>CM030932.1:7584481-7815158 GCA_018136815.1 Isochrysis galbana
CGCCACGTCGCCCCGCTAGCCCGGCGGCCACCCCCGCCCTGCCGGAGCAGTGCACAACTAACGGTGCACCTTCCTCAAGGCCCGTGCTGAAGACCTCGAATGCGCCGTCGGTGCCATGCATGCTAGCTTCAACAATCACGACGTCGTCCACAAACATCGGCTGCACAAAATACACCTTCTCCAACGCATCGCAGCCGCCTGCCGAGCGCCGCCTGCCCGATCAGCGGCGGCACTGACGAGCCATCTCCAGTAGCCGGCGCCGGGAAGACAATGCGACCCCGCACCAGTGGTCCGCACCAGAGCTCGCAGAGCACCCCCACCTCGGACCGGAACATGCTCGCGCCCGCCCTCGCTATCCCCCATCGCAAGCTGTGCAAGCGGGTGAACGGGGACACGCCAGCGAATGCACGGCGCGTAAAGCGAGCGGCTGAGACGTAACCTCGAGGTCCGCGGGCTGCCTGCGCTGCCTGCACCACAGAGTGCACTATCGTGCCGCTATATCCAAATGAACTCACGCCGCCGACAGTCGCGTGCGACTCATCCACCTCGGTGCCTGACACTGTGAGGAAGCAAGCAGTGTACGCCCGAGAGCGCGGAGAGCAGTGCGCGTTTAAGACGCGCAACTGCGCATTCGGCGGACTCGCGGTGACGCATGGCGAGGATCAGGCGAAGAAGGCCAGATGCACCGGCAGCGGCTCTGCGTGACCACGTTCGCCTTGATGCTCGCCACGGACGGAATGCGATAGTCCGTGCGATGGGCAGCACAACCGATGCCAAGGAGCTCGCCTCAATGGGATCGCCAAGCGCCCGTACCAGTGCCGTGCGCCTCCACACGAGCAAGCAGAGACTTGTCGCTCGATGCAACTGCGTACGCTGTCTCAGCAGGCTACGCTGAGCCTGCCCATTCGGCGCAGTCAGGCTGGCACTCCTGCCGTCTTGCCGCACACAGCTCCAAGCACTGATCCAACGGCGACGCGGCCGCCCGGGGGCCTCCAGCTCGAAGGTGCAGCACGCCTCGCCACGCGCGTAGCCGTCGGCGCGGCGATCGAACGGCTTGCAGCTACCCGTCGCCGACGTCATGCCGGCAATGGCAAAGTTGATGCTCACCTCCGGAAGAAGCATCAGGCTGACACCAGCAACGAGCGCATTCGCGCACTCTTGCGCCTGCAATGCGCGATACGCGGAGTGCGCTGCAGCAAGAGCGCCGAGCATGCCGTGTCGTATGAGACGCACGGCCCGTGCAACCCAAGCACGAAAGAAAGTCGCCCCGCGGCTATCGAGTGGCTGCTCCCCGTCGCAGCGTACACGCTCCGGTGCATCGGACTCCCCCTCAAAATGTCCACCCAGTCTGTCGCCGCAATGCCTAGGAAGACACCGAGGCCGCTGCCATCCAAGGTAGACCGCTCTAGGCCAGAGCCGCAAAGAGCCGCGTAGCCGTGCTCCAGCAAGAGGCGCTGTTGCGGGTCCATCGAGGCCGCCTCGGCTGGAGACACACTGAAGTAGGCGTTGTCGAAGAGCTCCACCTCGTGTAGGAAACCGCCATGGCGGATACGCATGCCCACAACGTCGGTCCCGTCGCCCACGGCTCCATTTGCCATCGGCCCGATGGAACCTCCGTCATAGAGCTCACTGAAGTGCACACTAGCGCACGTGCGGCCGATGCACCGCGGGCGCGACCAGGAAGCTGCGAGCTCGTGCCGCACAAAAACACGCTCACGCTCGCTCCCGAGCTCGGCGCCGGCGCATCGGCGGCGACGCTCGCGCCGTGTGCGCCATGCGATGGTGAGCTGCGGCCCTCGAAGTACGAACACAACTGGCGAGCCGTCGGGTAATCAAAGATGAGAGTGCTCGGCAAGCTCAATCCGGAATGCGTCTTCAGCCGGTTTCCGAGCTCCACGGCCCCAAGAGAGTCTAGCCCTGCTTCCATCAGCGGCGTGTCCGCGTCGGTGCGATGGCCTGACGTCTGCTGCATCAGCTCAAGGATGGTCGATAGATCCGTCACGGAAGATGGCGCGACGCCGACAGCGGGCGCAACAAAGGGCTCTCGACGCAAACGGCGCTCTGGGGCGAACGCCTCGAGCTGCTCGGGGACCTGCGCCATTGCACCAAGGTAGACGCCCCAGCGCACCACAAGCACAGCCAGCACCGAAGGCACGGCGCCGCATCGCGGCTTGAAGTGCCAAAAGCCCCTGTGGCGCCGATATCAAGCCAACCCCTCCCGCCTGAAGGCGAGCGCTCACGGCGCTCCCGCAGCCATGCCCACGTCCGCCCATGGCCCCCACTGAAGACTGGCCCCAGACAAGCCGCGCGAACGGCGACAACCGCTCAACGAGTCCAAGCAGCTGTTGGCCGCGAGTAGTTCGCCTGTCCTCGCCCGCCAAGCAACGCGGCGACGGATGAGTACAGCATGAACGAGCCCACCTCCAAGCTGCAGCTCTCCTGGTGCAGGTACCAGCCACCGCTCACCTTGGGAGCGTACACGCGGCGCAATGACGATGCGCTCTGGCCGGCGAGAAGCCCGTCCGATAGCACACCAGCGGCATGCCAAATGCCGCTCGTCTGCCTTGGCCAGCCGCTTCCCGCCAACATGCACGCCAGCCGAATATTGTCCGCAGCCTCGGACACGTCGCACCGAGCGACGTAAGCCGTGCCAGATGGCAATCCGCACTGTGCGGCCGTCGATGACAGCGTGCCTCGACGTGAAGCGAGCACCACTGCCTCCGCCCCGGCCTCCGCCAGCCACCGCCCGTCAGCACGCCGAGCCCGCCGCTTCCGCCGCTGAGCAAGTGCACTCCTCGCACGCCACGCCCAACCAGCGCGGGCAATCGCACCACCACCTTGCCGATGTTGGCGCCAGCTTGCAAGCAGCGGAACGCACCCAGCACCTCGCGCTCCATGTCGAAGGGTTGCAGCGGAAGACCTGAAGCACCCCCGCCGAAGCACGAGACGACAAGAGGCCAAGCGTTTGGCGCATCCACCAAGGCGACTGCTCCATCGTGCTGTCGAGAGCCAGCGCACGATATTCCGCGAGCGAGCACGCACGCATCCGCTCCGAGCTCCACACCGAGCGCTTGCCAATCTCGCTGAAGCAGCCGCCGCTCTCGGCCAACAACGCCAATGACGATGGAATGAAGTCGGCGGACAGGCTGTTCAGCACGCCGAGCGCACGGCCGCCGCGCAAAAAGTGTGGCGCGCCAAACGAGAAGGCCCCCCATCGCGAGAGCTCGTCATCCCAGTGCCGCCCGTGTAGAGTGCGTGCAGGAAGCGGTGCTTCGATGGTCTGCCCGCAGATACAACCGCGTGGCTGCGAGCAAGTGCGCGTACTCGCCTGCAGCAAGGCCCACGCCTCCAGCGGCCGCGTGAACAATCATGCGGTGCAGTGACCGTGGCCGCCAGCCATTGAAGCTCATATGCACGGTGCTCCATGTCGTAGGCAGGCTGCTTGCCTGTGCGAACGAAAGCAGGCTGCTCTTCCGCGTCATCAAGCGAGCGTCTGCATCCGACACAGAACGTAGGGCAGCAACGGCATGACCCAGCGTAGGCATTCCACGAGCCAGGTGAGACACACCCATGCTGACAGCGCCAACGATGCAAGCACTGTCGCTCCCAGGCTGCCCCGGGTCGCCAGGATATGCGCCGAGAACATTGAGCACGTCGCGGAAGTTCAGGCCCACGGCTCGCACATACAACGCAACGCGCCCGTCACTTGGCGCCGAGACCGGACGCTCTTGAGGCACGACACGCACGTTCGATAGCGCGCCCCGCACATCGAAGTGGAGCCGAACAGGACCTCCCAAAGATTGCGAAGCCTCCAACAGGCGAGGCACGCTCGCGGAAGAACCATGCCAGGCTATCTCACCTTCCATTAGTGACGCAGCATAGCCCAACGCCTGGCTGCCTCCGTGCGTGAGCATCGCGAGACCGCGCAAGGAGCCATCCAGGTCAACACAGACCACCGACATCATCGAAATCTCCTGGCGCACGCAGCGGGCAAGCCCAATCGCACCGGCGTGCATGGCGTCCATTTGACGGTCAACAGCCACCACGTGCGTGCCTGCCGTGGCTAACCACAGCGTGTTGGAGTCGGATGCACACAGATAATCGCGCGAAAGGCACAAGGCAGCCTCAATCGACACGAGCGCCGTCTGCACCGACCAGCCGCGATGATGGGCAAGCGGCAAGGCCGCAGTAATACTCGGACCTAGGCCAAGACGCCAAGATCCGGACGACGGAGGCCGCCTCACATCAGCAACCGTTCGTGTCTCAACGCACCACACCGCAGATCCAACCGTCGATGGTGCATTCACAGCGTCGACGGTCCGCCAACCTGTCGAATACAAGTGGTGCCGCAACCCGACGGGCACAACGCTCGTCGTCCGCGACAAAGAGCGCACCTCGAACCCGCAAATGCTCACGGCGGCACGGCTCTCTCCCACGAATGGCACCAGCGACACGTCGCACGACCCGCTACGAGGACCCAACGAGGCCATCGACCACAGAACACCTCGCGCGCTCTGCAGCCGGGCGTCTCCCACAGCGAATGGAAGACGTGTCTCGCCGGCGCATTGCGCGTGCACCAATGTGGTCGAATGGAATGCACCGTCCATGTCGGCAGGATGGATCCCCGTCCCGCGCAAGTCGGCGCGCCGACGTAGCTGTGACACCGCGACGCGCGATCTCGCGCACGTCCGCACCGCCGCCAACGTGCGGTACGCAGGGCCGTACTCGAGACCGAGTCCGCGTAGGGTCGTGTACAAAGCGTCGGAGTCGCAAGCCATCGTGCATTGCGCAAGTCCCGCACGCACGCCACGTCGCCCCGCTAGCCCGGCGGCCACCCCCGCCCTGCCGGAGCAGTGCACAACTAACGGTGCACCTTCCTCAAGGCCCGTGCTGAAGACCTCGAATGCGCCGTCGGTGCCATGCATGCTAGCTTCAACAATCACGACGTCGTCCACAAACATCGGCTGCACAAAATACACCTTCTCCAACCGCATCGCAGCCGCCTGCCCGAGCGCCGCCTGCCCGATCAGCGCGCGGCACTGACGAGCCATCTCCAGGTAGCCGGCCGCCGGGAAGACAATGCGACCCCGCACCACGTGGTCCGCCACCAGAGCTCGCAGAGCACCCCCCACCTCGGACCGGAACATGCTCGCGCCGCCCTCGCTATCCCCCATCGCAAGCTGTGCAAGCGGGTGAACGGGGACACGCCACGCGAATGCACGGCGCGTAAAGCGAGCGGCTGAGACGTAACCCTCGAGGTCCGCGGGGCTGCCTGCGCTGCCCTGCACCACAGAGTGCACTATCGTGCCGCTATATCCAAATGAACTCACGCCGCCGACAGTCGCGTGCGACTCATCCACCTCGGTGCCTGACAACTGTGACGGAAGCAAGCAGTGTACGCCCGAGAGCGCGGAGAGCACGTGCGCGTTTAAGACGCGCAACTGCGCATTCGGCGCGGACTCGCGGTGACGCATGGCGAGGATCAGGCGAAGAAGGCCAGATGCACCGGCAGCCGGCTCTGCGTGACCCACGTTCGCCTTGATGCTCGCCACGGACGGAATGCGATAGTCCGTGCCGATGGGCAGCACAACCGATGCCAAGGAGCTCGCCTCAATGGGATCGCCAAGCGCCGTACCAGTGCCGTGCGCCTCCACACGAGCAAGCAGAGACTTGTCGCTCGATGCAACTGCGTACGCTGTCTTCAGCAGGCTACGCTGAGCCTGCCCATTCGGCGCAGTCAGGCTGGCACTCCTGCCGTCTTGCCGCACACAGCTGCCAAGCACTGATCCCAACGGCGACGCGGCCGCCCGGGGGGCCTCCAGCTCGAAGGTGCAGCACGCCTCGCCACGCGCGTAGCCGTCGGCGCGGCGATCGAACGGCTTGCAGCTACCCGTCGCCGACGTCATGCCGGCAATGGCAAAGTTGATGCTCACCTCCGGAAGAAGCATCAGGCTGACACCAGCAACGAGCGCATTCGCGCACTCTTGCGCCTGCAATGCGCGATACGCGGAGTGCGCTGCAGCAAGAGCGGCCGAGCATGCCGTGTCGTATGAGACGCACGGCCCGTGCAACCCAAGCACGAAAGAAAGTCGCCCCGCGGCTATCGAGTGGCTGCTCCCCGTCGCAGCGTACACGCTCCGGTGCATCGGACTCCCCCTCAAAATGTCCACCCAGTCTGTCGCCGCAATGCCTAGGAAGACACCGAGGCCGCTGCCATCCAAGGTAGACCGCTCTAGGCCAGAGCCGCAAAGAGCCGCGTAGCCGTGCTCCAGCAAGAGGCGCTGTTGCGGGTCCATCGAGGCCGCCTCGGCTGGAGACACACTGAAGTAGGCGTTGTCGAAGAGCTCCACCTCGTGTAGGAAACCGCCATGGCGGATACGCATGCCCACAACGTCGGTCCCGTCGCCCACGGGCTCCATTTGCCATCGGCCCGATGGAACCTCCGTCATAGAGCTCACTGAAGTGCACACTAGCGCACGTGCGGCCGATGCACCGCGGGCGCGACCAGGAAGCTGCGAGCTCGTGCCGCACAAAAACACGCTCACGCTCGCTCCCGAGCTCGGCGCCGGCGCATCGGCGGCGACGCTCGCGCCGTGTGCGCCATGCGATGGTGAGCTGCGGCCCTCGAAGTACGAACACAACTGGCGAGCCGTCGGGTAATCAAAGATGAGAGTGCTCGGCAAGCTCAATCCGGAATGCGTCTTCAGCCGGTTTCCGAGCTCCACGGCCCCAAGAGAGTCTAGCCCTGCTTCCATCAGCGGCGTGTCCGCGTCGGTGCGATGGCCTGACGTCTGCTGCATCAGCTCAAGGATGGTCGATAGATCCGTCACGGAAGATGGCGCGACGCCGACAGCGGGCGCAACAAAGGGCTCTCGACGCAAACGGCGCTCTGGGGCGAACGCCTCGAGCTGCTCGGGGACCTGCGCCATTGCACCAAGGTAGACGCCCCAGCGCACCACAAGCACAGCCAGCACCGAAGGGCACGGCGGCCGCATCGCGGCTTGAAGTGCCAAAAGCCCCTGTGGCGCCGATATCAAGCCAACCCCTCCCGCCTGAAGGCGAGCGCTCACGGCGCTCCCGGCAGCCATGCCCACGTCCGCCCATGGCCCCCACTGAAGACTGGCCCCAGACAAGCCGCGCGAACGGCGACAACCGCTCAACGAGTCCAAGCAGCTGTTGGCCGCCGAGTAGTTCGCCTGTCCTCGCCCGCCAAGCAACGCGGCGACGGATGAGTACAGCATGAACGAGCCCACCTCCAAGCTGCAGCTCTCCTGGTGCAGGTACCAGCCACCGCTCACCTTGGGAGCGTACACGCGGCGCAATGACGATGCGCTCTGGCCGGCGAGAAGCCCGTCCGATAGCACACCAGCGGCATGCCAAATGCCGCTCGTCTGCCTTGGCCAGCCGCTTCCCGCCAACATGCACGCCAGCCGAATATTGTCCGCAGCCTCGGACACGTCGCACCGAGCGACGTAAGCCGTGCCAGATGGCAATCCGCACTGTGCGGCCGTCGATGACAGCGTGCCTCGACGTGAAGCGAGCACCACTGCCTCCGCCCCGGCCTCCGCCAGCCACCGGCCCGTCAGCACGCCGAGCCCGCCGCTTCCGCCGCTGAGCAAGTGCACTCCTCGCACGCCACGCCCAACCAGCGCGGGCAATCGCACCACCACCTTGCCGATGTTGGCGCCAGCTTGCAAGCAGCGGAACGCACCCAGCACCTCGCGCTCCATGTCGAAGGGTTGCAGCGGAAGACCGTGAAGCACCCCCGCCGAAGCACGAGACGACAAGAGGCCAAGCGTTTGGCGCATCCACCAAGGCGACTGCTCCATCGTGCTGTCGAGAGCCAGCGCACGATATTCCGCGAGCGAGCACGCACGCATCCGCTCCGAGCTCCACACCGAGCGCTTGCCAATCTCGCTGAAGCAGCCGCCGCTCTCGGCCAACAACGCCAATGACGATGGAATGAAGTCGGCGGACAGGCTGTTCAGCACGCCGAGCGCACGGCCGCCGCGCAAAAAGTGTGGCGCGCCAAACGAGAAGGCGCCCCCATCGCGAGAGCTCGTCATCCCAGTGCCGCCCGTGTAGAGTGCGTGCAGGAAGCGGTGCTTCGATGGTCTGCCCGCAGATACAACCGCGTGGCTGCCGAGCAAGTGCGCGTACTCGCCTGCAGCAAGGCCCACGCCTCCAGCGGCCGCGTGAACAATCATGCGGTGCAGTGACCGTGGCCGCCAGCCATTGAAGCTCATATGCACGGTGCTCCATGTCGTAGGCAGGCTGCTTGCCTGTGCGAACGAAAGCAGGCTGCTCTTCCGCGTCATCAAGCGAGCGTCTGCATCCGACACAGAACGTAGGGCAGCAACGGCATGACCCAGCGCAGGCATTCCACGAGCCAGGTGAGACACACCCATGCTGACAGCGCCAACGATGCAAGCACTGTCGCTCCCAGGCTGCCCCGGGTCGCCAGGATATGCGCCGAGAACATTGAGCACGTCGCGGAAGTTCAGGCCCACGGCTCGCACATACAACGCAACGCGCCCGTCACTTGGCGCCGAGACCGGACGCTCTTGAGGCACGACACGCACGTTCGATAGCGCGCCCCGCACATCGAAGTGGAGCCGAACAGGACCTCCCAAAGATTGCGAAGCCTCCAACAGGCGAGGCACGCTCGCGGAAGAACCATGCCAGGCTATCTCACCTTCCATTAGTGACGCAGCATAGCCCAACGCCTGGCTGCCTCCGTGCGTGAGCATCGCGAGACCGCGCAAGGAGCCATCCAGGTCAACACAGACCACCGACATCATCGAAATCTCCTGGCGCACGCAGCGGGCAAGCCCAATCGCACCGGCGTGCATGGCGTCCATTTGACGGTCAACAGCCACCACGTGCGTGCCTGCCGTGGCTAACCACAGCGTGTTGGAGTCGGATGCACACAGATAATCGCGCGAAAGGCACAAGGCAGCCTCAATCGACACGAGCGCCGTCTGCACCGACCAGCCGCGATGATGGGCAAGCGGCAAGGCCGCAGTAATACTCGGACCTAGGCCAAGACGCCAAGATCCGGACGACGGAGGCCGCCTCACATCAGCAACCGTTCGTGTCTCAACGCACCACACCGCAGATCCAACCGTCGATGGTGCATTCACAGCGTCGACGGTCCGCCAACCTGTCGAATACAAGTGGTGCCGCAACCCGACGGGCACAACGCTCGTCGTCCGCGACAAAGAGCGCACCTCGAACCCGCAAATGCTCACGGCGGCACGGCTCTCTCCCACGAATGGCACCAGCGACACGTCGCACGACCCGCTACGAGGACCCAACGAGGCCATCGACCACAGAACACCTCGCGCGCTCTGCAGCCGGGCGTCTCCCACAGCGAATGGAAGACGTGTCTCGCCGGCGCATTGCGCGTGCACCAATGTGGTCGAATGGAATGCACCGTCCATGTCGGCAGGATGGATCCCCGTCCCGCGCAAGTCGGCGCGCCGACGTAGCTGTGACACCGCGACGCGCGATCTCGCGCACGTCCGCACCGCCGCCAACGTGCGGTACGCAGGGCCGTACTCGAGACCGAGTCCGCGTAGGGTCGTGTACAAAGCGTCGGAGTCGCAAGCCATCGTGCATTGCGCAAGTCCCGCACGCACGCCACGTCGCCCCGCTAGCCCGGCGGCCACCCCCGCCCTGCCGGAGCAGTGCACAACTAACGGTGCACCTTCCTCAAGGCCCGTGCTGAAGACCTCGAATGCGCCGTCGGTGCCATGCATGCTAGCTTCAACAATCACGACGTCGTCCACAAACATCGGCTGCACAAAATACACCTTCTCCAACCGCATCGCAGCCGCCTGCCCGAGCGCCGCCTGCCCGATCAGCGCGCGGCACTGACGAGCCATCTCCAGGTAGCCGGCCGCCGGGAAGACAATGCGACCCCGCACCACGTGGTCCGCCACCAGAGCTCGCAGAGCACCCCCCACCTCGGACCGGAACATGCTCGCGCCGCCCTCGCTATCCCCCATCGCAAGCTGTGCAAGCGGGTGAACGGGGACACGCCACGCGAATGCACGGCGCGTAAAGCGAGCGGCTGAGACGTAACCCTCGAGGTCCGCGGGGCTGCCTGCGCTGCCCTGCACCACAGAGTGCACTATCGTGCCGCTATATCCAAATGAACTCACGCCGCCGACAGTCGCGTGCGACTCATCCACCTCGGTGCCTGACAACTGTGACGGAAGCAAGCAGTGTACGCCCGAGAGCGCGGAGAGCACGTGCGCGTTTAAGACGCGCAACTGCGCATTCGGCGCGGACTCGCGGTGACGCATGGCGAGGATCAGGCGAAGAAGGCCAGATGCACCGGCAGCCGGCTCTGCGTGACCCACGTTCGCCTTGATGCTCGCCACGGACGGAATGCGATAGTCCGTGCCGATGGGCAGCACAACCGATGCCAAGGAGCTCGCCTCAATGGGATCGCCAAGCGCCGTACCAGTGCCGTGCGCCTCCACACGAGCAAGCAGAGACTTGTCGCTCGATGCAACTGCGTACGCTGTCTTCAGCAGGCTACGCTGAGCCTGCCCATTCGGCGCAGTCAGGCTGGCACTCCTGCCGTCTTGCCGCACACAGCTGCCAAGCACTGATCCCAACGGCGACGCGGCCGCCCGGGGGGCCTCCAGCTCGAAGGTGCAGCACGCCTCGCCACGCGCGTAGCCGTCGGCGCGGCGATCGAACGGCTTGCAGCTACCCGTCGCCGACGTCATGCCGGCAATGGCAAAGTTGATGCTCACCTCCGGAAGAAGCATCAGGCTGACACCAGCAACGAGCGCATTCGCGCACTCTTGCGCCTGCAATGCGCGATACGCGGAGTGCGCTGCAGCAAGAGCGGCCGAGCATGCCGTGTCGTATGAGACGCACGGCCCGTGCAACCCAAGCACGAAAGAAAGTCGCCCCGCGGCTATCGAGTGGCTGCTCCCCGTCGCAGCGTACACGCTCCGGTGCATCGGACTCCCCCTCAAAATGTCCACCCAGTCTGTCGCCGCAATGCCTAGGAAGACACCGAGGCCGCTGCCATCCAAGGTAGACCGCTCTAGGCCAGAGCCGCAAAGAGCCGCGTAGCCGTGCTCCAGCAAGAGGCGCTGTTGCGGGTCCATCGAGGCCGCCTCGGCTGGAGACACACTGAAGTAGGCGTTGTCGAAGAGCTCCACCTCGTGTAGGAAACCGCCATGGCGGATACGCATGCCCACAACGTCGGTCCCGTCGCCCACGGGCTCCATTTGCCATCGGCCCGATGGAACCTCCGTCATAGAGCTCACTGAAGTGCACACTAGCGCACGTGCGGCCGATGCACCGCGGGCGCGACCAGGAAGCTGCGAGCTCGTGCCGCACAAAAACACGCTCACGCTCGCTCCCGAGCTCGGCGCCGGCGCATCGGCGGCGACGCTCGCGCCGTGTGCGCCATGCGATGGTGAGCTGCGGCCCTCGAAGTACGAACACAACTGGCGAGCCGTCGGGTAATCAAAGATGAGAGTGCTCGGCAAGCTCAATCCGGAATGCGTCTTCAGCCGGTTTCCGAGCTCCACGGCCCCAAGAGAGTCTAGCCCTGCTTCCATCAGCGGCGTGTCCGCGTCGGTGCGATGGCCTGACGTCTGCTGCATCAGCTCAAGGATGGTCGATAGATCCGTCACGGAAGATGGCGCGACGCCGACAGCGGGCGCAACAAAGGGCTCTCGACGCAAACGGCGCTCTGGGGCGAACGCCTCGAGCTGCTCGGGGACCTGCGCCATTGCACCAAGGTAGACGCCCCAGCGCACCACAAGCACAGCCAGCACCGAAGGGCACGGCGGCCGCATCGCGGCTTGAAGTGCCAAAAGCCCCTGTGGCGCCGATATCAAGCCAACCCCTCCCGCCTGAAGGCGAGCGCTCACGGCGCTCCCGGCAGCCATGCCCACGTCCGCCCATGGCCCCCACTGAAGACTGGCCCCAGACAAGCCGCGCGAACGGCGACAACCGCTCAACGAGTCCAAGCAGCTGTTGGCCGCCGAGTAGTTCGCCTGTCCTCGCCCGCCAAGCAACGCGGCGACGGATGAGTACAGCATGAACGAGCCCACCTCCAAGCTGCAGCTCTCCTGGTGCAGGTACCAGCCACCGCTCACCTTGGGAGCGTACACGCGACGCAATGACGATGCGCTCTGGCCGGCGAGAAGCCCGTCCGATAGCACACCAGCGGCATGCCAAATGCCGCTCGTCTGCCTTGGCCAGCCGCTTCCCGCCAACATGCACGCCAGCCGAATATTGTCCGCAGCCTCGGACACGTCGCACCGAGCGACGTAAGCCGTGCCAGATGGCAATCCGCACTGTGCGGCCGTCGATGACAGCGTGCCTCGACGTGAAGCGAGCACCACTGCCTCCGCCCCGGCCTCCGCCAGCCACCGGCCCGTCAGCACGCCGAGCCCGCCGCTTCCGCCGCTGAGCAAGTGCACTCCTCGCACGCCACGCCCAACCAGCGCGGGCAATCGCACCACCACCTTGCCGATGTTGGCGCCAGCTTGCAAGCAGCGGAACGCACCCAGCACCTCGCGCTCCATGTCGAAGGGTTGCAGCGGAAGACCGTGAAGCACCCCCGCCGAAGCACGAGACGACAAGAGGCCAAGCGTTTGGCGCATCCACCAAGGCGACTGCTCCATCGTGCTGTCGAGAGCCAGCGCACGATATTCCGCGAGCGAGCACGCACGCATCCGCTCCGAGCTCCACACCGAGCGCTTGCCAATCTCGCTGAAGCAGCCGCCGCTCTCGGCCAACAACGCCAATGACGATGGAATGAAGTCGGCGGACAGGCTGTTCAGCACGCCGAGCGCACGGCCGCCGCGCAAAAAGTGTGGCGCGCCAAACGAGAAGGCGCCCCCATCGCGAGAGCTCGTCATCCCAGTGCCGCCCGTGTAGAGTGCGTGCAGGAAGCGGTGCTTCGATGGTCTGCCCGCAGATACAACCGCGTGGCTGCCGAGCAAGTGCGCGTACTCGCCTGCAGCAAGGCCCACGCCTCCAGCGGCCGCGTGAACAATCATGCGGTGCAGTGACCGTGGCCGCCAGCCATTGAAGCTCATATGCACGGTGCTCCATGTCGTAGGCAGGGTGCACGCTGCCTCGAAGGAAAGCAAGGAGCCCTTCGGCGAGAGCAGACGCCAGTCGGCACGTGCAATGGATGCCAATGAGGCGAATGCTTCTCCCAAAACCTGCTCACCAACGCAGAGGCGCCCGGAGTCACTCCCCACCACGGCAACCTCTGCCGCGCAGTCGTTTCCAGGTGGACCAGGGTCGCCAGGGTACGCGCCCAAGACATTCAGGACGTCACGAAAGTTGAGGCCGACAGAGCGAATATGCAACTCGACCTCCATCGAAAACGGGAGCCGCTCAAAGCCCTGTTGCGGACGAACATCGAGATTGCTCAAGGCTCCTCGTGCATCGAAGTGGAGGCAAATTGGCCCGCTCATCGATAGAGGAGCTTCCGCCACACGAGGTACGCACCATGACTCGTTCAGAAGCACTGCGTCGGGCTCGGGGCACTGAGGCACTGAGGCAATGGCACGTCTCCAGCTGGCAAAGCGAGAGCATGTCTGTCCAACGCCGATCACATCGACGCATTCCAATACGAGATCAAGGCATTCTAGTCGGGCTGTACGTGCAAATCCAATCGAGCCGGCGTGCATAGGTTCGATATCCATGCTAGCCATCGCAACTTGCGTCCCTCTAGTCATCAAGATGACCGTGGGTGCCGAACGCGAACCCGCCTGCGTGCAAACCACACGAAAGTGCTGCTCCAGGACGGGAAGCGGCGCTAATGACCGGTTCCCACCGAAGCCCAATCCCATCGTCACGGAACCAACTAGCAAACCCGCTGTGGCGGAGTTCGCACCGACTTCTGGAATGCTGTCGCCCGTGAAAAGCGATGCCCCGCCCTTGTCAAACGCAGCCGCATATGCGACAAGCGAGTGCCATGTGGTCACATATAGATGCTGAGTGGGGCGATTCAACGGCTTGCCCAGCCTTTTCAGCTTCCGGCACTCAAAGCCTCGCAATAAACATCCGGCAGTGTGACGACTCGCGCGAGGAATGAGCCATATTGTAGATGCATGGTGACCCTCAACCTCGCACAAGGCATTCAGGTGGCCAGGGCATGAACCAAGCCATGCCTCCCCCACTTTGAAAGGCAAGTTCGTCCCACGCCCCGACAAGTTGCCCGTCACAAGACCCGAGGTTTGCAGGGCGTTGTCAAGGTCCGCTGGATGTACGACTGTGCCCTCGCGATTCACACGTCTCCGTAGCATCGACATCGACCGATCGCACGCCTGCGACTGCCACGCCGCACGCACCAGACGGTAGGAGGTCCCGTACTCCAAGCCAACACTCTTGAACGCATTGTAGAAACTGCCCACGTCGACACCGCTCACACCGATGCACCGCGTTCGAGCCAGGTGTGGCAGGAGTGCCGGTCGCGCAGCGGATTCAAACTCGCCAGCGGCGTGAATGGTGGGGTCTTCACCACTCATTGCAGTGAGACTGGTGATTTCGAATCTCCTAGCAGAGGCGTCGATCGCGCATCGCAGTCGTGCTTCTGTTATCCAATCTATCACGAGAACTTTCAAGAAGTATGTGTTGGACATGTACGTCGTCTCACATCGTGAAAGCTGTGTTGCCCTACAAGCGCCTGCCATCTCCAAATAGGCAGCGCCTGGGAACACGATGTGTCCATTCACAACGTGATCAACGATTATTGAAAGAAACGCTGAGGATCCGCTAGACGCGAAGATGGCGCCGGTATCTTTTCCATCTTTAACTGTTTGGCCTCGAAGAGGGTGAGGGAGGTCCCGCCACGGAAAGTGACGCCTTGCGAAGGGCGGCATGCGTGCACGCTTCACATGGAGACTCGAGCCTAATGAAGCGGCAGCGACAGCATGAACTATGGTACCGCTGTACCCAAACGAATTGACCCCGCCGATGTATGGCCTCATCTTCCCATGGGTTGCTGATACCTGGGATACATGCATTGGCGTAGCGCAAAATGTGCCGTAAATTGCGGTATGAACATGCGGGTTGAGCACACGCAATTGTGCGTTCGGCGGCGATTCATGCCCCATTATACCAAGCAGCAGCCGCAATAATGCCGTAGTACCAGCAGCGGGTTCGGAGTGGCCAGCATTAGCCTTCATGCTGCTTAGTGGAAAGGCACCTTCCCTACCGGAGCAACTTGAAGTGGATGTGGCAATGGACCGTGCCTCGATGGGATCACCAAGGGTGGTGCCCGTTCCATGAGCCTCGATGCATGAAAGATCAGAAGCCTCAATCCCGGCGTCCAGCAAAGCCATGTTTATCAACGAGCGCTGTGCTTGACCGTTTGGTGCGGTCAGGCTGGCACTTTTACCATCTTGTCTTACACAACTGCCGAGGAGAGCACAACGAATTTCCGCATCGTCGTTTGCATGCTCCACGAAAGCGCAGCAAGCTTCGCCGCGTGCGTAGCCGTCCGCGCGAATATCAAATGTATGACACCGACCTCTAGCTGATGTCATTCCGGCGATAGCAAAGAACATCTCTAGCCCCGGAAGGAGCATCAAATTGACGCCAAGAATCAAGCCGCCAGTACACTCGCGCATCATAAGGGCTCTCGACGCCGCATGCTGTGCGACTAGCGCGGCAGAGCATGCTGTATCATACGAAACGCAAGGACCGTCGAGCCCAAGCACGAAGGACAGACGTCCGGACGCGATGGAAAGGCTCGCACTCGTAGCCGCATACACAGTGTGAGATATCCTTGGGGAAGCCCGCAATATATGAGCCCAGTCTGTAGATGCAGCAGCAATCCCAAGGAAAACACCCATGCTATGGCATGACACCAGCCCGCGGGTCCATCCAGTACCATGAAGCGCATCGTAACTATGCTCAAGTAATAATCGTTGTTGAGGGTCCATGGTGACTGTTTCGGCTGGCGAGATATTGAACAACGCATTGTCGAAGTGGTCAATGTACCGTAAGAAACCACCGTGGCGTACTCTTTGTGAGACTAAATCTAAGCTCGGCGGCGTTTCCTCGAGATGCCAACGTTCAGTGGGCACCATTGATACTGCATTGCTGCTTGTCATCATCATCAATCGCATGCTTTCGTGGCCTCGAATTCCAAGTGGCAATGATATACTTACGGCGCAGACATTGGCGATCGATGCCGGCGTTGCGGCCTGTACGGGTGTTGCGGCCGGTATGTGAGACGCGAGCGGATGAATGCTCATCACGGATTGTTCTTCGGGCCCAACAGAAAGTCTACATAAGAAGGAGGCCAGCTGCCTTGCCGTAGGATAGTCGAAGACCAACGTACTGGGGAGATTAGCTTTCCTACCGATCTCGTACTGTAATCTGTTTCTGACTTCCACAGCGCTCAAGGAGTCCAATCCGGCTTCCATCAAGGGAACATCCGCGCCAATGTCTCCCCCTATCGTTTGGTCGAGAAGTGCAGTGACCGTCTCGATAGTAATCCTGCGCGATTCGTCCTGGTCTACTTCTTTCGATTGCATGAAACCAACCTTGGAGGCACACCGGTCTAGTAAAGGCGGAACCAAATTCAGGTTTTCGAGGAATTGCTTCCAGTGGACGATAAACAGCGCAAAGATGGGAGGTCCTCGCAGGCAAACGGCTGCCTTCAGTGCAAGGACCCCCAACGAAAGGTCAATCATCCCCATGCCTGCACTCTGCAAGCGAATGTTGACCGTGGAGCCCGCGGCCATGCCGACATCTGCCCAAGGGCCCCATTGAACACTCGCGGCTGGTAGACCACCGGAACGTCGTACTCCGCCCAAGGAGTCCAAACAGCAATTGGCAGCGGCATAGTTTGATTGCCCGAGGTTGCCCACGAGGCCTGCAATCGACGAAAAGAATACATATGCCTCTAGTTGATGGCACGCCGTTGCCCGTTGCAGACTCCAGGCCCCATACGCCTTAGGTGCGTATACGCGTCGGATGGCGCCAAAGCGATGCGAGGTCAAAAGTCCATCGGACAACACACCCGCAGCATGCCACAACCCAACAAGCTTAGCCGAAAAGCATCGCGAAAGGCCGGAAGATAAACGTGCCACTTCTAAGAAATCGGAAACATCACACCGGGAAGTGAAAATGGACCCCTCCGGTACATGATTGCATTCTCCCCTTCGCAACGCACGAGACGAGCCAGAACGTGAAGCGAGCACCACTGCCTCCGCCCCGGCCTCCGCCAGCCACCGGCCCGTCAGCACGCCGAGCCCGCCGCTTCCGCCGCTGAGCAAGTGCACTCCTCGCACGCCACGCCCAACCAGCGCGGGCAATCGCACCACCACCTTGCCGATGTTGGCGCCAGCTTGCAAGCAGCGGAACGCACCCAGCACCTCGCGCTCCATGTCGAAGGGTTGCAGCGGAAGACCGTGAAGCACCCCCGCCGAAGCACGAGACGACAAGAGGCCAAGCGTTTGGCGCATCCACCAAGGCGACTGCTCCATCGTGCTGTCGAGAGCCAGCGCACGATATTCCGCGAGCGAGCACGCACGCATCCGCTCCGAGCTCCACACCGAGCGCTTGCCAATCTCGCTGAAGCAGCCGCCGCTCTCGGCCAACAACGCCAATGACGATGGAATGAAGTCGGCGGACAGGCTGTTCAGCACGCCGAGCGCACGGCCGCCGCGCAAAAAGTGTGGCGCGCCAAACGAGAAGGCGCCCCCATCGCGAGAGCTCGTCATCCCAGTGCCGCCCGTGTAGAGTGCGTGCAGGAAGCGGTGCTTCGATGGTCTGCCCGCAGATACAACCGCGTGGCTGCCGAGCAAGTGCGCGTACTCGCCTGCAGCAAGGCCCACGCCTCCAGCGGCCGCGTGAACAATCATGCGGTGCAGTGACCGTGGCCGCCAGCCATTGAAGCTCATATGCACGGTGCTCCATGTCGTAGGCAGGGTGCACGCTGCCTCGAAGGAAAGCAAGGAGCCCTTCGGCGAGAGCAGACGATAGTCGGCACGTGCAATGGATGCCAATGAGGCGAATGCTTCTCCCAAAACCTGCTCACCAACGCAGAGGCGCCCGGAGTCACTCCCCACCACGGCAACCTCTGCCGCGCAGTCGTTTCCAGGTGGACCAGGGTCGCCAGGGTACGCGCCCAAGACATTCAGGACGTCACGAAAGTTGAGGCCGACAGAGCGAATATGCAACTCGACCTCCATCGAAAACGGGAGCCGCTCAAAGCCCTGTTGCGGACGAACATCCAGATTGCTCAAGGCTCCTCGTGCATCGAAGTGGAGGCAAATTGGCCCGCTCATCGATAGAGGAGCTTCCGCCACACGAGGTACGCACCATGACTCGTTCAGAAGCACTGCGTCGGGCTCGGGGCACTGAGGCACTGAGGCAATGGCACGTCTCCAGCTGGCAAAGCGAGAGCATGTCTGTCCAACGCTGATCACATCGACGCATTCCAATACGAGATCAAGGCATTCTAGTCGGGCTGTACGTGCAAATCCAATCGAGCCGGCGTGCATAGGTTCGATATCCATGCTAGCCATCGCAACTTGCGTCCCTCTAGTCATCAAGATGACCGTGGGTGCCGAACGCGAACCCGCCTGCGTGCAAACCACACGAAAGTGCTGCTCCAGGACGGGAAGCGGCGCTAATGACCGGTTCCCACCGAAGCCCAATCCCATCGTCACGGAACCAACTAGCAAACCCGCTGTGGCGGAGTTCGCACCGACTTCTGGAATGCTGTCGCCCGTGAAAAGCGATGCCCCGCCCTTGTCAAACGCAGCCGCATATGCGACAAGCGAGTGCCATGTGGTCACATATAGATGCTGAGTGGGGCGATTCAACGGCTTGCCCAGCCTTTTCAGCTTCCGGCACTCAAAGCCTCGCAATAAACATCCGGCAGTGTGACGACTCGCGCGAGGAATGAGCCATATTGTAGATGCATGGTGACCCTCAACCTCGCACAAGGCATTCAGGTGGCCAGGGCATGAACCAAGCCATGCCTCCCCCACTTTGAAAGGCAAGTTCGTCCCACGCCCCGACAAGTTGCCCGTCACAAGACCCGAGGTTTGCAGGGCGTTGTCAAGGTCCGCTGGATGTACGACTGTGCCCTCGCGATTCACACGTCTCCGTAGCATCGACATCGACCGATCGCACGCCTGCGACTGCCACGCCGCACGCACCAGACGGTAGGAGGTCCCGTACTCCAAGCCAACACTCTTGAACGCATTGTAGAAACTGCCCACGTCGACACCGCTCACACCGATGCACCGCGTTCGAGCCAGGTGTGGCAGGAGTGCCGGTCGCGCAGCGGATTCAAACTCGCCAGCGGCGTGAACGGTGGGGTCTTCACCACTCATTGCAGTGAGACTGGTGATTTCGAATTGGCTGGCACCTTCTTCGATCACACATCTAAGAAGGGCGTCTGTGTTCGCTTCCAATACCAAAGGACGAAGAAAGTATGTTCGACAGAGGGCCGTCGTTGCGGAAGCACAACTGAATTCACACAGGCATGCGCGAGCCATCTCAAGATATCCGGACCCTGGGAAAGTGACGTTGTCGTGAACTATATGTTCCGCAATCACAGGCCACATCGCGCTTGGCGTCGCTAAATAATATCGACGTGCAGGCTGGGACTTTGATAGTACGCTAGCGTCGCGTTTGGCAAACGGGTGTGCATCGTCACGCCAAGTGTACCGACGTCGTGCGTACTTCACCTTCGTCGGGGTGTGAAGAGTCCTCGTCTTCGCTTTGACCACGGCATGGACAATGGTCCCGCTATAGCCAAAAGAGTTTACTCCTCCGGAGCGCCAAGCATCCCACGCACCGTGTGTTCCGAGCGGCGTCACCTGCACAGAGAGGGTGACCTTGCTCACATCGATAGCGGCTCCGATGTGTACATTCAAGATCCGTAAGTGAGCGTTCGGGGCAGCTAGGACGTCGCTCAAAGAGCCAATAAGTCGCATCAAACCGGATGCGCCGGCGGCAGGTTCGGGATGACCAGCATTTGCCTTCACACTTCCAACAGGCATGGCAGATTGGGAGCTTCGCAATCCGCCGATGGAGGCATTCACTGACCCTGCCTCAATAGGATCGCCGAGGGCAGTTCCAGTCCCGTGAGCTTCCAAGTAAAGAATATCAGATGCAGTATGGCCGGATATGGCTAGTGCGGCCCTCATGAGCTGCTGTTGTGCCTGCCCGTTAGGGGCTGTAAGACTGGCGCTCTTTCCATCCTGCCTCACGCAGCTTCCCGACAAAGTTACGACGCGGTTATCGCTATCGCAACATGCCCTGTGGACGACGGCGCAACACGCCTCACCACGGGAATACCCGTCGGCGCGTGCATCGAATGTTTTGCTCGCTCCGGTTGCTGACGTCATGCCGGCAATCGCAAACGAAATGCTATTTGCTGGCAAGAGCATAAGGCTCACTGCAGCCATTACCGCAACGCTACATTCGTCGAGGTGAAGCGCACGCATTGCGCAGTGATTTGCGACCAGGGCTGCAGAGCAAGCCGTGTCGATTGAAACACAAGGCCCCTGCATGCCCAAAATGAAGGAAAGACGCCCCGATGCGATTGCATGACTGCTACCGGTAGCGGCATAAACGCTTTTCTCCATGAATGCGGAAGCCCTGATTATCTCCAACCAGTCATGGCCCTCGATCCCTACGAAAACTCCAGTCGTTGAGCCACTGACACCCGTCTTGTTGAGCGACGCTCCATGAAGGGCTGCATAACTGCAATCCAATAAGAGGCGCTGTTGCGGATCCATGGCAACCGCCTCTGCTGGCGACACGCCGAAAAAAACGTTGTCAAAGAGCTCGGCATTGCGTATGAAGCCGCCGTACATCACCCGATCCCCAATCGGGCTTGGCATCGTTCGAACAAAGTCTAGCGACCAACGGTCAGGTGGAACCTTGGAAGTCACTGTCGCGGCACTTGCAGACAAACTAGCCATCGTCCCAATATCGACGCCATTTGGCAGCATTAGGCACGGCCCTTGGAGACAAACCCAGATTGATCCGCGTTTGCCATCGGATGGCAGGGACAAAGGTTGCAATTGAGGGCCATGAACACTTGAGCCGACAGGTGGTTTCGCCAACGTGCATAGGTGGTCGTGGATGAGACGAGCTGTTGGGAAGTCGAACACAAGAGTACTCGGTAGATTTAGTCCTGAGCGGATATGTAACTGATTTCCAATTTCCACTGCTCCCAATGAATCGATGCCGAATTGCATCAAAGGTTCGTCGGCATTTATACAGCAACCCGCTGTAGTCTCAATGGTCGTCATGACGGCGGCGAGCGAGAGCTTGTTAGCGGCTGGTCCCGAATGCAAATTCGCGGGCGATGGAGTTGTGGCCACTTTCCGAACGGGAGCGAAGGCCCTCAAATAGACAGGCGCTCTTGCTTGTGCTTGGAAGAAAGTTGGCCAGTCGAAGACGGTCCAACAGAAGGCGGACGGTCCACGGCAGCACAAAGCGGCCAAGAAGGCCGACCCGGTTTTGGAAGCGTCCAATAGGCCCATTCCCGACGCTTGAAGGCGAGCATGGACGGCTATGCCGGCCGCCATGCCCACGTCAGCCCAGGGTCCCCATTGTACACTCGAAGTGGCCAGCCCACATACGCGACGTTGCGAGCTGAGCGTGTCAAGGCAGCAGTTCGCAGCAGAATAATTTGCTTGCCCTGCACCACCCAAGATGGCCATGACAGATGAAAACGAGACGAAAGTTTGCAGAGAAAAGGGTGCGCAAAAGAGGTGTAGCGCCCATGCTCCTACTGCTTTTGGCGCAAATACGCGTTTAATGGACTCGACATTCTGCGAGCGCAGAAGACCGTCAGCAAGCAGTCCTGCAGCGTGCCATACGCCGCAAAAAGGAGGAGACACACTTTGTAAAACATCTCCCATGACTCGCCTAAGATCGGGCGGGCTTGCGGCATTGCATCGCGCCACTCTTATCTTGAGCGGACTGCGAAGCTTACGATGCAGCAGGTCTCGTACGCCTCGCAAAGAAAGAGCGCCATTGCGCGAGGCGAGAATGACTTCATGAGCGTAGCCACCACGACGAAGCCATTCGCACGTTGTCAGCCCCAACCCGCCGCTGCCACCACTAATCAAATAGCTACCAGGACGTCGGCGAAGATTTACCCGCGGCAGCTTCAACACTATAGCGCCGATCTGTGTTGGCTGCTGCAGACAAGAGAAAGCGGCGACGGTGCCGTGCTCGAGGTTGAACACATGAAGCAGTGGCGCGGAGACCACGCGCCGCTCCAAACGGTGCGCGAGCAAAATCAGCGCCCGCTGAATACCCATGGGTGCCCGCTCTGCGATCGCCATCATGTCTGCAATACGATAAAGGACACTCGTTGAAGGTGGCGAGCCGAGCATCCCTCGATCCAATGAGATCGCAGATCCAAGCTCGAGAGCGGAGCCTCCCTCACCAAGGAGCGTTTGCGACAGAGACTTGAAATCTCTCGTGCTGTTGAGCCTTATTCTCAAGCGAAGGCCACGCAGCCATGGAGTCGCGCCGGCAAGGAGGACACATGAGTCGCGTGAATAGAAGCTGACGACGCATTGACGACGACTGTGAAGGAAAGCGTGCTTCTGCGGTGTGCTAGTGGTAGCGTGTACAAGAGCCATGAGCCAGCAACAATATTCACCCGCAATCACACCTTTACTAGACGTGCCGAACTCCAGAAGTATCCGGTCGCCGGCATGCACCCGTGATGACGATGCGGCTACATGGGCGGTCGCCCAGCTCGTGGGGATGGCACAAGCTGCTTCGAACGAGATATTGTAGGGCAGTGGTGCCAAGAGCCACCCATCAACTCGGGTTACTGACGACACAGGCGCGTATCCAAAGCCAAATGTTAGAGTCTGAGGGATCAAATGCGAAATATCACTGCCAACGGATTCGACCTCGCCAGCGCAGTCGGTACACGGTGCATGACACTCGCCAGAGCATATGGCAAGGATTTGCATTAAATCTCGAAGGCTCAAGCTGACACACCGTACGCGTACCTCCGCGCCGGTTGCCGTCAAGGGTGCTTCAAAGGGCTGCTGAACGACGATGCGTACATCAGGCAATCCTTCTAGGCGCAGT
Source organism: Isochrysis galbana (assembly GCA_018136815.1). Lineage (NCBI taxonomy): Eukaryota > Haptophyta > Isochrysidales > Isochrysidaceae > Isochrysis > Isochrysis galbana. Next base: position 7,607,579 of record CM030932.1, read on the forward strand.
GCAACGGGCTCGGTCATCGAGAGGGGTGCACGCCTCAGTCTTGGGACCAATGCGCGGCTTCTCTTGACCACCATCTCCGGTTCACCCTCAGTAGATCCTGCGGCAACCATCACACTGCACACAAAATCATCAGTTGCACCCCAACCATCGCTTGTGTGATCCAGCCACTTGAGCCTCACGGTCGGCGCCTCGAGGCGCGAAGTACGCGCTAGGCCAACATTCCCCCCCTGTGATGGCCATACCTCACTGCAGAAGCTGACCGGCTGCACGTTCCTCGTGAGAATACACATTGGAGGCGGAGTCACTGCGCCCAGCACCACGCGTACCCAGCTAAATGCAGCTTCCAGTAATGCTAATGGACTCTGGCGTACGATCGACGGGGCGAAGTGTACTGCCATGGGCGAAGCCCCTGCGTGCCGTGTGTTAAACCCTTCCGGATCTGGTCGGCGGAGCGATGGGAGCTTGCTGTCTAATGCAAGGTCGCCAAAGACGAGTGTGTTTCTTAATGGTGGCCTCATCTCGTCGCGCCCCTCGATTGCCCGCGAGGCCTGGGCACGCCGAGTAGGATGGTCACGACCGAGATCATCCATGCCATCCTGAAGTATGTGCTTCGGCTGCGCGGCACCAGCATTGCATAGCATCTCCTCGATAGTAATGGTCTCGTGCTCATCGCACGAGGCGTGAAGTGTTTCCCAGTGCATAACATACCCGTGACCATGCAGCGTGCCATGGCGCGGAGGGCTCGCCCAGTCGTCGCAGTTTTGTGGAAATTGTTGACGGGAAGAGAAGCCATATCGGTGCTTCTTGACACCGCGCAGATGTGCGATTGGAATTTCCTGGTTGACCGATCGTGTGCGAGGTAGAAGCCATGATGTGTACGTGGATGCATCCTCTGCCGCAACAACCTGTTGAGTTGGGGTATGGCTGCATGATCGCGAGCATGCGTGTGCGCTCCCCTCCCTGGAATGATGCGTGGAGACTGGGCGGGTGTGACGAGCGCGTGGAGCATGTTCGCTACCTCCCTCACCATGCGCCCGGAGCTGAGATGCTAAAGAAGCTTATGTAGTGGTTTCAGTGGCGAGACGATGTAGCGTACTGACAACGAGTTGTGTTGGTGTGATGTCGGGCCAGGCTGTCTAGCGGCAGGGCCGTACCGTGTATAGATGACGGCAGGTGGTAGGCCAGGCCGCACTGAAGTGGAACACCGAGGCACTGCAACGCGAAGGCGTCAGCACAGCCTCGTCAACTTGCATCGCAATCGGCACCTCGAAAACAAGCGGTCGCGGCTTAGTTATGACACCGGAGAGTTGTTCCACCGCTTCCTCGTCAGTTTGGAATTCCTGCACAGGGTGCAGAAGCCTATCGAAAAAGGCGGCCAACTGCATGGCTCCCTCGAGATCGGCAGGATGAATTAGGGTACCCTCCGAGTCTAGCCTCCGATGTAGGGAGCCGACTACGACGGCTGACTGCTCGCAGGCCCAACACGCCGCCAATGCACGGTATTCTCGGCCGAACTCTAGTCCGCAGTTTCTCAAAAGGCGGTATAGGACGAAGACGTCGAGCGCAATCGTGCTGATCTCGCGTGCGAGCACCAACTCCGGGGTAGGTGGCGCTTGGATTGCTGCGAGCGCGTCGCCAGAGCAGTGAACATCAAGTGGAGTCGGTAACTCGCTGGCAGCCTTGGCGCTCGGGGGGACACACAGGGAAGAGGAGACCGCAAACTTCTTCCTACCCACGTCGACTTCGCAAGATACCCAGGCCCCTTGCGCGTCGTCGAGGAGCAGCGGTGCGGAGAAGGTCATACGCCGCAAGTGCACCCCTCGTGGCAACGGCTGCAATACTTCCTCGCACGCCGCTCGAACCATCTCAAGGAATGCTCCGGTAGAGAGCATATTCCCTTGGTCGCCATAGGCCTGCCCCGCGACGATAGCAAGCAACGGCACAGTGACGGGGATTCGAAAAACCGCCACCGCCGGTAGAGCGGTGAGAGCAGAGCTCGTCCTGTGCTGAAGTAGTGGGTGCAGTTGCGCCTGCCACTCAAATCGGCGGCGCCGGTACGGCCGAGATTTGGGCCACGTGGCAATCGTGGAGGCCGTCACACGCAAAACTCGCACCGCCGCATGGGCGATGGTTCCACTGTACCCGAAGGAACTGACACCACCTGTGGTGGTCTTCGTGTGTGTGAGCGATGCGAGCGTTGCAGCCGCACACAATGGCGCTTGTGCACTCGCCACGGCGTCCCCAATGTGCGAGTTGAGAATGCGCAGCTGCGCGTTAGCGGGCACGAGGCCGTCGCACGTGCAAGCGAGGAGGCCACAGAGGCCAACGAGGCCTGCCGCTGGCTCGAGATGGCCAAGGCTGGCTTTCACGGAGCCGACCAGAGTCTTCCTGGCGCGCATGTCGACGCCAAGGTTGAGCATGGCCAGTGTCTCCGAGAGCGCCCGCACTTCGGTGGGATCTCCCAGAGCCGTCCCAGTGCCATGCGCTTCCACCACCATCATCTCTCCTTCCGCAGTACCAGCTCGAGAGAGCGCCCGGAGGAGCAGCTTCATCTGCGCGCCGCCGTTGGGAGCGGTCAGGCTTGCACTCAGGCCATCATGCATCACTGAGCTAGACGCGAGTTCCGGCACGATGCATCCGCTTGTCTGAGCGTTGCCTTGCAAGCCCAGGCTCCCTTCATCGTGCGCGGTGTCGGCCAAGGCCAGGACCGCGCCGCCAACCCCCTCCCCGCGCGCATATCCGTCTGCGGCCGAGTCAAAAACTCTGCATCGGCCAGCTGGAGAGAGCATCCCAGCACGCGCATACGCGACGCTGACATGAGGGGTCAGCACCAGGCTAACGGCGGCCATAAGCGCGAGACAGCATTTATCGGCAGCCTGCAGCCCTTGCGCGGCCCCGTGCAGAGCCACGAGGGCCGATGAGCAGGCCGTGTCGATCGCCTGGCATGGGCCGTGGAAGCCCATTGTGAAGGATAGGCGGCCAGCAGCCACGGAAATAGCCGAGCCAGTGGCTGCGTAGACAGTTGGTGCGCTCGCGTACGTCAGCATAGACGCGAAGTCATTGTTGGAGATCGCCAAGAACACGGCGGTGTCCGATCCCCGCAAGCGCGAGAGCGGCACTCCTGTGAGTGTAACAGCCTCGTGGCTCACCTCGAGCAGAAGCCGTTGTTGAGGGTCCATTGCAGCCGCCTCGGCCGGCGACACCCCAAACGCCTGATTGTCGAAGAGGTTCGCGCCGCAAATCGTGGCCAACCGAGCGGCTCCGGGGAATCGCTGGTGTGTCTCAGTGTCGACGATCCAGCGCCAGAGGGGCACCTCGTCCACAGCATCGTGGCCAGTGCGCAAGAGGGCGTCGAGTGCGGATGCCCAAGGCGCAGAGGGCCAGCGCCCTATCAATCCGACGATGGCTGGTGTCGCCGTCTGAGACACAAGTTGTCTCTGCAGATGTGAGTGTCCTACGCGTACCGATGGTTCGCACCCTTGGCCATCCAGCACACCGCGTGCCTGCGCACAAAGATGCTCTGCGATTGAGGCGACCGTCGGGTACCGGAAGATGAGCGTCTCCGACAGGTTTGGTACCCTGGCAGCCTGCTCCAACCCGCGGGTCAGGTCAGGCGTGTCCTCGGAGGACAGGCCTAGCGTCATGAGAGGCGCGCTCGGAGCAGCTGCCGCAGCTTCAGCAAGTTCAGGGCTGATCCGGCCGAGCACGCCGAACACTGCCTGCCGCATCGCCTCAACATCCGACCGTGGCGTCTCGATGTCATCTGGCGGTATGGAGGGCGCGAAGGACGTCTGCGGCTGCCTGTCGGAGAACGGTAGCTGGTAGCAGGCCGCGAGGACGAGTTCAGGAGGCGAATGGTGCCCTGCATGGTCGTGTCGTGCCTTGTCATCCAACAGAGAGGCTGGACTGAGTCGCTCAACGCGAGCACCACGACGGGCGTGAGCAGCGAGCTCCTCGCCTGCTTTGTGTGTAGATGATGCAGTCGGCGAAATTCTCGCCCCGTGCGCTGCCTCGCCTGAAACTGCGCGAGTGTGCACTCGCACAGAGACGCGGCGGAGCTCTGCTTGTCCGAGGAGTGCGGACTGCAGCGTGTGACGCAGCAGGGCCTCATCGAGCCCTCTGCGGCGCAGCGTATGCGCGTGGGGTGCTGAGCTGTTGCACTGCGCCACTCGCAGCTCAGCCCTGCGCTCGAAGCGTCCTTCTTCCTCGTGTGACGGCTGCACGAGCAGGAGTGCGGTGCGCACGTACCGCTGCCGCCGGCCTGCCTCCATTGCCTCAAAGGCCGAGAGTGCGTGCGGTGGTTCGTGTCTGAGCACCTAGGGTGGCAGGGCCGGCGCTCGGGAATCCGGGGCGAGGGTGGATTGGAGGATGAGGGGCCGGGAGGGGAGAGAAGAGGGGGGATGGGGGTCGCTGGGGAGAGCAGGGGGCGGCGAATCACTGCGCGAGCGCGCGAATTGGTGTGGGGGATCCACTTTTTCCTAGTATGAGGACACTCACACGCAGAAGAACGGGGGGGGGGCGGGAGAGGGGGAGGAGGGGGGGGGGAGTAGGAAAAGAGAGGGGGGGGGTGCGTTTGCGGGGGGGGAGGGGAGGGGAGACTCCACAAAGAAAGATGTGAGTATGAGTAGGAATAGGAAGGAGTAAGGGTGGGCAGGAGGTCCTCGCGCCGAGCCTCCCTTGGAACGCCGGGGCCGCGACGATCGATGTGTGATGGAGAGGCCCGACACGGCCGACGATGGACGGTGTAAAGGAAGCAGAGAGTACAAGCAGTTACAAAAGAAGCTACGCGCCCACTAAGAAAGTTCGGCGCTCTCCTCTCCTCTCCTCTCTAATGAGAGAGGGAGTACTTAGTTCATCAGCGAGAGAGAGTGCCGAGGCCGTCGGGCACGCCACCCCCCCCCCAAAACATAATAAATCAACGAACCCTTGTACTCCGGCTAGAGCTCTAGAGTAGAGAGGAGTGGAGTGCTATGAGAGCGAAAGGGGAGTCCGGAGTCAGGAGTCAAAGGTCTCGTCTCTTTGCTTTGGGAAGAAGGCCAACACGCCACTTCCTCTCGGTGCTCCCTCCCTTGCGCCGCCCGCTCTCCCCCCCACCCCCCACCCCCAACCCAACCCACCCAACCTTCCCACGAAACGAAGAAACGGAAGGGTGGCGTTTGCAATTGTATTGTAGAGCATCTTGTTTGCTAGCATCCCTAGCCACAAACACCAGACGAGCCATGCGCCAACCGCGCACACCCCCATCGCGGGGGAGGGGCTCCGTTGCCGTCGAAGGGCTACGGTCCCTCAGCACTAAGGTTATGCCCGCACGACAAGAAAAACTCCAACGCTCCGCCATCGCCAAAGGCGAAACCCTTGTCCCCAATCACCAATCATTGCTGTTTCCCAGAAGAGGTACAAGCTTACCTTTGAGGCTGAAACGTGCTCAGGCGTCAAAGACTAGGGCGGTCAAACAGCTATTTTAACTTCTAAGGGTGAAAATTGACGAGGATTCATTACGAGATTTTTGGATATAGTGACCGGATAGGTGTATACTAGCACATATCCGGTGCCCTTTGGGCCCTAGACCCCCCACGGTAGCCCCCACAGCGATGCGTAACCAGAAAACGCGCAAATTGGCCAGAAATCAGAAATCATTTCAAGAAATCACTATCGCGGAGGGCCGACGTCCGACGCGAGCGCGGGCGAGCGTCGGGCCGCTAATCGACGCGTCCCCGGCGCAGCGTGCCTCGGCCCCGGGGTCATGACTGGAGCTCTTGTGTGTTTTTGTTATGCGATCCAGGTGGCACCGTTTGCGAGAGCGCGTGGCATGCTCGACAGCCGATGGGTCGAAGAAGAGATTTTCAACGAATTTGTCGAGTTCATATGTTGGCGTGATGTTGCACCCTTGAGCCTTGAGCGTCGTCAAACGCGCTAGTGATGTAGAGATTGCAGTGGTCTCTCGCGCGGGGGTACCACGTTTGAAATTGTAGAATAAAATAATTAATGTTATATCCTAGCCAACCCCACTAGCTAATTGGACACAACTTTTCCGTCCCGGAATCCCGCCATGCCCATGCCTGACGAGCCAGGTGTCCGAGTGCTACCGGGCGACTTCGGTTCCATTGCCGCCCCTCGATCCCGAGCTTGAGCCACCCCCTCGTCTCGACTTCACTCGCAGTCCGCCTTCGTCTCCTTCCCGTTCGTCTGCCGCCGTCGAAGTTGAGCCACTCTTCGCCGACGTCTCCACGTCGGCCGCTGCGTCGAAAGAGTTCGCTCTGTACACCAGGCAGCCTATCCCTATCCCCTCGCGATCGAGGGGTACGTTCTCCGTTCGCCTGCCGCTGGAGATCATCGAGAACTACCCCGACTCCGCCATCCTCGTCGACCGTTTGCCGCCCCGTGAAGGCCTCGATTCTCCTCCAATGGTCGCCACGAGCGTCGAAACCCCAACTCCGGAGGGGGAGGTGCTGATCACGGTCTGGAACCTGGCGCCACGTCCTGTAACCCTTCCTGCGTATTCGCCGGTGGCGTCGGCCCACATCGAGTACAAGCTACACGAGGCGCGGTCGACGGTCGCCGGTGACGGAGACGACCCGGAGTCCTCGCTCACCGAGGCGCAGCGCGCGCTCCTGGACGCCATCACCATCGATCCCGATGAACAATTGTCGCCGTCCCAGAAGTAGCGCGTACGCTGCCTGCTGGCACGGCATATCGACGCGTTTGCCCTCGACCCGAACGAAGAACCCTCGGCACACGCACGTCATGGAGGTCGAGCTGCCTCTCCTCCCCGGCGCTACAGCCCACCGGCATGCTCCGTCCAAGATGGGCGACGAGGGCCGTGCCATCGTCGACAAGCACGTCGCCGAGATGGAGGCGAGGCTGAACATACAGCTAGCAAAACAAGGACCGAACGAAAAACTAACGCGGGACATAGCCCAAACCCATAAAGAGATAGCAGAAGCCCGCAGCAGAGTCCCGCTAAAGAGGCTCCCGCTCCACCGCCAGCTCCGACGCGAGGACCTTCACTCCAAAGAATTCTTCGAACAACTCAAGACCCGGAAATGGAAGGCCAACGTCACCGAACTATTCAGAAACAGGAACTGGGACCAGCCAGTTCACTCGGAACACGAAACCGCAACCTCGGACTACGATATCAGAAGAGAATTCCGGAGATACTACGTATGGCTATACTCCCCCAAAGAGGCCCACAGGGTCCCAGACCTTGAGAACGCACTGACGGACCGCCCTCTAAGCGACCTGGATAAATGTCGCACAGAGGGGCGCATCGATGCCGAAGAAACGAGACAGGCCATCAGAAGCATTGGCTCCGGCAAGAGTGCGGGACCGGATGGACTACCGGCAGAAGTATACAAGGCGCACGACGAGCTAGCGGCACCAATATTGACTAAATTGTATAACCTAGCACTAGACAAGGGGACACTTGCGTACACGATGCGGGAAGGAGACATAATCCTACTATATAAAAAGGGAGATGCGCGAGACCCGCGAAACTACAGACCGATCACACTACTACAAAGCGACTACAAGATCCTAGCCAAAATATTAACCAATAGGTTAAGCAAAGTAATAGGCAGGATAATATCGGAAAACCAACTGGGGTTCGTGCCGAGACGGCTCATCAGCGAGGCCATGCACCTGCTTCAACTCACGAGAGCATACCTGGACGAAACCTGTGTGGGATGGAGTGGAGCTGTGGCTGTGTTGCATGTGGGGGCAAGAGGATTGATGTATGTAACATGTGAGGTACAGTCCAGAGACATGGGGCACGGGCCACCGGACACATGGGAGGCACGCAACGGAGGAGCTGAGGACGAGCGAGGGACCTCGACCGGCATGCGGTCACGCGAGACGAGAACGAGGACGAAGAGCACACAAGGCAGGAGGCCACAGGAGCGCTCAAGCGATAGCGCTGAGCGTACAAAAGCTACCGGAACGAGAGAAGACACGCGGGGGGGGGGAAAGGAGAGAACGCGCGGGAAAAGAAAGAGACGACAGTGGGCGGAAAACACTCAGTGGGAACGGGGAGAGAGGGAAGGAGGGACGAGGCGAGAATTGGGAAAGAGGGACGTGAGGGGACGATCCTATCGGGAGCGGGCGGGAAAGGTGAGCGTGATACGGAACTAGACAACGAAGGGGGGTCACGCGAGGAAACCTAATGGCGGGAAAGATGCGAAGAGGTATGAACAACCCCCCCTACCCGCGACAAAACCGGAGAACCAGGCTTGATACTAGCCCTAGACTGGGAAAAAGCATTTGATAGGGTCAGCTGGGAGTTCTATGTTCTATCATCTGGCCCTTAAATTACTCAACTTCGGCCCGAACTTCCAATCCCTAGCCAAAGCGCTCACGAGCGAAAATGCCCGACCCGTGAGAACAATAAAAACCAACGGGGGAAGAAGCTACCCCTTCACCGTGGGGAGCGGCATGCCACAGGGATGTCCGCTCTCCCCGCTCACCTTCCTCCTTACTACGGAGGCGCTCACCCGCGGTACGCTCGATTGATCCACGTCACATCAATTCGCTCGAAAAGGTCCGCTCGTTTCTCGGTCTTTGTTCGTACTACCGTCGGTTCATCAAGGGCTTCGCGCACGTCGCGGCACCTCTCACCGACCTTACTCGTACGGGCGTCGACGTGGCTACCGTCTCTCAATCGCCTGAGTGCCAGACAGCGATCCGCCGCCTTATCGAGCTCATCACGTCTGCTCCAGTGTTGGCTGCGCCTCGTCACGACAAAGAGTTCATCGTCAAAACGGACGCGGCCAGTACCCTGGGTATCGGCGGAGTCCCGTCGCAAATTGACGACCACGGGCACGACCATGTCGTCGCGTACTACGGTCGCCGCCTCACCGCCGCGGAGCGTCATTGGACCACCACCGAAGTGGAGCTTCTTGCTGCCCTGGAAAGCATTCGCACTTGGCGACCGTACCTTTGGGGCCGGCACTTCCGCCTCGTCATCGATCACCAAGCTCTCCGTTGGTTGCACACCATGAAGGACACCGTCCAGGGTGGGCCGGCGTCGAGCCTGATGCGATGGGCGCTCAAGTTGTCGGAGTATCGCTTTACCGTCGAACACAAACCTGGTGCTAATCACAAAGACGCAGATGGTGTGTCGCGCTTGGTGGCGGCAGACGACGAGACGTCGGAGACGTCCGCTCCTAAGCAGGGGGGTGGGCAGCTGCTAGCCGCCGTCGTCCCTAACTCTCGCTCCACCACGGCATCGGATGGTCAGCGATAACGTGTCTTCTTGCCTTGTTTAGTTATTAGTTAGGTAAAAAAAGAAGACGGGTGGTGCTAGAGCCAGGAGGGAAGAGGGAAGGGCCGCGGCTCGCCGCGCTCCGGCTCCGGCGAGAGTGATTCATTAGCGCTCTGGCTCTGGGCCCCTAGTTTCACGAGTGCCCCCCCCCCCCCCCCTGCGTTGTTTTTACCCGAAAGGGGTTTTCCCCTAGCGTGAACTCGAGGAGAGGACGCGTTGCGCGCTGGGGTACGTACGCAGTTACGTAGGGTCGGTGCGTGCACTGGAGGGGGGACAAATATCGAGGGGAGGTGGCACTGCCCCCTCCCCCCGGTATCACTCGGACACCTGGCTCGTCAGGCTCTAGCACGGCGGGATTCCGGGACTGAAACGTTGTGTCCAATTTAGTGGTTAGTGGGGTTGGAGTGTTGGGGTTGGGGTTGGGGTTGGGGTTGGGGTTGGGGTTGGCTAGGATATAACATTAATTATTTCATTTATAGTCTTGTAGAGCGTAGAGCGTCTTGTTGGCTAGTATTCCTAGCCACATACACCGGACGAGCCATGCGCCAACCGACCGCGCACACCGGCCGATGGGTGCACACCAAGGTGCTCGACGATGGGCTGCAGCACCCGGCATGGGGCCAGCTGGGCTCGAGCGCAGCGCACTTCAACGTGAGCAACCTGCATAGCCACGATGCCACCAGGCCGCCGCCGCGCTGCGCTGCCGCGCTGCGCGTGGTCCTACCAGCGCGGCAGCACTTCAGCCTCCGCACCGAAGCGCCGCTCACCGGTGTGGCGCTCAGCGTGCAGGCGCGCCTGCTGCTCAGCTCTGCCGTGGCGTGCGAACGGCGGCCGCTTCCTGTCAAACCACCTTCAGCCGGCTGGCAATGCGAGGCTCCAATCTGCCTGAGCCTCAGGCGCTCAGCAGATGGCGACGGCGCAGCGCGCTTCCTCCCACTGTGTTCAATGGGCAGCGTCTCGCCCAACAAGTGGAGCAAGCTGAGCGCAGACGCGGCCATCTTCTTCCCTGGGTCCTCCAGGCGGGCTGGCGCCGCCGCTGTCGCGCTCGACGAGATTGTCTTTCTAGCCGGCTCTGCACCGGTGCACTTTGCTGTGGAGAGTCTGCTCATCCTATCCTCCGGTACACCTCCTCCGACACTGCCCTTCCCGGCTGCCCCCGTGATACCGACGACGAGAACCTCGCCGACACCAGGCTGGTGCCAGTACCTGTCCTCAGAGTACGGACGGGAGCCGCGGGCGCCCAAGCATGCACCGAGTGTTCCCGTGCCAAAAGCGCACAATTCGGCCCCTCGGGCCCCCTCCTCGCTGGGTATCAGCTCCTCGGCTGTTACAAGGAGCGGCTTATCAAGGAAGAAGAGTGTCAGCGGGGGCGGGACCGCCCGGCCCACCTTGGGGCTGCCGCTGCCACCTGAGGACGTCCACAAGGCAGCCGCGACCAAGGCCCACACTTCTCACAAAACTCATCGCCATAAGCCAAGCAAGCAGGGCGGCACCGCTTCGGACGTGCGCCGTCGCCTCGAGCAAGCTACCTCATCGCCTGTGAAGGCGCGCACGATGCGGACTCCCCTTCGATTATGTGCCATGGACGGCGATCACTTGCTCGGCCGCTGGGTGCGCAACTGCCAGCCGTCGTTGATCCGGCAGCCCGAGAGGTATGCCTACGGCGCGCCGCTAGGGTGGACCAACGGCAGTTGGGACTTCCGACTTTGCTCGCGCATGTCATACTCTGAACGCGTTCGTGCGCGCGAAGCGCTCTCGTGGAGTTGGGTTCCACGCCACTGTCAGCTGCGCCGCATCAATGGCTCGGAGTTTGGGCCCTGGTTGGGAGCTCGTACCCTACTCGTGTGGGGCGACTCACTGAGCGCGCAGGCATACTTTTCGCTTCTTGCGCTGCTGGGGGCGGAGGTGATTGCCGTGACGGATTTGGGTACCACCGAGGAGTTTTTACGCTTCGTTGGCATGATGGGCAGCGGCGGCCAGCAGCAGGCAGAAGTGGCAGGGCACGGGAGCGGGACGTTGTCGGGTGCGGCTGGTGCGGCTCTTGGCGCGCCGTCAGAGGGTTTGCTAGGGGTGCGCACCTCCGGGAGCATGTGCAGTTATGGCGGTCTCGGGGAAGAGGGAGGCCTGATAACGGTCGCGCAGCTGAGGTCAGGAGGCGTGCTCATCAAACTTCTCGGCCACGCGCCCATGGTCGAGGAGTTGGGCAGACCACTGACGGAGATACAGGCAGGAGCCGCGGGGGAGCCTGCCTGGTGGGAGAGCCTCTTGAATTTGGCAGACCTGTTCGTCTTCAATGTTGGCCATCACTACCGTGCCATTGACAGCCGATACGCTAATTACGCCGAGCTCGTGGCGAATGGCCTCACGCGGCTAGCGAAGCGGCTGAAGCCGAATGCGCAGCTCATATTCCGGACTTCCAACTTGGGTCACGTGGCCTGCGAGCGCTCAGCAGCGCCGTTGCACCACCGTTCCGATGCATGGCGGTCGCTTGGAGGGTGGACCTGGCGACCCCCCACCTTTCAGCCCAAGTATTTTGGTCAACCGAGGGAGGGCGAGCCGGACATCTATGACTGGCGAGCCCCCGCGCTGCACGAAGGCGCCTGGCTCAAGGCTGCAGCAGCGGTCGGTGGCACCTTTCCTGAGCGCTTCACCGTCCTCAACGTCTCGCATGTCGATCTGCGGGCGGATGGTCATGTCGCCAAGGCGATGGCGGCCCACTCCGACCCCACCAAGGCGACCAAAGGCGCCGACTGCTTGCACTACTGCTTGCCTGGCCCGGCGGATGCGTGGGCCCATGCGCTCGTCAACTTGCTCCTCAACAACGAGAGATACGCCCACAAGATACCTAATTGATTGGTTAGATATGTAAACCCGCTCGAACTTCTATAATTCCTCCCATTTCGGTTGCCAGCAGCTGACATGGGCCTTGCTCATGATGCTCATCGCCTCTATCTAGCCAAGATAGCACCATAGCTCTCCCGACTGCCTGAAGCATTGCGCTCGCAGTCGCCCCTAAGTCATTTAGGCTACTACCGCTAGCTATAAAGACCACGCACTCACGGTACCGACTCACGCCATCGCCTATACCACCAACCCTTGTCTGTGATATTGAAGCCGAGTACAATCGAGGATTCATACAAGGGCATCAGAGCGGCTTCTCCGTAGGCTACACACAAGGCCACACACAAGCACTCCAACAATGGCAAGGAGATGACTCTGTAGGACGTCAGCAGAGGGATCCTGGCGGTCTTGAGCAAGGGTGTCTTCAAGGTCTCGACCAATGGCGACAAGAAGGGCTCCAAAAAGGGCGACAAGAAGGTCTAGAGCAAGGGCGACAAGAAGGGCTCCAAAAAGGGCACCATGAAGGGCTCCAAAAAGGGCGACAAGAAGGTCTAGAGCAAGGGCGACAAGAAGGTCTCGACCAAGGGCGACAAGAAGGTCTCGACCAAGGGCGACAAGAAGGTTTCGACCAAGGGCGACAAGAAGGACTCCACAAAGGGCACCAAGAAGGACTCCACAAAGGGCACCAAGAAGGACTTGAGCAAGGACGTCTTCAAGGTCTTGACCAAGGGCGACAAGAAGGTCTCGACCAAGGGCGACAAGAAGGTTTCGACCAAGGGCGACAAGAAGGACTCCACAAAGGGCACCAAGAAGGACTCCACAAAGGGCACCAAGAAGGACTTGAGCAAGGGCGTCTTCAAGGTCTCGACCAAGGGCGCCAAGAAGGACTCCACAAAGGGCACCAAGAAGGACTCCACAAAGGGCACCAAGAAGGACTCCACAAAGGGCACCAAGAAGGACTTGAGCAAGGGCGTCTTCAAGGTCTCGACCAAGGGCGCCAAGAAGGACTCCACAAAGGGCACCAAGAAGGACTTGAGCAAGGGCGTCTTCAAGGTCTCGACCAAGGGCGCCAAGAAGGACTCCACAAAGGGCACCAAGAAGGACTCCACAAAGGGCACCAAGAAGGACTCCACAAAGGGCACCAAGAAGGACTTGAGCAAGGGCGTCTTCAAGGTCTCGAACAAGGGCATCTTCAAGGTCTCGAGCAAGGGTGCCAAGAAGGACTCCAAAAAGGGCACAAAGAAGGGCTCCGAAAAGGGCACCAAGAAGGGCTCCAAAAAGGGCACCAAGAAGGGCTCCAAAAAGGGCACCAAGAAGGACTTGAGCAAGGGCGACTAGAAGGTCTAGACCAAGGGCGACAAGAAGGTCTCGACCAATGGGCAGTGGGTGGAAGGGCTCTTGGATCCGAATGTGTGGTGTTATCATTCCAAAGTGCACCTAACTGCCCATCCCAGAAACTACCCAGCAACTATTAACTGCCCAATCAAACTATCAACTGCCCACCAACGGATAGACTGCCCACCAACTGATAGACTACCCACCAACTGCTCATCTGTCGACTTCTCAATCTCCGAGGTACCTCCGTCGGGGGGGAAGCAAAGGGGGGTGGGGGTAAAGCAAGGGAGGAGGGGGGGAGCAAAGGGGGTGGGGGTAAAGCAGGGGAAGGGGGGGGGAGTAGGAGGGAGCAACCAGTAGCAAAGAAAACAACCCCCCCCCACCCCTTTGTTTTCCCCCCCCTGCTTCCGCACCCTCCATTTGCCTCTCCTGGCGCCTTTGCCTCTCTTGCTCCCTCGCCTTTCTCCTGTCCTCTTGTCCTCTTGCTCCCTCGCCTTTGCCTCTCCTGGCGCCTTTGCCTGCTGTCCTCTTGCTCCCTCGCCGTTACCTCTGCTGACGCCGTTGCCTCTCCTGTCCTCTTGTTCCCTCGCCTTTGCCTCTCCTGACGTCTTTGCCTCTCCTGTCCTCTTGCTCCCTCGCCTTTGCCTCTCCTGTCCTCTTGCTCCCTCCCTCGCCTTTGCCTCTCCTGTCCTCTTGTTCCCTCGCTTTCGCCTCCTCCTGACGCCTTTGCCTCTACTGTCCTCTTCCTCTGTCCCTCTTGCTCCCTCACCTTTCTCCTGTCCTCTTGTTCCCTCGCCTTTGCCTCCTCCTGACGTCTTTGCCTCTACTGTCCTCTTCCTCTGTCCCTCTTGCTCCCTCACCTTTCTCCTGTCCTCTTGTTCCCTCGCATTTGCCTCCTCCTGACGTCTTTGCCTCTCCTTTCCTCTTCCTCCCTCGCCCTTACCAGTCGTTGCCTCCATTCTGCAGCATGAGCAATGCTCCTCCATGCTGTGCTCTCCTCCTGAATGGTCTGCTTGAGGGTAGTCCAATAGCACCAACCAAGTTCATGGAAGAGATGCGAATGCTATATACCATTGCTTCCGAAAAGTATACACCATTGATGATTGCTGCCTACTTGGGTCATTCCAATTGTGTGGCAACACTCCTTCGATTTGCTCCATTGGGGTACATGAACATGAAGAGTACTCTCTGGGGGAAGACCGCCTTGATACTCGCAGTCGAGCGTGGTCATCTTCCATGTGTCAAACATCTTGCGGCACAATGGAATGCTCCATTGGATCAGATGGACAACATGAAGAACACCCCATTAATGTATGCCTGCCTACGTGGCGATGTCGAGATGGTCGATCTATTACAGCACTATGGGGCAACCATCGACCAGACGACTGCCTGTCAATGTCTCAACAATTCCATGAGCCAACGTACAGCTCATCTACATGACATCTCCAATCTCCTACGTGTTGTATGGACTCCACCAACCCTTGTCTGTGATATTGAAGCCGAATACAATCGAGGATTCATACAAGGGCATCAGAGCGGCTTCTCCATAGGCTACTCACAAGGCCACACACAAGCACTCCAACAATGGCAAGGAGATGACTCTGTAGGACGTCAGCAGAGGGATCCTGGCGGTTTTGAGCAAGGGCGTCTTCAAGGTCTCGACCAAGGGCGACAAGAAGGGCTCCAAAAAGGGCACCAAGAAGGGCTCCAAAAAGGGCACCAAGAAGGGCTCCAAAAAGGGCGTCTTCAAGGTCTCGACCAAGGGCGACAAGAAGGGCACAAAGAAGGACTTGAGCAAGGGCGACAAGAAGGTCTAGTCCAAGGGCGACAAGAAGGGCTCCACAAAGGGCACCAAGAAGGACTTGAGCAAGGGCGACAAGAAGGTCTAGACCAAGGGCGACAAGAAGGACTCCACAAAGGGCACCAAGAAGGACTCCACAAAGGGCACCAAGAAGGACTTGAGCAAGGGCGTCTTCAAGGTCTCGAACAAGGGCGCCAAGAAGGACTCCACAAAGGGCACCAAGAAGGACTCCAAAAAGGGCACCAAGAAGGACTTGAGCAAGGGCGTCTTCAAGGTCTCGAACAAGGGCGCCAAGAAGGACTCCACAAAGGGCACCAAGAAGGACTCCAAAAAGGGCACCAAGAAGGACTTGAGCAAGGGCGACAAGAAGGTCTCGAACAAGGGCGCCAAGAAGGACTCCACAAAGGGCACCAAGAAGGACTCCACAAGGGGTACCAAGAAGGACTTGAGCAAGGGCGTCTTCAAGGTCTCGAACAAGGGCGTCTTCAAGGTCGCCAAGAAGGACTCCAAAAAGGGCGCCAAGAAGGACTTGAGCAAGGGCGTCCATGCCCGCAAGAACATCTCTGCTGGTCTCACAAGATCAATCAACGTGATGCTCTTCTACCAGCCTCAGGTCATGCTCGTACACAGACGATACAACAACTTGATCGTCAAACCATTCTTGCCATGATATTGGAAGACCAGCACATTCAAAAGCTGGTAGAAATTCAATCTCAAAGACTGTACAGACTATACTAGGGAGACAAATACAGCAGAGCATTTAGGGTCTGTGCGAAAAGGTATCACAGTAGGAAATCATGGATCTCCGGGCACGTGGAGCAATCACCGCCGCAGTCACTTCCCTACTGCCCCTTACCGGCGGTAGACCCAGAGCGGATGTCAACCAAATGCTCGACAAGATGTGCCATATCCTATGGACAGGAGCACCATGGAGGTCCCTTGGTTCCGGGTACAGCACCGTACATGGCACATTCCTCAAATGGAGCAGGGTGGGCGTCTTCGAGACAGCATACAGAGCACTCCTCAGGCTAGAGAGGAGACGGACGCCACGAAGGGGCGTATTCCATTGTATCGATTCCACATTTGTCAAAAGTATCTACGGACGTGATTGTAATTGGCCGAAACCCGACTGATCGAGGAAGGATGACCACCAAAGTATCCGCCCTTGTGGACCAAGATGGGATTCCACTCTCGCTTCGCTTCTTTCCTGAGTTAATTCCGAATCGACATAAGCTTTGATTGTACGAAGCAGATCATCACGACTCATATTGATGATTGTTTTCGCAGTGAATTTATTGCTCAAGGGAGTGTGTATCATATAAATCAGCCTCGCAAATGGCATGTAAGGTGTCTTTAATGTTCGTATTGTGCTTGAAACTTGAAATCGAATTAACTGAATAAGGACTTACATTCGAAAGTGTACGTCCACAAATTTGGGTTCGACTCAAGCAGCCTCCTCAGGGAGTTGTTGCTCCCCCCCGGGTTGACCCCAACCGGCGGCGGCGGACTGATGCTGCCCAATGCTTCCGCAATAACCTGCATGGCAGATTTGGAAGTGCCATATGGCGGAAAGAGAGGTGTGATGAATTTTTTAAAGTTATCGTCCATCTTTTTTATGATCCATTGCAATCGCTTGCGTATTACATCATCAGCCACCATTCCATTTATAGACATGGTTGAGCACTGTGAGGTGGGTGCCTTTGCTTAAATACTAGACGATTTTTTTGGTACCGGCGCATCGCGTATTTGGAAACGAGGGGTACCAAATGAAGGCAAACGACCTAGAAGACACTTTATCGCCAGAGGGGAGAGATGCCGCTCCCCCCTCCTCTCCCTCTTCCCTCTTCCTCCTCTCTTCCCTGCGGCTCGGGCCCATGGCGCGCGCCTGCGGCCGCTCTTCAGGTCCCCGGATGGCCTGTCGGGGCCTGGGAGCATAGCTCAGGGGGCAGGTGACAGGTGAGGCGTGAGGCTGGTGCATGGCCCTAGCCCCTCCTGCCTCTCCCTCGCTGGCGCTCCGCGCCGCTGCAAGTCGACTAGAGCTGGCTTGGGGCTCTTGATCAGGGGGGCCCAGGGGGAGGAGGGGTTGGTCAAAGCGATGGGCTGGCCACGACAGGCCACGGCGAGCGAATCAGGCGAACCTATGGGGGAGGAGTGGGTCAGCAGGGCAGTTTGCTCTTGGCAAGCCATAAGGCATGCCAGGAGGGTGGGTGGTGCCTCCCCCCACAGCAGGGGAGGAGTGGAGAGAGGGGAGGCTCGTGCCCCCCATAGGTGACCTAAGTATGAACTTAGTTGTATTTATGAACCATAAGACCCTATCGGCAAAGCACTTGCTAAATGGAGGAGCTATGACGGTGGGGTCACAGGGCTCACAGATGTCTAGCAGCTGATTGCTCAAGCAACTTGGCGTTTTGCTGAAGCTCTAGATACGCTCTCGCACATCAACAGGGAGCGTGTGTTGTGGGCATCCCATCTGCCCCATCACCTCCTTCCTTCGGCTGGCGAAAGGCGCACAGCCCGCAGTAGGCGACGACGGCTCCTTGCCCGACGCGCAGCGCGATGGGCCATTGGCGCCCCACGGCGCATCCCGCGGGGTTGGGGGAGCCTCCATCGTGCGGATGTCTTGCGCCGCGCTAGTGCCTTGATGCATCGCCCATAGGCATCCTACAACGCAGACCGTGACGTGCGGCGCCCGGGGGCGCCACAGAGTAGGCGGAGGCGACGCAGATCTGTACTCTGCGATAGCTGTGTTCATCCATGCCGAGACGGGCGTGTACATCCGGTTTGAGTAGCCTCTGCCACCACTCCCTCCGTCAACATCGGGATTATTTCCAAAGCAAACCAGCGGACGCTCCTCCCCTCCTGCGCCCGCCACATACTTTACTCCACGTTGCTCACTCGACAAAGCCTATGATGACTGAAACGTCCTCACACCAGGGCGGACAACACCGCGACCACCGGCAGCTGCCGGAACCGTGAACAAGGCCTCTTTGCGCTGAATGACGGGCGGTTTTTTGCAGTCCTTGACATAGGGCTTGTATTCTTCGCCTGCCACCCAAGTGCGCATGAACTCGTACGCAGCTGCTGGCTTCATCTGCGGCACCATATGCCCCGAGCCGCGAATCGTCAAGTAGTCGAGCCGCTGATCCCCATAGCGTGTGACGTAGCCTCCCATCCGGCGGCAGCCATCGATTGTCCACGGACGCCAGGGGGACGTCAAGTTGAAGCCAAGCGAAGAAGTCCAATTTTGTGCCTGTAGAAGATCGAACCCGTACGGGCATTGCAGCTCAGTCGAGATGGGCCGGAGGAACAAAGCACAGAGGGGCGGTGTGCGAACACGGAACCGGATTCCGTGTGGCCCACAGACATGCCGCCCCGTGATGGGGTGTGGAGTGGGGATCCTTTTAGAGCAGAGCGCGCAGACGCGAGAAGTACCTGGAACGAGTTGATGGCAGGATCGGTGTCCCCATTATAAACTAGCACGCGCAACGAGGTGGTCCGCCCCACTCGCGCGTAGAAGGGGACGAGGTCCTTCTCGGTCGATCGATAAATCATGCCTTCTCCTGTGACGAGGTTTGCGGGCATACTCAGTGCCGACGAGTGATCGTTGCCGCGTGTGGGATCTCGCCTCTCGCCCCATTTACCGACTCCAACCGCAGCAAGAGGAGCATGAACTCGCAACAAGAAACTCTACAAATACATCGAGTGCTCACCGCCCACGCGTAACCCCGCGTGCCGATGCCCTTCCATGGGGAGACTACCATCATAATGCCCGAGTGCGAAGAAGCGCGATGGCATGTGGCCGACTCCTCACCATTGTCGCCGTTGAAGAAGAGTGAGTCGACTGGCACTCCTAGCGCCTTGCGCACAGCTATGCTGTCAGTCCACACCGTTTGTGCGTCACCACCACCGCATGGGTAGTCGTTGACGGCACCGGTGACTCCCTCACGAGTGGCTGGAGACACGCGGTCCTCCTCGACGAAACCGAGCATCCGCGCCACCCTAGGTGTAAGTGCGGCACGGGACTGGTAGCGTATGCCGCCTACCTCGCCGCTCTGGCTGACAGGCGACGCCCTGCTGCGGAGCCCTTCTTGGTAGATGCAGTCGTCATAGAGTCCGTACGCAAAATAACCGCCCACCTCATTGGCAACTTGGCCAAGGGCGTCATGGCAGCCGGGTGGCGGCGGGACGGTACCCTTTTTGAGATAATCCATGCCGCACGTGGCGGTGATGCGGTCAAAGAGCAGCGTCGAGATCTGGCCATGTCCATACAAGAAGACGACCTGCCACCTGAGTGGGTGGGCGGGCGGGCGAGCGTAGCGCTGGAATCGAGAGGCAGCGGGGGAGAGATGCGACACAGCGCGGTGATCTCTGCATCACCATGAGCGACCGCCCCCGCCGCGCGCCGGGCGGGAGGCGCAACTCACCATGGGCCAAGCCCGTCGCCGCAGATGCCAGACTCGGAGCCCATGCAGCCGTCCCCGACCGCGAAGCCACGAAGCATTGGGCGTAGCGCCTCGGTCTTTTCGTCAAGGATGCGCTGCACCAGCTTGGGCACGTATACACCTGGGCGGGAGCGAAGATAGGGCGCGCGTGTGCCACAACCGGAGCCACGCCTCTTGGCGGAGGCGCACGTTGGGTGTCTGCCGCTGGCCTCGCACCTGCGTACGACTCGCCGGTGATATAGAGCGGCTTGCCTTGTCGCTCGGGAAAGATCTCGTACCAGCCGCGCAGCGCCGCGTACATGGTGTCGGCCATACGCTCGTCGTCCCAGTCGCCACACGAGGTCCCATTGCCACTGGGGCGCCCATCGCAGTAGGAGAAGCCGACGGGAGGAGGCCAGTCAAAGATGAGCAGGTTGGCGAACTTGGACCATGAATACTCGTTGCGGAAGAGCGTCGGGATGCCCGTCTCGTTGAACTCGGCGGTGCGCAACGAGCGCTCATCTAGCACAAGCGGCCCTACGCGAGCCATGGAGGGGTGTGTGCTGGACGCGGCCGGATGCAGTTCGGGAAAACCGGCTTTGGCTGATATCGATAGAGATGCAAAGACAAGCAAGAGGCCCGCATCCTGGGAGGCCTAAAGGAGGCCTGCGCCATTCGGGCTCTAAGATGTGCGTGGTTGTGTGTTAGTGTGATGGAGGTCAGGTGAGAGTGCCCGTTCGGGCGTAGCTCGACCAGCATCCCAAGTATCGACTAGGCGGCAGGCGTTCCGTCCGGAGGAGGGCGAGCTGCCCCAGGACGCTCTGCTTACGCGGTGCGTCCACGCACGAGCGCGTGGGGGGGGGGGGGGAAACTCCCTCACCCAACTCAACCAGCATTCCAAACATCGACGAGGCGCCAGGGCCCCCGTTTGTCCAGAGGAGGGTCGGCGTCTCTGCGTCCGCCTCACTCTGGATATACATGTAGTGGAGCGAGAGCGAGTGGGAGAGAGAGGGGGGAAGCGAGACGTAGCCGGAGAAGGTGCGCGAGGGCAGTGCGCCCGCCCAGCCAGGCAACGACCCCACCTCGCCCCGCGACATTCCGAGGGAGAGCAGCCACAGGGCCCAGCCGGCCATCGGAGCGAGACGGCGGGAGGCGGGGCGCGGCGGCGTGGCGGCTTGGGGTGGCGGAGGCCGCGCGCTCGAGCTTCTATGTGAAGGACAGAGCAGTGAAGATGTAGAAGCCGCGCAGGGGTGTGGGGTCGGGACGGGCAGAGGCCTATTTGTACGGCATGCGTGTCGTCTACTCGTTAGAAATTAAAGCATTGTAGAGTAGCGCATCTTGTCGACTATAGCGTTAGACATTGTAGTCTTATAAGGTCTTGTCGGCTAGCACCTAGCCACGTACACCGGACGAGCCATGCACCAACCGCGCACATCCCCATCGCGGGGCAGGGGCTCCGTTGCTCCGTTGCCGCTGCGGCACGGTCCCTCAGCACTAGGATTTCATCCTAGGATTTGGCTCCGGCGAGAATTTCGTTTCAGACCCACCCAAATTTCGTTTCGAAATTTTGCTTGCCCTGACCTAAATTTCGGGGGTCATTTCTCATTTTGTTCGAAATTTGTTTCGAGCGCCGCCGCCGCCGCGGACGCCGGCACATCGGTGCCCCAAGTCGGTGTGTTCAGCAGGCGACTACGCGACTGCCTATTCCTATTACTATTAACCTATACACTCACATGTGCTCTCGCGTGCTCGCGTGGCTTTCGCCGCACTTTGGCACTACACTATACCATACTATACCATCATTTTTCACATTTTAGAGGCAACCTACTTGTTGCGGGTAAGGAAGGGGCCTTGTACACTTGCCTCTTCCTGCATGCCCTGACTAGGTTCCCCGCGCGACTCCCCCCGTCCGCCGTCCGTCGCGCCCCGATTCCCTTCCCCTCTCTCCTTTCCCGCCGTTCCCCCGAGTGCTCCCTTGAGTTTCCGCCCCCTTTCCGTCTATTATTTTCCCGCGCGTCCCCCCCCCCGCGCGTGACGTTTTCCTCTGGTGTCCTCCGAACCCTCTGCGCTATCGCCCGATCGCCCCTCGTGCTCCTCCCGTCTGCTCCTGCTCTCGCCCTTGTGCTACAGTGCCCCGTGATGGCTGAGAACGCGCCCGCGCCGTCCGACCTGTCCCCGCGTGCTCCCTCAGTCCCCTCTCGCCCACCCTCCATGCCCCACATTAGGCTCTGTGAAGACAACGCCTTCAGGTGATTGGGGAGGGGGATACTCTGAATATTTGGACAAGCACACTCTGGATTGTGGCACGAATGGTCTGAATCAATTCCAACTCACGAGGCCAACTGACACGACGCTTTCGTATAGATACAAATGCCTTCATGGTATTGACAGTCCAGCAAATATAGTGCAATCCACACCAAGTGATATCAGGGCGGATGGTAGCGTGATATACTTGGACAAGCACGATGTCGATTGTGGTACAAATCCAATCGCCAAATTCAAACTGAATAGACCTTCACCCGACATGTTATCGTATGATTACACGTGCAATTCCATGGCGGCCCCTGGTCAATGTCGTGACGTGACGATGGAGTGGAATAACGAAACCTGGCATAACACTAACCTTGACATGCACAACGTTGAATGCGAACAGGACGAAGTCATCACGCAATTCCGGCTGAACCGACGAAGTAGCACCCAGGACAAGTTGAGGTACATGTACAGGTGCTGCAAAATGAGCGCGTGACAATGACACCAGCCACTCCATCACGTCTCAGGCCCGGATGGGACAACAGGTACAAGGTCAACAGGTTTCGGGGGCCTCTTCCTATTAAGAGGACCTCTTAACAGGTCGCAATAGGTCCGTAACAGGTCAAAATAAAACTCATTTTACTAATATTATAGATGTATCAGTATGTGATGTACATTATGAATATGATTGGCTTCTGACTTCTGAGCTAAGTTACTAGGGAGAGGAAGGGATCTGAGATGATTTGGGCGTGGCTACGATAGCGGTACCTATAGTATAGGCCTATAGCCACGCGCGAGGCGAAAATATTGAAAGGTTTTTTTTAACCTATTACCTATTAACAGGTAACAGGTCTGGTAGGCCTCTTGACCTCTTAATAGAACCTATTAGAAGCCTATTGTCCCATCTGGGGTCTCAGGTGATAACGGACGCTTCCTTTTTCCTATCAGAGCATGAATGACATCTTGCTTGGGGATTCCTTTCGCTCATAGGATGAATACTAGACTATTTTAATGTTGTCATTGACGTGACTAGCGTGAGATCACGGGATTGAGCGCTTCTCGCCTTTGCAACACTGTAACGATGTCCCTCGCGATAAAATTGCAGGCTGCTCACCAAGGGTCAGAGGGTCAGGAAATCGAGGGGATGCATGCGTTTGCAGCCACAGACGAGACTTCAAGTTTCGACAGGTTTTTATATCATATTCACATCCCGAATATACTGCTTCACTTTCACCTGGGGTTCATCTGCTAGTTCTGCAAGATACCTAATAGATGTGATACTACCGATAATTTTGTCGAACTCAGTCTTATTACTTATTACCAACGTGAATTAAAATAATTAATGTTATATCCTAGCCAACCCCACTAGCTAATTGGGGCTGTGTTCCGTGCATGCCCCTGGACACGGCTGCGTGCGGCTGCGTGCGGCCTCTTGCGGCTGCGGCCGGCTTCGTGGATCCTGGTGGAGCTTCGTGCGGCAGGAGCGCTGCGACGGTGGGTGGGTTGAGGCAGGCGGGCGCGGCGGGGCGAGGCGGGGCGAGGCGGGGCGCGGCGGGGCGAGGCGGGGCGGAGCGGGGCGGGGCGGGGCGGAGCGGGGCGCGGCTGAGTGCAGCAGGACGCAGTGCGGGAAGACGCTTCTGGAAACAGAGGGCAGGGACCTGGTTGGTCCTGGTGGGGACCTGGTTGGGAGATGGTGGGAGCTGCTTGGGAGTCACGCATGGGGGCAGCGGGGGGCCGCAGGAGGCGAAAGTATAAGTCAGATGAGACCTCTAACCTTAGAATGGACTCTGGTCCGGTGGCCCAGCGGGGTGGAGCGCAGGGCTTGCCTCGGAGGGACTGCGGTTCGAGTCTGGGCATGGAGGGTTGGGTATGTATTTTTGGGAATTTTTTGGGCCGGGTCTGGCTGGTGGTGGCTGGTCGTACCATGTATCTCTTGAATTTGACCCCCTTTGTTGGGCCTGTTCAACCCCACAAAATCCCCCACATCGTCTATTCATCGCGACTACTTCCAAGTCCACCAAAACCGCCAAGGTTGCTAAGGCTGCCTCCAACCCCGCGGACACTACGGCTTCGATGGTCACCGCCGTCCAAGCGGCGGTGACCGAGGCATTAAAATCGCAAAACAACAACTCGAACCGCAAGGCGACTGGCGCTGACAATCGTCGGGCTCCGCCTCCGCCTACGAATTACTCCGCATCGTCTCCGTTACCGGACGCACTTCTTGACCGTCCTCTCGGCAAAAGCACGTCTTCTCGTCGCCAATGTGATCCCCCTCCGAACGGCCTTGGGCTTCCGGCCGATTCGGGCCTCTCGGAATGGGATCCAGGTAGCTGGTCTCGAGCTCGAGCCCGCTTCTGGCAAATTTCTCGTTACGCTGGTCACCCGGCCCTTCGCGCTGCGCTCACGCGCTGCCGTCCCTCCGATGCCACCATGACGGCGCCGCGTCTCGACGACCTAGACCGCGACGTCAAGGAGTGGACCGACGCCAACGGCTGCGCGTACTGCGCCTTTCGTCCCCGGGCCCCATCTGGTACGCCCGAGGCAGACCTGTGGAAGTATGGCACGGGCGACGGAGCTCATAACCCCGTCGTTTGCCAACCGTACATTCGTTTTCTCTGTGAAGGCGGCAGTGGCGAGTGTGGTAACGACCCAGAAGTCCACCGCCGCCTCCGCACGATGGTCGTTCTCCGTCCGGCCCATTAGGTCGCCGGCGGGGCCCACGTCCGCGCTGTTACCCCGCTACCAGTCCAGGGTAGTGGGCCTGAACGCCACCCACCAAAAGATCGTATTACGCTACGGCCGAGTACTTCTACGGCCTCCAACCGGTACCCCAAGATTCCCCAAGTTCCAGACAAGCCCTACCACCTCCATCCCCCTCTTTCTCCTGCCCCCTCGCCGATTGCCCCTATTTCTCCCAATGCCGATGATTCCATCCTGATTCTCGATATCACGCACGAGTCCTCAAAACCAAGTCAACCGTCACCGCCTCTCTATCAACTCAAGCCGCTCAACCGCTACCCCCCGCCACTCCCCAAGCATCCCCAGTCCAAGACCTCACGGTCTGCGAAAATCCAGCCGCCGCAGGCCCAATCCAACCTTCAATCCTTCAAATCAAATTTCGCATGCCCGAGCCACAAAACGTCTCCCGAGTACGAGTCCGAGTCCAAGTCACGTTCAGAATTACCCTCTTCGTCTTACGCCACCGCGAGCCCATCTACGAGTCTGAGCCCAGTCCAGTCATCACCGGTATCACCAGTCTCCATCGCTACGACGATGGAGGCGCAGTTCTCCGGTACTTCCCCACTTTCTTTCGAGTCCGAGTCCAAGCCTGTTTTGAGCAAACCCCGTTCTGAGCCATCCGAGTCCGAGTCCGAGTCCGAGTTTACAACGTCACCGAGTCCTACCACGCGGTCGGCCGCAGGATTAACGGAGCTCCAGCCACCCACTGAGCCTCCGACGACCACTCCTTCCGCGGGAGTGTTCACCTTCGGTCCTCCGCGCCCAAGTCACCCGCGGCTATCTTGTTTGGTCGGGAGCTTCGTCTTCCAGCTCAACTTGCTGACCCTGCTCCTGTTCTTGAGTTGCTTCCATCTAGGCCTCCGTCCGATGCCGTCACTTACGCCACCGAGCTCAATAAGAAGCTTCTCGAGTCGTGGCGTTCCGCCCTCGAAAGTACTCAAGAAGCCCAACGTGAATCGATGCGCTCCGCCTCTCAAAAGTCTAAACTCGGTGTTACCTTCAAACAAGGAGACAGAGTTTGTCGTCGAATCCCTGGCCACGCCAACAAACTTCAATACCTCTACTCCGGTCCTTACCGAGTAGAAGAAGCCATCTCGGCTACTCGCTACCGTCTACGCGATCTCGAAAATCGTCAAGTCAAGGATGAAGTTCACATTTCCAATCTTCGTCCGTACTTTACCGTCACCGATTCGTCTCCGCTCGCTGAAGATGAGTACTTGGTCGAAGAGTTACTCGATCGCAAGGGCGATGGAGTTTCATTCAAGTATCTCGTCAAATGGCGCGGCTATCCTCGTTCTGAAGCTACTTGGGAGTCTCGAATTGAGTTGCTTCGGCGTTGTGCTGATCTAGTTGAGTCGTACGACACCACTTTCGACCGCCGTCCGGTTCAACCCCAAGCTCACTCCGCTGTAGACTCCTCTTCAAGTCCAAGTTCAAGTCCCCAGTCTAATCAAGTTCCACGTCGAGTTCAAGAGTCAAATCGTATTCCTCCTGATCTGCCTTCAAGTCGTACCCGTTCTCGTTCACGTTCGTAGCGCTAAGTGCTAAGTCGACCGGAAGTGGATGATTAGCGTCGCTTCAGCGCCTGACCCAGCGCAACTGCCCGAGCAAAACTCCTGTAAAAGGGAGAACGTGGTAGGACGTGGCGTACGAAATCGGGGGCCGCCGCGCTAAGCTGCCGATTTTGTGCTCGCTTTGGATCCATGGGTTAATCCTCCTCCTCTAGGTCTCTCGTCTCGTATGGTTAAATGAACTCTCTTGGCTCGACATCGGGAGACGTCTCGATTTAAGTCGGGGGGTGTTGTATTCCTGCCCATCTGAAGGCTGTAGGCATGAATATTCGTGTAAGGTACGCGCTCACAATTACAATTGAACAGTTCCCCGTGTTGCCACTGACGCACAAGACACACAGATTCGGATTCCCCATGGTCTCAAGTCCAGGTTTGCAGGTTTTGGTCTCGAAATTTGCGATTCGAATTTTGTTTTTGCTGTTACTATAATTGTTGGCTCGTTTAAGGTAATAAACCGGCATGACTTCGACTTCTCGTTCTGCAGTCGCTCTGCGAGACTCTCTCTCTCTCTCTCTCTCTCTCTCCGTCCGCCTCTCCTCGGCCGACGGCAAGAAGATTCGTCCAAAACATTCTCCGGTCCCAAGATATCTCGTGGGGGGTCTCTCCGCGCTCCGCGAGGGAAAGGACGCGATCTCGCTCCGAGATCGGCCTCGCGCCCTCCCACGCTGCCCCGCCGTGCCCTCGGTCCCTCGCCCCCCCCGCGGCAGGTTCTTTCCCTCGGCGTGCCGTCCGTCGCCTCCGGCCGTTATATTAATCCCCCCCCCGCGCGAGGTTCTCTTCTCCCCCGCGCGCGGTTCGTTTCCTCCGGCCGTCGTTGTTCCCCCCCTCGCTTCGATTCCTCTCGCGGTTCCTTCGATGATTGCCTCCATCTCGTCCGTTCTTCTTCGCGATCCTCGCGGAGGGGGCACCGACGTTTAATGTTAGTTTCGTCGCGGTTTCGATGAAAGAAAGGAAGAACGAATGGCACGCGCCTCGCGCCTCGCGTCTTGTTTCGTCGCCCCTTGCTCGTCGCTTGTCTAGAAGGTCTCTCCGCACATCGCCTTCTCCCCCCGCGCGAGTTTGGATCTCTCCTCGACCCTCCGCGTTGGCTTCAGCGGACGAGTTCCACTTTAACGATAGTTCGAACCCTTCGGTGGCGTAGTTATGCGCTCTCTTTCCGTATATCTTCGCGCATGACGAGCGATCGCGACTTCAGCCTTCGCCGCGCGGGGAGGGGTTTGTTTATCGTATGATTCCGGAGTGTTTACGTTAGTTTTCTGAGCCCAAGGACTTTGGTTTTTGGTTTCTTGTGAGTGATTTTTGTAGCAACTTCGTCGAGTCCCACCGTGTTCCCAAGCGAGTCCCCCCGAGTTCCCGAGTCTATACCACGAGTCAACGAGTCAATACAAGCCAAGCACGCGCCTGAGCCACCCCCAGTCGCCTGCCACCACCTCCCACAAGCCTCCTTCCACACTTCCGCGCCCTCCGTGCGTCGTGCGTCATGCGTCGATCACCATGCCCGTAGTCACCCCCGAGGAAAGCTCCATGAGCTCCCCGCAAGAACCGCATTCCGCGCTAGCTGCCGGCGCGCCCTCGCAGGCCATCACCAAGAGTGAGATGAGCCTTGCTCTGACAGGGGGCCACAGTAGTGGGAGCAGAGGCCGGAGGAGGCGGAGGGGGCGGAGGAGGCGGAGGAGGCGGAGGGGGCGGAGAGGCTCGGGCCCTCCGAGATGTACGGGCAGCTCACGATCAGCCCGTCGGCGGCGCCCACCGTGCTGAGCACCGCGCTCACCATCGACTCGACGCCCACCACGCGCTCGACCAGCAGCCGCGCCGCGCCTCCGCCCACCTCGGTGTTGTACATCCGCTGCGCGTCGTCCACGCCGCGGTGCACCTCCTCCCAGAAGAGGTCGCCGTTGCTGCCGTGGTGGACCATGCGCACGCGCATCGGACCCGCGCGGAGGCCGGGCGGCGCGGAGGGCGACGGCACCAGCCCCGTGAGGCGCGCGGAGACCGCCCGCCGCTCGGCGGGGAAGGTGGCCCCGCCGCCGGCACGTGGCGGCGGCGCGGACGACGCGGCAGCACAGCCCACCGCCACCAGCGCCGCGCTGATGCAAAGTCCCAGATTCTCAGTAGATCCGCCGTTTCTGTATACCATTCTTCGCGCAAGTTCGTCGTGAGGAGTCATTTTAGTATTAGTATGTGTATATGAAAATAATATTCGACCCCCCTTGGGTCTGACGCAGGCTGATGGTGATTGAACGCTTTTCCATGCGGTGGGGGTGACGATTGAACGCGTTCCACGTGTAGACTGATGGTGATTGAACGCCTTTTCTATGCTGTGGGTGATGGCGATTGAACGCGTTCCCACGTGTAGGCCGATGGTGATTGAACGCTTTTCTATGCTGTGGGTGATGGTGATTGAGCGCTTCTCGCCTGATCGCGGGAGAGTGTGTGTCACTAGTAGCTTAGCGGGCACCTTCAAGAATGTTTTTTTTTCAATTTCAATCTCTTCCCATGGTTGCTGATTAAATCTTCTAGCCCGACTTGTCGCGCCTCTGCATGTCCCACCGGTCACAACCTCCAAACACTCTTAAGGTTTGCACGTCTTTGCCGCAGTGGAGCCATTACGCCATATACGCCATCATCATCGGCCTAATGAGAATCCTTCGTCGGCCTATGCGCTATGCGTCGTCTCGCTTGAGCTCAATCCAGCCTTGGCGTATGCTTGTATCTTTCATTGGGAATGACGTCGGACGTCGGATGGGAAAGAGGGATTCGCCCTCGGCGATGGGGGAGTGGCAGAGTTTTCTTGTTGTCCTAGTTTAATGCTAGAGCCTAGTGCAGAGGGACCGTGCCTCATCGGCAACGGAGCCCCTCCCCCGCGATGGCATGGCTCGTCCGGTGTTTGTGGCGAGGGATGCTAGCCAACAAGACTACAATTTCCAACGGGTTCTCTCTCCTCCGGCTTCGAAATCTTGTCTCGTGGAGGGGGTTTTACCGCACCAACACACGACGTGCGCTGCTGCTTCCTCCTCCGGGTTGCAGCAGCAGAGAATGAATTGGCGGAAAGCCCTCCGAGAGAGAGAGGAGGTTATTTTGGGCGTCAGCCTCGCCTGCTCTCCGCTCGTTAGAAGCTTCTGCACGGTTGCTTCTTCTTCTGTGAGACGAGTGGAGAGGAAGGGAGGGCGAGGGTTGGAAGTGGGGAGGGAGAGGGGGGGGAGTCTAGGTCTCTCTCCGTCGGAGAGGGAGAGGGCGAGACCGGATGGATGATGAGGGGGCGAGCCAAGAGAGGGGAAAGCCCTGAGGGAGTAAAGGGGGGGGGGGGGGGGGCGGTGAGAGGGGGGCGGCGGTGAGGGGGGGAAAGCGAGTGGGCGGGAGGGGAGGGGAGAGGGAAAGAGGGAGGGAGATCGGGGCCAAACAATGAGAACTTAGAGGGAGAGAGCTCTCTCTTCAGAAAGGGAGAGGGGGGGGGGGCGAGCCACCGCGAGGGGACCAGGGAGAGAGAGAGAGGAGGGGGGAGGGGGGGGGGGGGGAAGAGGGCGAGGGCGCGAGAGGGCCGGCCCATCCCCTCTGCTGGACGTCCCGGACACTCTCCGCCCCTGCCTCTCCCTCCCTCTCTCTCTCTCTCTAGCTCCCCGCCCCCCATTCCGCACGCCGAGCGGAGGGTGAGATGCTCGCACTCACACTGCAATCGGGTGCCGAGCTTCTCCTCGACGGCCTCGTCCTCTCCAACATCCTCGAGCAGCTGGGCGCCGCGGACCTTGCGGCAGCCGCCGCCACCGCCTCCGCCCTCCGCTTCCCCGCGAACGCGGCCGCGCGCGCGGCGATAGAGCGTCACGCCGCAAGGCTCGACTGCACGCCCCTCCACGACCTCGACCACTCCGTCGGACCCATCGCACGTCTCAGCCAGTGGGAGCAGCTGGATGAGGCAAACATCCTCTGGTTGCGCGCTGAGCAGCGCGCACTTATCGCCGCGCAAAAGGACGGCGAGCTGCGGGTGAGAGCGTGCGAGGACCTATCGGGGCGGAATCACCACGCTGCCTCCGAGCAGCACGGGCCCATCTTCAACCCGAACGCCGTCAACGGGCACGGCGCCTTTGAGTTTGACGGGAACAGCGTGCTCAAGACCAGGCCGTTTGCGATGCCCGTGCCCCAGCCCCTCACCCTCGTCGTGGTGGCGCGCGCGAGGGGCGATACGACTATCGTCGACGCGCTGGGCACGAGCTCCAGCCGCTTTGAACTCTGCCATGGCTACCCCTCCGGCTGGCACCCCTCGCCCGAGATTTGCATGACCGCCTCAGGCCACGACGCAGTGCCCAGCCAGTCCATGCGTGGCTCCACGCGCGGCGACGGCGAATGGCACGTCTTCACTGCCATATTCGACGTGCGCAAGTCGGAGCTCTACGTCGATGGCGTGCGTGAGGCCTCGGGCAAGAATGTCGGCAACAATCGACTCGACGGGCTCTCTATTGGGTGCGATCACAGCGGCGTCTTCTTCCTGATTGGCTCAGTTGCGGAGGCAAGCGCCTCGCCTCGCACCGCCTGCCACGCGCTGTCGCCATCCTACCGCATATCCGGCTGCGTCACTGCCGATACCGACGCCTGGAATCTGCTCCACCCTGTCTCCTGTCAATCCACCAACCCCTGTTCTGCCCATCCTGCTCCCCCACTGCCCGCAGCTACGGCTCTTCAGCATCCACCTCTCGCCGGAGCAGCGTGTGCAGGTCGAGTCAACACTTGCTCGGAAGTACAACCTAAGCTACAAGATGGAGCTGCCCTCGAGCTCACCAGTGGAGAGCCCACCCTCACCAGCCAATAAGTCGCGCCTCCCGCCGCTCCTCCGGCTGCGCAGACGGCTCTCGCGCTCATCCTCCAACGGGCGGGTCGCCTTGGGATGAAGCCGCGGTGGCAATCGCCTTGCGTGTTGATGTGCTCTGGAGCGACTTGCGTGAACTCTGCAGCAGCACCGCTACTCGATCCTGTATTGCTCGCGGGGGTGGCCTGCCCCTCGGCGCATCGCGCGGTCAGGCGGCGAGCGTCCTTGCGGCGGCGGCGCCTCACCCTAGGGCGCGCTCTAGGCGAGCAGGCTGCAGCACTCTGCTTTTCGCATTCCTCCCCGGTTCCTTCTTGTGCGCCGCCCTCCGCACTTGCTCTACCTTCCTCACTCCTTCCCTCCCCCACTAACCAAGCTGTGCTCTCTTCATCACCGTCAATGGAATCCCAGCGTGGCACATACACACCGTTCGGCATGCATGGGACTGGGGTTGAAGCGCACAGTCGCAGCCACCTCGCCGACCTCATTGGAACTTGTGCCGTCTCTACCTGTCAAATGCACGTTGCGTCCACACATCCCCACTACTCCTCCAAGCCCACGGAGTGCAGAGACTGAACATATCAATATCTGGGAATATTTCCGAGTGTCTGCCTGCATTACGCATGCAACGTCATGTCACATTTGATTGGATTGCTACGCACGCTTGAGAGAGGCAGGAAGAGGCTGCGACCTCGGGTTCATATTTTTCTATAGATGCCCTAGTGCGCGATGATGGCAAAAATGGCAAGTGGCCACTGCCCCTCCCGTCGTCGTCAAGTTGCAGGGTGTTGGAAGGTGTGGGTGGAGCTGTGGATCATAAGTGGAAATTGTATGAACAAGGGGAGTGGGGAGGGACGAGGAGGAGCCGGGGGATGTCGGGTACGGGGCACATGTATGTATGAACAGGGGGCGGGCGCTGCTGCTGGCGGACCAGAGGCTCGGCACATGACAGGGGGCGGCACACGGAAGCATCATGGGACTGGGGGTCACAGGCGTCGGACATCGGGACGGAAGGCGTGGCGGGAAAAAGGTAAAAACACACAGGAGGGGGGCGCGGGAACACACAAGACACAAGGGAGTAAACAGTGTGCTTAGCAACAGGGCGGGGTGGGTAAGAAACAAAACACAAAACAAGGAGGGGGGGGCCTAGGGGCTGTGTAGGGAAACGAGGAGGGGCTCCCCCCGCGGCATCGGGGCAGTGGTTCTCGGGGAATATCGAAAGGGGGGCACGGGAGAGGGCGGCTGAGGCGGGCCTTCGGCCGAAACGGACCTTCGGGGGATCCCAGCGGGCTAGGCTGACGGCGCGGTACGGCGGACAAGAGCCGCGTGGGCCCGCTGTCACACTGCGCTGTGGCTGGGGCCGAGATGCGAGATGGCGGAGCTGCGGCGCCGCGAGAGCGAAGCGCTCTGGACGGCGAGGACGGGGGGCATCGTCGGAGGCGCCGCCCCGCAGGCGGGATTTGTTTTCGTGGAGGAGAAGTTTTGTTGTTGGTGGAGTTTTGTTGTAGTCGTGGCTTTTCTAAGAGGGTTGTGAAGTCTGACGTGCTGGTTGGGGTGGGCCCGTTGGGCCCCGCCCGGAGCTGCGATCGATCCGGATTTCGTGGGGGTCGCTCCGGAAGGAAGTGCTGAGTTTTTGGTCTTTCCACGAGAGACGCCGGCAGCGACAGGGTCGAAGAGGTGCTCTCTGGATGGATGGCATCCCGAGCGACGCCGCGTCCGCCTGCCGCGCCGACACCTGCCGCGCTGTGGGACGAGGCGGCTGCACATCGGCCAAGGGAACGGCCGGCGGTCCGACCCGCCACCCCCTCCGCCTGCGCGGCGGCGGCTGTGGCACCTCGCGCATCGTTGCTGACGCCGGGGGTGAGCTGGGGGCGCTCGCCGCGCAGCCATCGGCTGTCGGAGAGCACGGGGCCATGGTCAAGAGCCAGCCGGTTGATTCCGCGGCGCACATGCCGCCGGCGCGCACGGTTTCACTTACTCACAGCTCGCTGAGCAGCTGGGGCTGTAATGGCGGCATGGAGCTCGAGGAGGTTCTCGTCTCGGGCGCGGTCGTCCTGCTCGATG
This sequence comes from Isochrysis galbana, assembly GCA_018136815.1. Taxonomy (NCBI): domain Eukaryota; phylum Haptophyta; order Isochrysidales; family Isochrysidaceae; genus Isochrysis; species Isochrysis galbana. Next base: position 7,640,652 of record CM030932.1, read on the forward strand.
CGCAATGGATGGTGTCACTCGCCGAGAGTGGTGGGGTGCTGCCTCCGCGCCAGGCTCTGCCCGATGAGGCGATGCTCTCGTTGGACGAGGTTAAGGCGGCTGTGCGGCCGAGCTCTGCGCTGCTCCCCATTGTGTGCATCTCGCACTGCTGGCTGCAGCCGGACCACCCGGACCCTCGCGGTCACAACTTACGCATCGTTGCACGCGCCCTCACCTCAATGCTGACCTATGCCCAGCGGGGTGGCGAGACGTCGCGTCTTGCCGTCTTCTTTGACTACTGCTCAATTCACCAAGGGTGCCGCGATCGGGAAGGCACACCTCAGACCACCTCGTTCATCTGGATCGAGGAGGAGGCGAGGCTGGCCGATGGGGCTATTGGCCGTACGTCCTCCGAAGAAGCCCTCTTCCGCCAGGCGTTGGGAAGCCTCGGTGGATTCTACTCGCACCCTCGGATCTTCGTCTTCCTACTCACTGCCTTCCCCTCCGATTATGGCGACCCAAGTATCTACACAAACTCGGGCAACATCGCTCCATACTTCGAGCGTGGGTGGTGCTTCTGCGAGTCGTCATGGGCTATGATGGTCAAGTCATCCGGCTTGGTTCTTGATCTGGGCAAGGTAGACGGCTCCGCGCCAGCTCCACCGTGGCGTGAACTATGCTCGATGTGTAGACAGGGGCGGAAGGCCCCCATCACGCCCGATGCGTTCAAGAAAGAGCTGGAGGGCAAGTGCTTCACAAACGGCTTGACTGATCGTCCGCGTGTTGCACAGCTGTATCAAATAGGGTTTGAAGCAAGGTTCAAGGCGGCAACAGACCTTGCCTACACCAAGCTGGGGTGGGGGGCGCCCGAGGCGGCAGCAGTGGCCGCAGTGCTCGCGACAGGCAGTGCCTGCAAGCTCGGGAAACTCTTGCTCAACAAGAATCGGATCGGCGATGAGGGCGTGCGGGTGCTTACAAAGGCGCTACCCCATGCACGGTTGCTGTCGGGACTATGGCTGTCCCATAACGGCATCTCTGATGAGGGCGCGCGAGCACTTGCTGAGGTCGTTGCCAGCATGCCTGTACTCCAGAAGCTTTTTCTTGACGGCAACAACATCAGCGGGGACGCAGCGGAAGAGCTCCGCGCCGCTTGTGGCAGTCGCATCTTCCTCGCTCTATAGCGTGTTGTAGACTTTGGTCTCGCGCCGTCCCACGAACGCGTGCCGTCCATGAGCCCAGTCCATCCTACCATGCCAAGCGCTAATTCCAAGGGCGTCCATCTCCGGTGCGGCCCCGAGCGCTGATCGCTGTGAGGTTTTGGCGAGAAGGTGCAACTCGAGGTTCCTTTTTCTTTTCGATCGACACACCCATTTTTGTATGAGAGTCTGCGTTCTGTCGAATGTCCCGTCGGAGGCAGTTTTTGACTAGGCCTATTTGAATAGATCAACTATATCAGTTGATAATAAAACAACGGAGTATTAGTGCTAGTGCCGCTACTGCCACTAGCCATGCGCATCAACACGCCAAGCCACGACACACACGACCGCATTATGACCCAAGGCATAGATTAACGGATTAACTTCTTAATAGTCTCACCGCACACGCGGCCGTGGACCCTCTACTTTCTACTCACGCAGCAAAACTTTCTACACCCCCTCTCTCCCGGCCCTTTCCCCCCCGCCATCAGGCGACTCCCCCCGTGCACTACTAGGGGGATAGGGGAAAAGGGCTTAGATATGGTCGGTGGCCCGCGCCCCCCCCCGGTGATCCGTTCCCCCCTTCCTCCTATGCCTACAGGGCTGGCGGCGTCCTCAGTCCCGACTTCTCCTGTAAACAGGTGCGGGACTTACATATTTTCCGGTGAGCGGAGCCCTCGCTCCGCCCACCCCCTTCTCCGCGCTCTCTCTCCCCTCTCCTGCAGGCACGCGCGATGGCGCGCCTGCGACAGGCCTGCAGCTGCCTCTGGCGACCCCTGGTGGCTCCTGGAGGCCAGCTCAGGGGGCAGAGGAGGCTGGGGCTGGGCCCTGGTCTCCCCTGCCTCTCCCTCGCTGGCGCTCCTGGGCCTCAGGGGCCCCCACTCTGCACCTGTCTGCCTGTCGAACAGGGGGGGAGGGGGGGTTGGAGCGATGGGCTGGCCACGACAGGCCAGGTTGCGCGAGGCAGGCAAGCCTGCCACTGAGAGAGTGGGTCAGCAGGGCAGTGGGCTCCTGGCAAGCCATCAGGCGTGCCAGGAGCATGAGTGGTTCCTCCCCCATGGCAGGGGAGGAGTGGAGAGAGGGGGGGGCTCGTGCCCCCACATGGGCGAACTAAGTATAAACTTAGTTGACCCAAGGCATAGAAGCTTGAGCACCTAATTATACCTCCTCCCCCCTCGCAGGCTCCCGGCTCCCGTTAAAAATAATATAACTTCTGAGCGTTAGTACTAGTACCACTACTCCCATTAGCCCGGTACTATCACGACACCCCTCAGCGCACCTGCCCGTACGCCTTGATGTATCCGAGGCCTATGGCACATCGCAGTGAACGGAGTAGGGGTAGGCCAAAATATCCACGATTTTTCGCCCGAATATCCATGGGGGATATCTCCGATATATCTCAAAGTTCGGCGCCGTAGAGAAAACGGCCCCTCGGCCTAGCCCGGTCCGGCAGAACCACGCGTCGAGCGCGTGTTTCCATACGGCTCTCCTCGTGTTGAGATAGTTTTGTATCCATTTCGCTTGGAGATGGAGAGCTCTCACGTGCGCCGTTCAATGTAGGAGGCCGGTCCCCATTGTGCGTGTCGCGCTCTCTGCGTCGTGAATGGGGTATTGCGGGTGCCTCACCAATTTGGTGATTTTGCCGGTGTAGTAGCGGCTTTCCCATAGGATTTTGTCTGCGGTCTGGGGCAGGATGATGATTGCCCAGCCCAAGCCCTAGCCCCTACCAAAGGGCAGGGGCTGAGGTTGATTGTACGGGTCCATCCCGGGGGGTGTCCGCAATGGAGTGAGTGGGGCGCGAGGTACCCATTGACTCTCAAAGTAGGTTGCCCCATAGGGGATGTAGAGAGAAGACCGGCCAAGTCTTGCGCTTCGTGCTTGTGCTTGTCACGAGGTCAGTGTCAGGTCGTTTGCCTTCATTTGGTACCCCTCGTTTCCAAATACGCGATGCGGGTCGCCCCCCTCGCACCGCTCCCTCTTGGTATAAATTCGGGCTAGGACAGGTAGGCGACGATCCCGAGCGTGTGATGTGGGTGCTGCTTGAGGAGCACCCCGTGGAGACGCTCGTTTGTCGCAAACTGCGTAAAGGGCATGAGATGTACGCCCCCTGCCGCGGTGGACTCGCTCGGCAGGAGCGCCCTCATGGTGAGCTCGGCCCGGTGTCCTAGGGCCGAGCTTTTTTGTATTTGATGTTGCTGGGCCTTGTGGTTTCAATCTTTACGGGAGCTGAACCCGAATCGATAAGCGGCCTTTTGTTTTCAATCTTGGACGGGCTACGCCGTGCTCGGCGTGGGCGTCTACCAGGCCCTCTCGGGGTCTCGGGACGCGCCCTCATGCCGAGCCAAGGCGACGCCGTTCTCGTCGCGTACGTGGTGCTGCTCGGCCTCTCCTTCGGGGTGCTCGCGGGGGGGCTCATGGTAGGGTGAGACTCCCCGCGGGAGGGGAAGAAACGGGAGGGAAAGGAGACCAAATGAAGGCAAGCCGCCTTCGTGGCTGTGTAGGGGCCCAGCGGCCCAGCCCGAGGGCTTTCCCTATGGGATGCGGCTGTGGGCCGCTTTGGTTCTCTGGGGAGGTGGCCATTCATTGTTCATTGTTCATTGGTTGCTTGAAGAAGATGTGGCATGCTGGCCATGTGCTGGCCTTGTTGGTGCGCAACTGTCTAGGGGTGGCACGGGCCGTGGCTCGTGCGCACATGGCTCGGGGGGGCGCCCTCCCGCGGGCGCTTCGGGTGCGTGGCTTCGGCAGCCATGGCCCGATCGTCCGTCGCGGCAGGGTTGGCGGCGGGAGGGGAGGGGAGCGGCGCGCGCTCCATGACCCTATCTTTTAAAAATAGTTCGGATGAACCAAGTATAAACTTAATTGCCTTTATTATACTAGAACGTAAAAGAAAGGTAGGTGCGGCGAAAGGCAAAATTCAACTCGGTAAGACTCACAGGATAGCTTAGGTGGTCCACAATTTCTCGATGGCACAGTGCTGCTGAAGAGGGGTGCAGAATCTACGGCTGCAAAATCCCGGAACGTGACTCCCGATCCGCTACACGAAAGCACCACAATCGATTCTCCTACGCGCTCCGGGCTGAAGAAGACCGCAATGTCCAACACAGGCCTTTCGTCGGGCAATATGTCCGGTTCAAGCAATATAACCCAACCGTGATGAAAAATTCCCTGTACGTTGCGGCGATCCGCGGCCATTGGAGGGGAGAGGCGTTGAGCGGCGGGGGGGGTCTCGGCGACAATTGACCGGCTCAGTGCTAGATCGCATCGCGCCCCTACTTGCACCCTGCGGATTTTTGAGGGTGAGAGTTGCGCCGCGGGCTACTGGTTGTGGCGCCACACCTTAATTTCTCAATTCTTGTGACCTTTTGCACTCTTGCATCTTGGGTGTCTGTTGGGTCTCCCTGTGGGGTGCTACGATATGCGCGACGGTAGGCTGGGGAGTTCCTGGATAATGAAGCCCTTCATCATCCCCTGATCCTCGTGATCTGGCGACATATTCAAGGCCGGGGTGAGGATGGGGGCAAGGTGCAATACTTCGATTGAGTGACCGCACTCGGCGGCTATCCCATTGCAGGTTGGCACCGTCCCATGTGCCGTTGCCATTCCCACGGTGCGTGCAGCGACGTAGGAGTCGGCCCATAGCGCTCGCCGGCAAGCCACAGCGCGACGCGTGGAAGCAAGTCTAGTGCTCGCCACATTGTACGCCCGAGGCGTGGTGCACACCTAGGAAGTGACAGTGGAAGACTGTCTTGCCACTCAATTGCACGCCGGACCCGTCGCGATTGAAAGTCGTCCAAATCTTGGTGATGCCCCAGGGCGGGATCACGACGGTGTCGCGCCACTTGTCCATCGGCTCCAAGTTGGTCTCCAGCAAGGCGCGCTTGATGACCGAGGCGGAGGTCTCGAAATCGGGAGCCTCGAAGCCCGAGCTCATCTGCTTCACCTGGAAAGGATTTACGTGTATGTGGAAAGGGTGGAAGTAGGGCATGGTTGAAGACAACACAAACTCGGCGCTCGAATCGGCAATTTGCGTGCCTCCGTCGGGATTGGTGATGTTAAACAGCTTGGAGTTGATCTTGTACTGCGCGAGTGGCATGTGGCGGACGTCACCAAAGACCCCGAATGCAGCTGCTTGCTGTGAGGAGACCTGAGACGGTGCGATGTCTCGCGACGGGTCGATACCCGGAGTGAACACGAGCCCCGCGATGTCCACCTTGGGAATCGGTTCTGCCGAGTCGGTCACGTTGAAGGTGGCAATCACCTGCGCTGTGCTCGGAAAGGCATTGTCCGGCAGTCCTTGCGAGCCCGGGAGCCCGCCTCCTGGCCCGCCATTGAAGAGGTACGACATGGCGTAGTATACCCCGGGCTCGGCGAATTGGACGAGTACGCCCTCTCGCTGTCCGGGGGCCACGAACAAATGGCGCCGCGCGTACGTCGAGCGGTTCTGTATACCTGGTCCGTAGGAGATGCCGTCGGATGCAAAGACCCAAAAGGTGACAGCCTCGCCCTGCTCATCATTGAAGAAGAGCAAGGAGCCCGTTGTGATCTGCGCGCATAGCACGCGCAGGTGCATGGTCTCGTTGGTGTGCAGCGTTGTCACCTCGTTATGTCCATTGTTCACAAGGAGGTTGCTTGCGTCGCCACCAAACTCGACGCCGGTGATCCCGACAAAGTTAGTCTCCTGGAAAATGTTGGGCGCCGCGGTCAGCGAGTTGTTCGAGTCTACGTTCCATTCCCACAGCGCAAACAGCTCGCTACGCCTCACACCCTGCTGTCTGAGCTGCGTGTCGGGCGACACGTCGGAGGTCCCGACACCTTGAACCAAGATCTCGCCCACCATGCCTTGCCAGCCCTGTATCGCTGCGCTGCCGTGGCGGTGGATGTGATACCAGAATTGGCCCTGTGGGTGGTCTTTGGGGACTGTGAGAACATAGCAGAAGCAGCTCTGGTACTCGTTGATCTGCTTCGGAGTGACCGAAATCCACGGGGCTTCCGGGTCCGAGGTAGACTGAGGGTAGAAGAGATGCGGCACGACTTGCATACCATGAAAGTGCAAGTTGGTGATGTCGAACAAGTCCTCCGTTTCCCAACCGGGCACGTCCTCGTACAGCCTATTCTCAGCTGTCATCTCCTCCGGGTTGTCTACCGGCTCACCAAGGTAGGTGTAGTACGGGGTCGACTGGACATCCGCCGTTTCGCTGCTTTGGTTGTACTTTGTGCCCATCGTCCAGTAGCCGAATTGGCTGTTCTTGGTCTGATTGAATCTCCGTGTCCCGTTGACGATGTTGTTCACGAGCCTCACGCTCACCGTCTTCCCAGGGACAAACTTCAGGCACGGTCCCATCGGCCCCGCGGTGCCATTCCCGCTCTCGCAGAAGTCGCCCTTGACCCCCGTAAATGTGCGGGTGAAGGCCAGAGCGTCCCCCTCAAAGTTGATCGTGCCCCCGCCCGGGATGTTTGAATTCATGAAGCCCGCCGTGGCCCCTGAGATGGAATACGTCTGCAGGGAGGCCTCGATCTCGTAGTTTATGTCTGCAAGGTCGCATTGACGATCACAGCCATAGCCTGACCAAAGGTACCCTGACGGCGGTAGCAACGGCTGTGCTGGTGATTGCGGAGACGGCGGCGGCGGAGACGGGTCGGCGAAGCGGCCGCAGAGTACCCCGATGTCGACGAAGAGAAGGGGCAGCTTAATGATGCACGACTGCGGGATCGGCTTCCCGAAGCACACGATGTGCTCGCCCAGCACGGTAATGCACTCGGGCGAGTGGCTCTCGCGGCTCGGGCTGGCGCCTGTGAAGCTCTGGTACTCCCCCTCGCAGATGCGGCCGTCGGCATTGGTATCGAGCCGATCAAGCGCGGCCCCGACCACCTGAGCGAGCCATGAGTCGTCGACCACCGCGCTCAGCTGCTGGGCGAGGCTGAGCAGCTGGGCAGCGCTGGCGCACTGCTCCACCGTCTGAGCCTTTGGCAGTCCAAAGGAGAGGATGAGAGGGAGAGCGACACCGGCCGCAAGCATCGCGAGGACCGCAAGGAAGAGGAGCAGCCGGCGAGGGCTCCTCGCACGCGGTGCGGCCGCCTCGTCCTCCTCGAGCTCCATCTGGAGCGCCGACGGGCCCGACATGCTCGCCGAGCACACGCAGGACGCGTGCCTTTCCCCTATCCCTCGCTGTCCCTCCCTCTCTCTCTCTCCCTCTTTCCCTCTTCTCCCTCTCTCTCTCTCTCTTTCTCTCTCTCCTCTCTTCTCTCTCGTGTCCCTCGAGGATGGTCGGGCGCCGGACTTGATTACAAGTAGGTGGTACAAAAAATAGTTGAACGCGAACGCAACTCAAACTTTTTGACCGTTTGAACATAGTCAACTACCTACTACTCCCTTGACCCCCAAAGTGAACACTGTGAAAAACACTGACAATTTTCCTCGCGCCGCGTACACGCGGCGCTCAACACCTCGCGGCTGTGCCGCGAACACACCCAACTCACGGCGCGCGACAATGAACACCCGTCAACTACGTACTCACCCCCCTAAAATAAAAGTGAACGCGCGTATTATTTTTACCACCTACTTGTACTGCCGCAGCGCCGAAATCGGCGCTTCCAGTCGGTTTTTTTAGTTTTTCTCTTTGTAGCTTAACCCTAGTAGGTGCCTATAAACCGGAATTTAGGTGCCTACATTCGGGTGATGCAGGGGGCAGAGCAGTCATATTTTTGGCTGGGTGGCCTGCATATAGGCAGGATAGAACCCCTAAGCAGCATGACTTGAGTGAGAAGGTTTCAATGCATTTTCAGAGCGGCGAAAACGGCGAAAAGAAAACCTTTTAATATTCTTACCGCACTCGCGGCGAATGGAACCACTACCCACTACAAGTAGCACGGGCACGCTGGTGCGTTGCAGTAGGTAAGCGTGATCACCAACGTAAGTTTGAGCTGCGAGGAGAACGTCGGCGGACGACTTTGATTTGAGGAAATAGACAGAAGTCAGGCGTGAGAACATATCGACGAACACAACAGCGAAACGGAAGCCAGAGGGAGATGGAGGGAATGGACCACATGTATCAGACACGATCCGTTCCCCGAAATGGGTGTATGTGTGGTGTTGCGGCGAAGTTTTTCGATGCGGTGAGCGGCGCTGATTGACAGAGCACGCTTTACAGTTCAGCTGGTGAGAGGTGGCATGAGCATTGTGAACACCTTGAGACTTCATGGCCGCCCTAATCCTTTGAACATTAAAATGGCCGAGCCTGGCGTGCCAAAGATTAGGCGTGTCATCTGCTTATGTTCCTTCGGCGGTGAGTAGGGCGGTGTCAAAGTTGAGGACATAGTGATGACCTGAGGCACCCATGGGAGCTATTTCTCCGCCCGGCAAACGTAGATAACAATCCTTATTGAGAAATGTAGAGATGTTGTCGTTTTCATAGCCTGCTCGGCAGCTAAAAAGTCTAGCCGTCAAACCAGGGACGACACGAACTCCTGTGAGACGGATAGGGACTCGCTTGATCACAAAGTGGGATTTGTCGCTGGACGTGTAGAGTTTAGCTTCAACAACAATGGTCATATCACCGATTTTGGATATTGGTACGCGACGACCATCGCCTATGACAATGAATGTGTTTGGGTTGTCATCTGTGACACGGTCTAGCTCCAACTCGTTGGCTATGCAATGCTTGGTTGCCCCACAGTCAATGATGAATTCTAGCCGTTTGGTGGAGTCGACAAGCATGGCAGTGTCACAATGGCGTGGCATATGGCCTGTCGTCGCGGTAAGTGTCGAAAGAAGGCTTGTTATGGTAGTACGAGTATAGTGTAGCCAGCTCCACAACACCAGAAACATAGGTTTAAGCCCCGGAGGAGAGCTTGCGATTATGGAGAAAGCCGTATCATCAAGGATGTCGCTCCAGTCGTCCGTGGCAGTGAAGTTAACAGTGTCAGCGGGGGCATCCGAAGGATTGTCGGTCTTGTCTGTGTCAGATAGCACGTACGCTGACCCTCCTTTTCCTCGGCCCCCTTTATTGTTGTGAGAATTGCCACCCTTACCTTTACCTCGACCGTAGTGGACAGGCCTCACCCCTCCTCGGGATACTTGGGTATCCTCGCGTGGAGGTATATCCTCACGGATTTCTACAACATCCAGTACGGTAACGCGGACGGTAGGTCCGTTAGATCGATCCTTAGGGCAATTCTTACAAGGTACCACCTATTAGCAACGGCGAAGGTCAGTTTCTTTCAAAGGCTGAAGAAACAGCGAAACAACATGGGGCTGCACGCCCCGAGTAACAAACATATTCGGAAAATGATAAGCCCTCTTTATATGGTGGACAAAGACTTTAACCTAGAAGTATCGGATGACCTCTTGCAGGCGGCAAGAGGCCTAGATATACGAAACATCACTTGAGATGGGTGTACCGCTATAGAAAGAATTTGAAGGAAAACGCTGAAGAACTTATGCGACACAAGGGAGAATTGGACTAGCCAAACCCGAGCGAGAGATAAAGCCACAGTCTCCCGCCCCCTCCACTCCAACTCCTGGCCGAGGCAGTGCGCGCGGCCTCCCCGGAACCGGCTCTCCACTAAAGAGGGAACTGGGGAAGGGGGAGGGGGTTGTTAGGGGTTAAGGTTGGGTAGAAGGGAGGTCCACAAGCACGCTGCCCCACGCCGCACGTGTAGCGGTGATTTTTAAGAAGATTTTTTTTTACCTTTACCTCGACCGCCTTTCGTGCGCGAGCCGGCGTGGGATTGTAGGGCTGATATCCAGTCACTAATAGTGACGGATTGGTCAGGTGGTGTGGGGCAAGCATTGGCTTGATGCCCAGAACCTTGACAACGGTAGCATCGGGCTGTCTTGAGGGCTTGGTTAGCTGTTAGGACAGCCCTTTGAAAGTCGCGTTCCGTCAAAAGAGGGCCAGGTTATTTGTTTTCTTTTTGGTATGGCATTGCGATCGGGACAGCATCGTGCCGGTATGAAGATAGAGATTCGCGAGGTGCCCGGACGTAGAGAATGTTGCGGGTCCACTGAGAAATATTGATCAGAGAAGTAGGCCAGCCTCCAAAAAAATTCAGGAGTTGAGCTTGGAAGATTGCCTGATGGTTGCGGCGTGCAGATTCGATCCACACACCTTCGGCGGTGTATGTCGGTTGCACACGCGAGTACCGGTAAGCCACGGTCATCGAGAGAAGGGCTGTCGGCAAAGCAGTGCATATACTGTTGGAAAAGCTGAATATTGTTCCCGTCAATCAGAGAAAGATTCTGAGAGGTCTTGAGGTTCAGTGCTGCCGGGAATCCGGCTCGCGGGTCGCGCGACGGTGCTGACAGAGTCTGTTGGGCCCATGGGGTGGATGGGAGCCCAACACCCGCTCCCTTGAGCGGGGTCCGAGGGTCGCAAGGACCTTTTGAAGGAGAAAAGTCTTCGGTCTCTGGAATTGGTCCAAGCTTGTTGCGTTGAGTGATAGAGGTCTGGGGCACGCGCGCTCAGTCGCGCGCGCAAGGCAGGTGAGTGTCTCTCGGCGGGGGTACCATGTTTGATCCACCCATATGGTGGTCCGTGAATAGATAGCAGCATTGTGTAGATCAAAGGTGACATCATGCGTCTAGCGCTCGTGACGGCGATACAGTGACTCTAGGCAAGGACGACGTTGCCACACTCAGGGTAGGACCGAGGTATCTACAACAAAACACGATTTATGTTTAAACAGAGGGGGAAGGGAGAGGGGGAGAGGCAATGAAGGGAGGCCCGCCGGGGGCGGGAGAGGGCCGACGCGATGCTCACCTCCGCTGAGGATGAACCCCACTCGTCGTCGTCTGTGGGCGGCGTGCTGCGGCTGGCAGCGCCGGCGATTGTGAACAACGTAGCCGAGCCGCTCTGCTCCGCCCTCAAGCTCGGCCTCCTCGCTCACGCAGGAGGCTCAGCAGCAGCAGCAACCGCAGCGGTCGCTGCATTCGCGGCCGTCTGCGCTGTCACCAACTTCTCAGTCACGATGGCCAACTTCGTGGTGGTGGTCTCGATGGCTCGTGTGGGCCACGCTCGCGGTGCCAACGACATGCATGCCCTCGCCACTGCCGTCCTCTCCGCAATCGCTGCGTCTGCCGGGATAGGCCTCCTCTCTGGCGGAGTGCTGTGGCTCGTGCGAGACCACATCCTCGAGGTCACCTCCATCTCGTCAAATAAGGACGCGGCCACCATCGCACAGGAGTACGTACCGTTCGCGCTCGCTGCTCTGCCTCCCCGTCTGCTGCTAGGCGCCTGTCGCTCCATCTTGGTCGGGTTTGGTGCACTGTCCACAGCCAGCACGCTCGCCACAGTGACCGCCCTCACCGACGCTGCAGCGTTCTCCTTGGTCCTGATTGGCTGCAAGAAAGGGCTTCCGGAGGCGGCCGCCGCCTCCCTCATCGTCACACTTACCGCAGCCTTCGTTGGCCTAACCCTACTCTATGCCATCGCGCCCCAGTCTATCCGTCCTCTGATGGTGCCGCATTCCTCTTGGGTGAGGAAGGTGCTGTCTAGATGCGACAGTAGCCCTAAAGCAGGTGTTGCTAGCAGCACCAAGCTTGTGCCGTGGCCTACTAGCGCCGGCGCGGCCCACGTTGAGGCCGAAGGCTCAGAAAGAATCGACGTCCAGCCTAGCACCAATACCCTTGCGTCCATTCTGGCTCTCGCGAGGGATTCCGCAGACATGTTTACGCGATCAGTGCTTCTCTCCGGCTCAGTCCTCGCACTAGCTGTCGCAGTGGGCAACTGCGGAGGCGCGCCGTCACTCGCTGCGCACGCGGTGGTCTTACAGCTGTGGATGATCACCAGGTGCGCCATACCGCCGACCCCCCCGGCGCTTGCGAATTGGTCCACCTTCTGTGTGCGACCATCTCAGCGTCCTCAAGAAGTTTTCGCTGAGGCTGCGCAACGGCCGTCCGCATCGAGCGCAGGCGCGGCGGTTCGAATTGCCGACAGCGATCTGCTTTGGAATTGGCGCTTGCGAACGGTTTGGCACGGTCGCTGCACGCTCCACCTCACACCTGCGGATTCGCCCTCACCCTTCCCGCGCGCAGTTACGTGACCGACGGTTTTGCCGACGTTGGGACGATGCTCGGTTCACGATATCTCGGCGCCTCCCAATCCGAGCGCATGCGTGGACTTACTCTTCGGCTCGCAGCCCTCGGCCTGATTACCGGCATCGGAGCGGCAGGAGCTATGGGCGCCGGGCGCGAAACGCTCATCCGCGCCTTCACGCGCGATGGCGAAACAGCGGCGCAACTCCGCGCGGCCTGGCCACTCCTCTGCGCTCTGCAGCCGATCAATGCCCTCGTCTTCGTCTACGACGGCTTGCTGTACGCTACTATGAGCTTTCGGTGAGCCTGAGGGCGGTGGTGGTCGGTGGGACAACGCCCGCCTAGGGCCGGCTGGATTGCGCTATGCCAACAAGGGGGCGCAGGGTCACCGGAAACTAGTGAGTCTAGCCGGGGCTCCAAGCCCCAGCATGTCATCTTGAGCTAGCCATCCAACTCAATCTTTTTGGGCTATCTTGCCGCAGGTTTGTACGGAATGCCTTGGCGATCGGCGTCCTTCTTCTCTTCGCGCCCGCATTGCTCTTGACGACCACAAGGCTCGACGCCGACCTGGCAGCCGCCGACGCGGTTAGAGGCAATTCGTACTCGTCCTCGGATGGTTATAGCTCCGCAACGGCGAGAGGCGCTGCTCTGGCTGATACTCTACTCAGGTTGTGGGCTTGCAAGGCGCTTCTCAATGCTTGGCGTTGTCTCTCAGCGCTTTTTCGGATCCACGTCACGCTGTGGCCGACTTGGCGGCCTCGATTAGTATCTGAGTACGAGGAGGCTGCGCCTCGTGCTGGACGCCAAGATGTACTCGGTCCGAGTGCGGGCGCGGCCACGCTCAAACATAGTGCCCGGCGTTGCCTAAACATCATAATGAGCAGGCGGGATTGGGGTGGCACCAGGCTGCCGTGACATCCTGCCACGTGCCGAAGTTTTGAGATGCGAGACGCGCGAGTGATGGGCGTGTGCCCTTAGACGGCTACTCAACTATGACATGACTTCTTGGAGTGGCATATGCCACCTTACCAAGTAGCCTCAATAACCACCTACGTAACGTGTTCCGTGACCGCAAGCCGGTATGGCGTGGCGCGCCGCACGTCATGCGGATCACCAACATCGAAATGCGCGAGCGAGAGAAGAGAGCGCGCACCGGTCAAAATCCAATCTTATGTGAATGATAAGTACTGTCGTTGTTGCTACCATACAAGCCAATCGATACCATTGTCTCCGTTCCTCCATTGTTGGTAGCTGTTGTAGTGTGGATGGAGTTGTGGATCATTCGCAGCCACTGTATGAACAAGGGGAGTGGGGAGGGGCGAGGAGGGGCCGGGGGACATCGGGCGCGAGCCGTGCGTATGGATAGGGGGCGGGGCAGGGCCTGACGGGCCGCTCAGTGCTCAGTCAGAGGCTCAGCACATGGGTGGGAGCAGCACACGGAAGGGTCACGGGGCTGGGAGTCACAGGCGTCGGACATCGGGTCGGAAGCCGTGGCGGGAAAAGGATAAGATAAGAGGGAGAGGGGCGCGAGAACGTACAGGGAAGTGAACGGGGCGGGTTGGGTAAGAAACAAGGAAGGGGGACCTAGGGGCCGCGCGGAGAAACGAGGGGGATCTCCCTCCGCGGCCTCGGGACAATGACTGCCTCGGGGGATACCAAAAAAAGGGGGGAGGGGGGGGGGGGGGGGGAAGAAGGCCGCTGAGGTGGGCCTTCGGCCGAAATGGATCTTCGGAGGACCCCGGCGGATGAGAGGGGGGGAACCGGCCCTCTCGGGCGCGGGGACGGACTCCCCCTACCCGCAACACCCCCCCCTCTTGCTGCGAGCGCCGGAATGCAAGCGCCGCAGGCGGTAAAAGACGGGCAGGGGGACGTGAAGAAAAGCGGCCGGGGATCGGTAATCCCGCGGGCCGCCGGGCGGGAGCGAGCGTCGGAGCGACTGCCGAGGGGTCGCCTGGAGGGAGCACGGCAACGCGATGGCGGTCGCGAGGTCGCGATGGCCGGGGCGCCGGAGGCCGCTGGCGCGGGAGGCCGGGGAGGGAGGGGTGTCGCGGGGCGGAGGGCACGACCCCTCCCCTCCCTCTCCACTCCTCCCCTGCAGTAGGAGAGGCGAACCACTCTCCACTCCTCCCCTTCAGTAGGAGAGGCGAACCACCCACTCTCCTCACGCTCGCCTTCAACATGGCGCCTCGCATGGCATACGCTTGCCCCACTCCCACTCACCACTCACCGCAAACAAACCCTCAAACCCTCCCCGGCAGGCACGCTTTGATCGCACGCCTTGGCCCTCGCCCTCGTTGGCCAGTCCATCGCTCCAACCCCTCGTCAGAAGTATCGTTCGAAACAAAAACATTCTAAGATTCACGGCGTACACCTACGCTAGACTGGGCACTCGCCACGCGCCCCTACACCCTACCAGGCTACCAGTTCCTACCGCCCTTGCTTCCCCTGAAACCTTAACTCTCCGGCCCCGCATCCCCTTCTCCCTTCATTCCTTTGTCTCAGGTGATCGAGGTTGGGCCCATGCTCACTAGCTACTAACCACCTTCAGCCGTCCTAGTACCTCAAAAATCAGCACTCGTCGTCCGAGTCCTCTCGATGGTGCCACCACTCCGCCTGACCGCGGGTTGGCAGCTGCCGCGGCGGCGATAGGCCTGCGCATCGGCAGAGGGGTGAGGCGACGGGGGCTCCATGCTCCTACCGTCTTAGCGGTACTTGGGCCCATGTGCAAGCAGAAGACGTGTCATGCCACACTCATCAAGCAAAAGTCCAGCGCACACATCACACGTACATGCGTGTGTAGGTAAGTTGGAGGGCTTGCCGGATGCGCACACAAGACGACACGAGGGACACCGTATGAATAAAGCGCGCGCAAAAACAAGGCTCGGGGTGGGCGCGTGCGTGCATCAATGTTTCGACAAGGGTATTGAGAAGTGGGACAGCGGAAGCCCACGCTTCAGAGAGGTAAGTTACAGCTCAACTTTGGGTGCGTGGGCGAAGCATGGCAAGGGGCGATGCTAAGAGTTCAGGACATGAGGGGGATGGGCAGGTGGTTCACAGCCAGCATGATGATGGACAACAGATTGATGACACGCGTGTGCTGACAACAAAGGACTGGCATGCGTTGAATGTCCATGGAGAGCGCTATGGTCTCTCATGAGCAGGAAAAGGCTCTAAAGCCTCGGCTCATCGAAGGTGACTGCATGCCCCCCCCCCCCCCGCTTCACGGCGAGCCGTGGCTCCGCTCAGTGCGGCTCCGCCCGCAGAGGCGGATGCGGCGGCGGGCTCTTAGGAATGACTCGAGCACTCTACGCGTGGACGGGGACCATCCGAAGCAGTTGCGAGAAGGTTGGCCACAGGACAACGTCAGTAGTGGCACATATCAGAAGAGGTGAGCACATGCATCAAAGTCTAGAGGGGCGCGAAACGTCACGAAATGCCTTTGGCTAGCTCAAAGATGCAGTGTCCTCCTGTATACGAGCGGCGGCGCCGGAAGGGTTGGTCAAACGGCACGGTCGAGGCCGGACGGCTGGGCAGAGCGCAGGGGGTTTGCTCTACACTCACCCGCATCTGTAGCAAATGATCGATGGAAGCGCACACCATTGAGGTTGATGATCTTCCGCACGCTCGCCTTCCATACGGGTACCTACGACGAGGAACGAACGCCGTTCGGACATGCGGCGGGACACGCCGCCTGGGGTGTCGACTCCACACCCTGCTCCCACCTGTCTGGGCCCCGCCTCCAGCTCAGTGTTGAGCTGAGAGCCAAACTTCTTCTCCATCTCGTCATAAATCTGCTCCAATGTACCTCGGCGCGCGGGCAGCTGGCGGAGGGCGGCCGAGATCATGTCCCCATACGTCATACTGCGCGACTTTTTGCGCGGTGTGGTCTGGGGCGGGCGGGGCGCGGTGGCGAGGCTGAGCGCCGGTGACGCTGGAGGCTGACTGGGCACCGGCGCGCAGCGCAGAAGGTCATGCACCGGCCTCTCTTCTCCCCCCCCTTCCCGCCTTCCCCCCCCGCCCCCCCTCGCCTGTCTAGGGGCGCAGGGCGGCGTCCTCACCTCGAGCGTCCTCTGGGGCCCGAGCTGCCGTCTGGCCGTGCTCTTGGGCGTCTGCTTTCTCGCAGCCCCTCCCTTCTTCGGGTGGCAAAGGCGGAGGAGGCGGAGCATCACCTGCTCCTCGTCGACTGCCTCTGCGAGGAAGGCGGCGGAGATTTGTGAGGCGAGGTGGGGCGAGCGGCTGCTGAGTCCGTAGTGCCCCGCCAGCCGCTCGAGCGCCGCATGAGGCAGCGCTGAGAAGTCGACCACTGGGTGGCCACCCAGCAGGTCGTCCATCGAGAAGAGAGCGTGAGGGGGGGGAGCGCACACGCCACGCCGGCGGACTCGCGTCGAGTGGGAAGAAATCGTCCCGTCTCACGAAAGAAAGAGGCGTGGGTGCGAGGGCGGCGGCGGGAGGTCTCTCTCTCTCCCTGCGGCTGGCTGGCTGGAAGGCTCGCGTTGTGTGTGGGTGCGGGGGGAGGGGGGAGGGGGAGGCGAGAGAGGGTGTTGGTGGGAGGAGAACAGCTCCGAGAGGAGAGAGAGAGAGAAGAGGGAGGGAGAGCGCGCGCGGGGGGCGGGGGGCGAGGGGGGGGTCGCCGCGTCCTCGCATAGAAAGTACGCGGCGGGGGCGGGGGCGGGGGCGGGGGCGGGGACCTCGCGATGCGAGAGAGAGCTCTCCACCAAACAGAGATTCTGGAAGCTGGTCGATGCGAGAGAGCTACTTTAGAGAGAGCCCGGCCGCTCGCGAGGGCGGTGCGGAGCGCTGAGGGCACACCATCCGTCAAGGGCGAACGATGGCCTGAAGAAGCTCCCTAGAGCTTCTGGTGTGGGAGATCAGCAAAACCAAAACCCCCGGGGGTCTTCCGGCAAAAGTATCGAAAATGACCAGCGGGCTTGAGTTTGCGCTAGTGAACGGCGACGGAGCAGCGAGGGCGCGCACATGACCGGAGAAGAGAAAAAGGAGGGGGAAACTCCAGGCGGGAACAGGCCAGCTGACACTCCCCCCTCCCCCCCCGCGGGGGAAGCCGCGCCCCTCTTTTCCCTTCTTCGCCGCACCGCGCGCCAGACCGCCCAAGCTCTCTCTCTCTATCTATCTCAACCTACTTTTATAAGTGGGGGTCAATGGGGGCCTCGCGCCCCCCTCTCTCCATCGCGGACACCCCCCGGGGTGGGCCCGTACAATCAACCTCAGCCCCTGCCCTTTGGCAGGGGCTGGGCAATCAACACTCTGGCCCAGACCCCTAGTGGGCGCGGGCCGAGACTCGCACTCCCACGCCCAGCATGGGCCTGCCCTCGAGCTGACTCCCCCCCCTCCCCTGGTCGCCAGGCATACAGAGGCCACTGGGAGGCTCCAATGGCCAGCGTGGCAAGCGTGGGAGAGGCAGGGGGGGCCAGAGGCTGAGCCCCAGCCTCCACTGCCCCCTGAGCTGCCCTTGCTGGCCCTCTGGGAGCTCCCAAAGGCCCTCTGAGAGTAGGCCGTGGCGCGCCGCATGGCGACGCGCCGCAGGGAGAGGGGTGGAGGAGAATGGAGAGAGGGAGAGGGGGGGATTTGCACCCCCACCGCTGCGTCGTAAGCATGCGAGCCGAACCATGGCGAGTAGCGCGACGATCCTGACGAGTACCACCACTGACCGAGGACGAACGCTGCGTGCCGCGCCGATGAACGTGAAGGGAAAGCGCTGCAATCGTTCCCATAACTACGAGAAGGCGTGGGCAGACGGCCAATGCCTAGTACCATGCGCATTTCCGCGTTCCGAGGGCATCCCTCTCGCCAAGCGCCCCAAGGGGGGCGTCTACATCCTAGGCCCGGGCTGCCTCTACCTCCACAAGTACGCCGCCCGCGGCCACCATGCTCGCCGTAGTGAGAGTGATGCCTTTACGCCCAAGACTAAGGTTTGACTCCACCCTTGGATACCCAGGTGAAGGACCCATCCGCGTTGCGACGTACAACATCAACGGCACCAAGGGCGGCAAGCTAGCCGCTGTGCTATCACAAGCGCGGAAAGCGAAAGTGGACGTTCTACTCCTACGGGAGCTACACGCCTACGAGGACGGCTCGCACCTCCGGGCCCATAGGACAGCCGCCATGCTAGGATGGCTGTGGTTTGCCGCCCCAGGAGAGCTAGGGGACCCTGCTAGCGGCGTCGCGGTGGCGATCAGAGAAACAGCTGAAAGGATAGCCGCTAGGAAGGAGACCCTAGAAGTGATGTTAAAAGGGAGATGTATATCAGTGAGAATAAACATAGACGACATCCAATATCGTATAATATCCATATATCTCAGCGCACAACCCGGCCTCGATGCCTAGTTCTGTAGGACCGGTCTGGGAAGAGGCGCCGTCCTCTCTGCGATCCCTATGAAAGCGTTGACGGGCAGCATTAGAGGAAACCCGGCACTCCCAACCTTCTGGAAAGAGGCCCTCGCGAATTTTAGAGACCTCGACATAAAACCTTCTTTCCTTACGCGGGAAGGCGCGCTCTCACAGCCAATATGGCATAACCTACACATCCCTCCCCCTGCGATACGGGCCCCGTGGGCGCGCCTATGGGAATCACTACATACTAACGTAGTTCACAACGTCTTCAAGGACGGCGCCCTTACGACGCCGTACAGCAAGGAAGAGTGCTCGGCATATATAGAGCACCTGCCCGAAACCTTCATGCACGAAGGCCGCGTGATACATAAAAAGGAATTCCTTGACTCATGGGACATAGTCGTAGGTTATGCAACAAGACTGTTAGAGCGAGCGAAAGAGCGCCCCCCTCAAGATATTAACGGGGAGGAGCCGCACGCTTGCGGCTCCCAGCCACAGGAGCCAGGGGATGCGATACCTCGCAGAGAAGTTAGAGTCACGGAAGACGAAAGATTCATAAGCAGATTTAATAACATCTGGCTACACGCTGACACCGATTACTTAGGAGAGATAGCCGGCACCGGGAATGTGGCGAAAGCCGAAGAAATCCAATACTACCACCAACCGGCAAAATGGGAGGGCGGATATAAAGGCCCGAGATTCATGGAATACCCTCTGGCGGATGAGTACGCCATACGAAAAGGAAGGGTCGCACTAGACGCGATCACCGTCTCCGACATCACCAAAGAAGTGATCAAAACAAATCGGAAAAACGCCCCACAAGCGGCGAGGTCCGCGTGGGAGAATAGACTTAGCATCACGAAAGAGGAATGGAAACGCATAGCTAGACTATACACAATACCGCTGCTAAAACACACGGATAAACACCTACACTTCAAACATATCACGCACAGAAGGATCGGCACTAGAAACAGATTCCCAGACAGCCCGACAGACAAATGCAGACTGTGCCACGGCCACCGAGAAGACTCGTGCCATCTAGCATGGTGCCCCGCGACGAAAACGATATTCGAAACAATAGACGCCCTTACAAAACACACGCCTACTGCTAAGAGATCGCGTGCACAGAAAGTGAAAGATAGACTCTTCGCATACCCCGGTACGAGCACTCCCGATAGCCTAAAAGCGCTCTACATAATAGCATGGAAACACATAATAAAAGACTTCTACAGAGTAGAGTTCGAGGCGCACAACTACCACTATATACCAGTCCTGGAGTCCACGCTGATAAGATTCGCCACCCTGGTCCGAGGCAATACTTCGCCGGATCCTCATAATTCTATGCGCACGTATAAGGCCGCTCGGGGGAGAAAACCTAAGATAAAAAAAGTGACAGAACTCAGCAACCCTATATTCACCAAGGATGAACAAGGTAGGCTACAACTAAGTAAAGAATTTGGCCTAGTAGCAAAAGCCCTCGGCCTAGCTGAGAGGCTCGCATGAAAAGACGCGACAACCCGCTCCGACCGTATGTCAAGACTGGCGATCGACCATAACTACGGACATGCCGGATAAACGGACTTACACACTAGTACGACTACACCCCGAAGCACTTACATTATAAACAGGTCACTCAACGGAACAAGAGGGAGGCGAGAACATACCGTTGGGGACAGGTGCACCCCGCTCAGCTCTGACCCCCCAAACGACCCGGGCCCCTAAGTAGAGCACGAGGGGAGTTGCCGCAAGGCAGGGAGTGAGGGAGAGGGAGGAGAAAGAGCGTGGCTTCGTGAGTGTCTCCCATTGCCACGGGCGAGGCGAGAATATTAAAAAGTTTTTTTTTCACCGTTTCTTCACCTGCACTTGCATGCAGCTGCACGGCACATGCATGGCAGCTTCACCCATTTTCCCAGCATAATCCCATTTGCAAAAAAATTCTTGTTACGGGAGAGCAACGGAAACACCAATCTCCAATCTCGACGAAGCTCATAACTCTCCTCCGAAACGGGGGCGGCAATAACGTGCTATACCCCGTGGTGACAGCGCCTTTGAAGAGATGTGGGCACATCCTGGCCAAAGAGCAAGCCAAAATGGGTGTATTGCAATGTCATGACCCTTCGGAGTTCCTAGATTGCGTATTCACACACGTTCCGCCTTCTCTCCTCCCCGTCATGCAATGCACGAGTATAGAGTGTCTTTTGGCTGAGGTAAATACCTAGACGATATAGTACGCCGCGTTCTCACCCCTTCCGCTTGAAAGCGTTCTTGAAGGCGCTCATATTGACCACTTGGCTCATCTCTTTAGCAAGGGAGACGCCCTTGCCCCCACCCCCGACAAAGCCTATGCCGATGCCGGTGTCGGCCCCAACCGCTGACGCGGCACCTGCCATGCCCCGCGTGCGGAACCCACCCCCTGCAATGGAGCCGGGGGGCGCCCATGCTGCGCGCACAGTGGCGCGTAGGCGGTCCGCGAGAGGCGTCAAAGTTCGATCTAGACTTTCAGTGGAGAATAACTTTGTTTTGCCGTCGCCCGAGGATGTGATGGCTCCTATATGAGCACCCGCCGAGGACTTGTCGGAGTCGAGCTCGGAGGCCAGGCGCGTAATGGACTCGATTTCGGCGATGAGACGGCGCGCCATTTCTGCACGAGACGCGCGAGCTCCCGCCGTTGTCCCCTCAACGCTTTCATCGTCGGCATAGTGCGACGCGTAAGCGACAGCGATCTCCGTGTATCTGGAGTGCAATCGCAAAGGTGGGGCGAGTGAGCGAGACCCACTCATCGTGCTGGAGGGCACGTGCGCAAGAATCATGGAGATGCAATGCTCATGAGATCAGTGGATGGGATCAAAGGAGGCCTTGGGTTGTACGGCAAGGCAGGCCGTGGGTTTCACACGTCGTAACACCACCTATCACACCTGAGTAACATTGCAGTGAGCAAGCCCTCGATCGTCAAGCGCTTCGTCTCGAAGTGGACGTCCTTCATTTGATTGGCAACGGCTCGAGCAGTCTCCCTAGCATGTGTGACCGCATCACCAACGGCCTCTTCCGGGCCGCTCTCACACGTTCCGTCAAGAGCATCCCCCGTAGCCCCGCACAGCACGAGGCGATGCACAAGTGCGCCAATGAGAGCACGGCGACACAAGGAGATGCCGGGAGCTGCGGGTGCAATAGGATCCAAGGCAGGCGGGAAAGCAGGGGCGGGCTCTAAGGTAGGGTCGCTAGGCATCTTGCCTTCGTCGTCGTCGCCTCGGCCAAGCACGACGGTTTGCAGAGCGACTTCCCTCACAGAATCACTCGCTTGATCCAAGAGAGACAACCAACCACTGAATTTTGCGAGACCCGCGGCATCCATCTCAAAAGATGCTCCGCCGTCGATGCTGGAACGCGACCTAGTACCCGCAATTCCTTGGGCGAGTTGCAAGGAGGCGTGCTCAAGACTGGGATCCGCTGGATAGCAAAAAGGTGCCCGTTCATCTTGTCCAACGAAGACGGCAGCGGAAGGCTGCGCGCCTAATGCTTGTAGAGGGGTTACGGGGGGCGACAGCGCGGCCAATGGACTAAATCTTTCGTTCGCAGGCGGCGGTGGCGGCAGAAGCGACGGAGGCGGCGGCGGCGGGGGAGGCTGTACATCCACCTTGTGCTCAGGCTGAGACCCACCGTCGCCGCAAACGTCAGACGGCGGCTCAGATGCGAGCGCCCATTCGTCTCCTTCCCAAATAAAGTAGCGAAACGCAGAGCCCCGACCGGCGGCAGGAGACACAGCCGATCTATGCCTTGAAGGAATTGCGGAGGAGTGAGATCTTTCAGCGGCCTCATGCAAAGACCTCGCAAAGTTCGAGAGAGCAACGGACATCTCTTGTAAGATGCCTATGAGAGCGATGGGGAGAGGGTGATGTTGTGGAAAGGGCGATGTTGTGCTGAGATGCTCCGTTTCGCATCGGTGGAAAGCGCAGCGGGCCTTGCACGGCAGAACAGGAAGCCGAGACCGGGAAGCTTGAGGACAAGACCCAGGTGGCGGCCAAGAGATGTCAGCTCATGCAAGTGAGGAGGAATTGCAAG
This sequence comes from Isochrysis galbana, assembly GCA_018136815.1. Classification (NCBI taxonomy): domain Eukaryota; phylum Haptophyta; order Isochrysidales; family Isochrysidaceae; genus Isochrysis; species Isochrysis galbana. The sequence goes on from CM030932.1 coordinate 7,663,266, forward strand.
TGCAAGGGCAGGGAGGACATCCATCAGCGCTCAAGAAAAGTGAGCCCAACCCTCACCATTACGTAACCACTCTTCGAGGGTTTCCGAGTCGCACATTGCCGCTGCCCTTAGTAGCATGCCGCTGTCTTGCCGCAGACGGCCTACCATTGGCGCCAAAAGTTGGCGCCAAGCTTCCCGCCGGCCAAGTGGCTGTTGGCCACCCTTATCTCCTAGGCGATCATCAACAAAGTCCTGATCCACACTCCCATCGCCCATATCGAAAGGATCGTCCATACTCTGATCGCTTGCCTCCGTCGCGCCCGAGCATTCGCCGACACTAGTGTTCTCAGCGACTTGAGCTATTGCTGCGGCAGCTGTCACGGAGGCAGCTGACTGCCACCTGTTCGCAATGTGCGCGAGCCACGCGCCAAAGATGGGCTCGAGCCCCATCTGCACGCTGACACCCATACTACGCAGATCCGCACGAAGGGCCTGGAGCGCTCCGAGCATGCCCACGGCCGTGGCTGTGACGGCAGGAGTGGCGAGGAGCGTCGCCTGCAACAACGGTTGCACGCATCGCCATAGCGCCGCGGCTGCTTCGGCAGAGGCGGCTGGGAGCCATGGCCGCAGCTGAGAGGAAAATTTTGGCTCGATACTGAGCTCTCGTGAAACTGCCTGCAAGACGAGGCGCAGCCACTCTTGCGCATCGCCTCCTGACACGCCTCCAAAAGTATCAGTGGTCGTCTCACCCGTCAGTAATGTAGCTTCAGGCGATGGCACGCCTGATGGGGCATCAGCTTCGATCGCCGTCTTGGCTTCCACTTTTGCGCAAGTCGAGACCGAATCCACTCGAGAGACAGCTCGCCCAAAGAGAGCCTTCATTGACCTACCGACGGCTCCCCGCAAAGCGTCTGCGGCGGCAATGCGCATGGCTTCGGCCTCGCCTTGCGCCTCTGCCTCAGCGTCCACCTCCAAGGCAGTAGCAGAATCCTCGGCATCACCCGCCACCGCCCCGAGAGCGTTCTGCGGGGCAGCATTTGGCCGCCAGCGTTTAGAGGATCGAGGCAAGCAAGTGACAACAAGCTCAGCAGCTGCCCCGACGCTTTCAAGCGGCAGGAGCGGCGCGGATTCCTCTACCTCATCTCTTGATGACTGCTGAGTGGCCGCGACTGCTTCTTTAGACCCTGTGACTTGGGCTGACTGAGATGTCGTAGGACAGTGGCCGAAAAAGGCCCGGTAATCCGAGAGAAGCGCCATGGCTGTAGCACCCACTTGCTGCCAAATCAATGGTGCGCATGCTTTCGTCGCAGCAAAGGCACCTGCCCTCGTGCCACCCACCGGCACGTGCTGCGGCACTCCACCACCATCCAATAGCGGAGCCACACGCTCCGCCTCGTCAATGACTCGCCGTGCATCAGCCGCTGCGGCTTGCAATTGCGAGAACATGGCTGCCAACGAGGGTACCCCGGAAAGAGCGATGTCTGCAGGAGGAGTGAAGATGCTACCGGCGGGAGGCGCTTGCGCGACGGCCGCGCCGGCGAGGAAAACGCGATGCCGAGCGGCAAGGAATGCTAGCGAGTGCTCAGCTTCCCCGACTGCGAGTGCGTGACGAATCGCTGCGAGTGCGGGCTGCACAAAATGGCTGTCGGCGCTATGTGATGCCAGAGCGGTCTCGTTGGACGTAGGTGACGGAGGCACTTTCTCGTTGAACTCCAGTTGATACAATAGTGCGGCCTCAACCAAAACCTCATAGAACAGAGCATGGATGGGGGACGGCCACTGAGGTGGGGGATGCAACGGTTTGTCTTGGACAACCACAGTGCCGACTCTCCCAGCTTCCGCCTCCTTCTCGCCCTCCGTTTCAGCCCTCTCACCTCGTCCAGCCGACAGCCCGTTCTTTGCATCATTCGGGCTGATAGCCGAACCGCAGTTGGCACTCACCCACAACTCTTGAATTGCGGTCTCCACCACCGCCAAGTGTGATCGCACCTCCGATGGAACCGAGGGGCCACAGGGTGTCTTCGTCCCTGTGCCATGGACGGCACCAGGTTGAAGCTCAGCTTGAACGTGGCCAACGTCTGCACTAGCGCCGCTCAACGCTTCCACTATGCCATCGGCCGATGAACCAACCGTAAGAACATCGACACGAGCTAGCCGCCAAAGCCTGCGCTCAATCGAGGAAAGTAGCACTGCCGATTGTGTGTCACGCCCTCCCACGATCATCGTCCCCCTGACTGTCTCAGATACGCCCGCATCCAAGCCACCGTCCTCATTTGCGACTTGTCGAGCAGTCCAACCCGTAGCGCAGCAAAGCAAAACTAGGGTCTGTCGCTCGCAAAATCGGGCGCGTGCGGCGCCATCTAGCCATATGCGGGTTGGTGGTGAGGAAGCAGGCTGATAGAGGTTGGCACGATCGTCGCTAGCTCCTTCGCCCGTTGTGACCGAGGCCCTTGGCGTTGCTTCGTTGTCACCTTGAGCCACTCCCACACTCTTGGCCACCACCTCGGCTTCTGCATCATGCTCGCGCGTCTCAAGAGGACGCGCTGTTGCTTCGTCCCTCTCGGCCGCAATCGGACCAGCGCCATCCACCTCAGCCGTCGCAACGGCCGCAGCTGCAAACTGCGCCAACCGCTGCTCGGCCGCTCGTATCGCCACAGCTGCCGCATCGCCCTGCACACCGTCCAGCACGCGAATGGCTTGTCTGCCGGGCAAGAAGAGGATGGCAGAGAAGGAGTGGTTGAGATCGCAGCCTGGTGTGCTATTCAATTGATGCGAGGCCAGGAAGCACTCGCGGCTGGTGCAAATGGCGTGTGTGGAAGGTTGGGCATGGCGGTACACAGCCGGACAGACGCACGACAAGGGCCGAAAGGTAGAGCTCGTCACCTAAGGGCGGCCTCCACCTTGGGGCCCTCAGCGCAGAATTTGAGAGCCGCTTCGACGGCCGCCGTAACGGCGACAGGATCGGGCGAGACGGCAGAGACGGCAGAGACAAGGCGTGCCTCGGCCAATTTCGCACGCAAGTCGACCTGATGGGGTGCATGCGGGTAAATCGAGGTCAGGGGCAAATGGCAATGATTGCGGCGTGACATTTCCGCACACAAACAAAAAAGGAAAGCGCTTGCGATCCTCCGGGAGGGCGTGACTGGGAGAGTGGAGACGAGCAGCAGCGCAGGGCTTAATCATCCTCTCGCGTCTTCTCGCGCACGCAACAGGCAGGTGAGAAAGGCGTAGACCACAGATCATAATGACACACCTTGGGGGTATCCAATGCTGCGCTCCCCCCGCATGGTTGTAGCTGCTCCTGCGGCTGATGCGGGGTCTCTTTTCGAAGGTGCGGCTGCGCAGTCTCTGCCTCTGCCGGTGGCATCTGCTGGGAGGTGGAATCGGTAGTCGTCGTGCTCTGCGCAGCAGCCGCGCGTGCCGCCGCGCGTGCCGCCGCGCGTGATAGGACACGCTCTTCCAATGCTGTGCGCAGCTTCGCCGCCTCGGTGGACGCGCTGACGACCGTGCCCTCCACAACACATGCCGTTCCAGGGCCATCCGCATCCATCTCGGCCACGGGCGCATCGCGATCTCCTCGCGCTCCTCCCGATTGTACCTCGGCCTCGCCGGTGCCAGTCGTCTGCGCATCCATCGAGGCTTTCGGCTCCTCCACATCGAGCGCCCAACGCAGAAGGTCCAGACGCGTTTTGGGCAACAGCACCGGCATGATTCCCGTCATTGCCACTCCCGACTCAGTGAACTCCCTGGCGTGTGCATTCTCACCGCAGATGCCGCTTGCGCACCGTTCAAGAGCGGCCGATGCGGCGGCATCGACAATTGCCGCATCTGTGGTGTCGAGTAGCAGACGCGGTTTGAGGGCAGTAGATAATGAGGCTAGAGCTGCAGCGGCCGAGCCTCTAGGGGTGGCGGCGTCTACGATTGGTACAGAGGCGGCGGCAGCGGCGGCGGCAGCGCAAAGGGCGAGAACCTCGGCAGCGGCGGCAGCGAGCTGGCAGCGACTGATGGGCAGAGGGACCGTCGCCGACGGTGGCTCCCCCGCCATCAACAAGAAGCCGAACACGTATCGGCCAGCCGGCAATGTAGGTGCTTGTACAGGAACAAAGGCGTCCATGGCTTCCGAGCGGTTGTGCTGCACCGGTGGCGGTGGCGGTGGTGGCGGCGGCGGCGCAGCGACGGCGAGTACCGATGGCTGGCGCTCGCCTCCCCACGATGCCGATCTTTGATGATGCTTTCCCGCACTGAACTCGTCTCCCTCGCTTTCGATGATGGTATCGCGCTTGGATACGTTCAGTTTGGTTAGCCGTGCGAAGAAGTTGTTGGGATGCTCCCCTAGCCGACTGCCACTCCCGTCCTTGCCCGAGGCACGCGCCACGCCAACGCTGGACGAACTGTTGCCGTCCAGAGGGCCCGCACCCGCGAGCGCCGCTAGGCGGGCATTCTCATGGCGCAGGAAGAAGACCTCGGCCTCGAGCTCTGCCACTCGGCCCATCTCGGCCGGACCCGTTTTGCCGTGTGCGTCGGTATTTTCGGCAGTGGCGGTCTTCTGGGAGGCGACGTCGGCAGCGCGAGCAGCGGCACCGCTCGCTTCCATTGCCCTGGCCATCTCACCTGCGGCGTGCGTCACTTCCTCCGTAAAAAGCGGCTGGAGCATAGGCACCAGGACGCTGGGTGGCGGCAAAGGCTCGCCGTACGCGGCGCATGCAGCTAGCAGACCGGACGAGGCAGCCTGCTCCATCTGTCAACGGGAGTGTAAGGGGCCAATAAGATCGTTTCGCAATGGGCCGCAAGCGCTCACGCCTCGGCCGTCATACTACCTTCCCGTCGCTGGAAGACGCAACACAGAAAGCGCTGTGGCCAGCAGCTGCCCACCTGTTCAGGCTCAAGCCTCGAGAGCAAGCATTGCATCAGGAGCCTTGCTGCGTCACCGCTAGCCAGCAATGCGGTCTCCAATTTCTCGCACTGATTGAACCAGCGCATCTGCTGCCCGCGCACCGCCGACGGCCAGAGAAGCAGTGCGGCCCCCCCGTTGCTACTAGATGAGCCCAAGGTGGCGGCGGCCTCCATGAGGGGCGTGGATTGCAGTGTGGACTGCTGCGTGTCAATGAGGCGCTTGGCCCTGCGTGGAAACGACGCCCAGAAGGGTAGCAGCTGGCACATCGCGATAGGATGAGGGGGGCGTGTCAGCTTCTGTGCATCACCACCTTTGGGAGCGCTAACGGGCACGGGGACGATTCGGCCACGCTTGCCCACAGCTCGGCACGCAAGGCGGCCCCATAGCACGCGCGAGTCGACGAACATCACCTGGAGCGCTCGGAATAGGTCCAGCTCGAAGTGACACTCGAGCATGTTGCACATGACATCGTTAAGGACGAGGAAAATTGAGTTGGCGTCGCGCAGCAGCAGTGCCAAGGGCTACAGTTGGCGGGAGCAAGCGTAGCGGCAGAGGTCAGAGCGCAACAACATGCTCTCGAGGGACGCGGACCATTAGCTCAGAGAGCCTCGGTGGCGCATGCTTCGGCCCACCCCTGCCCCGCCGATCTTCGCCACCCTCGAAGTCCAAGCAGTTCCCCCCCGTGATATTCCCGCCGCAGATGAGGCCCTGGTCTCACGCGGACCTGGTGTGTCAGTGGCGAAGGCTTGCAGAGCTCGAAGGCGTTGAGTGCCGCGTCGAATAGAGCCTCCCAAGTGGGAAGCTGCTTCATCAGCTCCTCGAGCTCCATCCGGCGCTGGAGTGAGAGACCCGCGTGCATCGCCAGTGTACCGCCCCCGCCACCAATCTTCGCCGACTGTGCCGACTCCCCCCCACAGCCGGCGCCGATGGGCGCCTCCATGCGCAGGCGGAGGTAGGCAAGGTACGCACGTATGAAAGGGCCGCGCCCGGCAGCCGAGACGGCTCCGAAGCGCTGAGAGAGCTCTCCGAGCGCCGTGTCGAATGGCTTGGAGTGCACAGACGAGCCGAGGAGTGTGGCAGTGAAGGCGGGAGAGTGAATCTGGAGGCGGTGCAGGACAGTGAGCATCTTGAGCGTGGCGTCCGCCTGCCGCCCCAGCTCGACGATCCGTTCAGCCCAGAGCATGGCGAGGAGCGGCGGCTCGCGCAGCGCGGAGCCCATGAGGTAGAGAAGCGCCTGTGGCTCGAGTGGGGCCGGCGTGTTCGGCGTAGCGGAGCGGAGGGCTGCGCTAACGCTCTGTCCGGCTGGCGTGGCGGGCTTTCGCCCGAGCTGCTTGAGGAACATCCGCGAGCGCAGTGGGGAGGGGGGGTGACAAGGTGGGGGAGGGGAGAGGAGGAGAGATAGCAGGCGAGATGAGGGGAGAGGGGGAGAAGGGGGGAGGGGAGGGGAAGGGGAGGCCAAGCGAGGGATGTTGGGGGTGTTTGGCGGGTGTTTGGTGGGTGGGGAGTGGGACGGGGTGGGGAAGCGTCGGCACGCCCGCCGCGGCCGCGGCCGGCGCCCGGAGGGAGAAGGGGGGGGGGGGGGGGGAAGCGCGCGAGGGGAAGGGGGGCGGGCTCTTAGAGTTTTCTTCTGTGCTAGTTTAATTCTAGTGCTGCGGGTCCGAAGCCCAAGACCGGCCTAGGTGGGAAACCCGTGTTTACCGTGTTTCTACGAAGGCCAAAAACAGCCTGTTTTTACCGTGTTTCAAACCCCCTCCGTTTTAGGTACCGTGTTTGTAGGGGGGGTGCGCCCACTCGTGACAGCGCCGTGCAGCGGCTCTGTGCGCTGTGGGGCGTAGGGCGTAGGACGCGCACGCGCGCGCTCAAAGCGCGTACGCGAGATTGCGCGATTGCGCGTGCATGTGTGCGAGTGCGCGCGCGCGTATCAATTAATATGCATGGCTCACTTCTCACTTGTCACTTGCGCTTGCTCTTTCCAATCAACAATCAATATCCTTACTTAGTTAGACAAGTAGGTGACGGACCATCTCCTCGTCACGTGTCACTTGGAGTAACAGAAACAGACTCATCAGCAAGCCAATCGTCTTCGCCGTCACTGTCGTCGTCAGAGGGTGCAACCTCAGGTTTGGTTGTTTTTTTCGCAAGTGCCCCCCATGTGGACGGTATAAGTTCTACTTAAAGGACCCCCTTATTACAGTACAAACGTGCAGCAAGGCGATTTGACCGCAGAAAAGGGGACATCGCAGCCAGTCCTGCCCTTTCACCGCGCCCTCGCTCCCCTTCAGCCAAACCAAAGCAGGTGGTTGCACCCCACCCCACCGTACGAAGGCGCGCAGGCGTCCCATAGGCGGGAGGAGATGCGTCCACATAGGCGGGCGGAGAGGCGCGCCAACGTCTCCTGACCGGGAGGGACAGTGGCTGGGCTGAGCGAGGCCCCTCTCCCCGCCGGCAAGAAGCTCGCCGACACCGCCGACAGCCTCGCCCTCGCCCCGCGCAGCTCCCTCAAACTCACACCCGGCCAACTGCGCACGCAGCAACTCATCGGCTCCCTGAAATTCATAGAGCTCCTCCACCCGCGCATCTCCCTTCTCCTTCACCGCCTATCCTGCGTCATGTCCTCGCCGCCCACCGAAGCCTACGACGTCGCTCGAGCCGCTCTCGTCCTCGTCCACCACGAAAAGGACATCGGCATCACCTATGGCGGCCTCGCCCTCTCCTCATCGCCGCGCTTCACGGCTGCCATCGCCGCCCACGTCGACCTATCCGAGCCCGCCCCCGCCCACCTCGAAGCCCTCGCCGATGCCACGTGGGGCGACCGCAACATATACGCCGTCCTCCTCACCTTCGGCGGCGGCGCAATCATGCACCAGACCAAGAAGCTAGCGCTCGTCGTCGATTCTTCGATGGAAGCGGAAGGTATCGCCTCGTGCAAAGCCGCCGAAAGCGTGTCCTACGCGCGCGAAATCCTGCGCGCCATCGGCGTCCCGCTCGAAGGTCCCACCCTCATCGGGACCGATAACCTCGCCAACATGCGCGTCGGTTCGCTGCGCTCCGCCCCCTCCCGCGCGCGCCACTTCATGCGCCGTTACCATACCCTTCTCCAGCGCGTTGCCGCCGGCGAGGTCGCCTTGCGCCACGTCGGCACGGAGCACATGGCGGCCGATTTCCTCACCAAGTGGCTACCCAAACGCAAACTCGACGCCTGTGTGCGCTACGCGACCAACGCTTGGGCCCATGCATCCGCCTGAGCCCGCTCGCCCCCACCCTTCCCCTTCCCCGCCTCTTGCGATGCTCTCGCCGCCCGGACACAGGCTCTCGCATCGGGGGGGGTGTTGCGGGTAAGGATATTAATAAATAAACCTTTAAATAGTCTCACCGCACACGCGGCCGTGGACCCTCTACTTTCTACTCACGTAGGAAACTTTCTACACTCCCACTTCCCCGGCCCTTCTCCCCCCGCCATAAGGCGACTCCCCCCGTGCACTACTAGGGGGATAGGGGAAAAGGGCTTAGATATGGTCCGGTGGCCCGCGCCCCCCCCCGGTGATCATTCCCCCCCTTCCTCCTGTGTCTCCGAGTGGGCGGCGGTCTCAGCCCCGACTTATCCTGTAAACAGGTGCGGGACTTACCTATTTTTCGGTGAGCGGAGCTCTCGCTCCGCCCACCCCCTTCTCCGCGCTCTCTCTCCCCTCTCCTGCGGCACGCGCGATGGCGCGCCTGCGGCAGGCCTGCAGCTGCCCCTGGCGACCCCTGGAGGCTCCTGGCGGCCAGCTCTGGGGGCAGAGGAGGCTGGGACTGGGCCCTGGCCTCCCCTGCCTCTCCCTCGCTGGCGCTCCCGAGCCTCTGGGGCCCCCAATCTGCACCTGTCTGCCTGTCGACCAGGGGGGGAGGGGGGGTTGGAGCGATGGGCTGGTCACGAGGGGCCAGGATGGGCGAATGGGGCGAGCCTGTGGGGAAGGGAGTGGGTCAGTAGGGCAGTGGCCTCCTGGCAAGCCATCAGGCGTGCCAGGAGGATGGGTGGTTCCTCCCCCATGGCAGGGGAGGAGTGGAGAGAGGGGGGGGCTCGTGCCCCCCCATGGGTCAACCAAGTATAAACTTAGTTCGGGGTGTTGCGGGTAAGGAAGGGGCCTTGTACACTTGCCTCTTCCTGCACGCCCCGACTAGGTTCCCCGCGCGACTTCCCCCGTCCGTCGCGCCCCGACTCCCTTCCCTTCTCCCCTCTCCCGCCGTTTCCCTGAGTGCTCCCTTGAGTTTCCGCCCCCTTTCCGTCTATTATTTTCCCGCGCGTTCCCCCCTCCCCCCCCACGCGTGACGTTTTCCTCTGGTGTCTTCCGAACCCTCTGCGCTATCGCCCGATCGCCCCCCGTGCTCCTCCCGTCTGCTCCTGTCCTCGCCCTTGTGCTACAGTGCCTCGTGATGGCTGAGAACGCGCCCGCGCCGTCCGACCTGTCCCCGCGTGCTCCCTCAGTCCCCTCTCGCCCACCCTCCATGCCCCACGTGGGTCAGAATCCTCATGTAATGTCTCAACTCTCTCTCACACCAGACCACTCCACAGCCACAGCATCACTCAGCCCACCACAGAGCGGTACTTAAACCTGCCGGCTGAACTTAGACCTCGACGTGTTAGCATGGTGGAAGCAGCGCGACCACAGCGGCCTGGGTGGGCTGCCCGTCCTTGCTAAGATGGCCCGACAATATCTCGGTAGGCCTGCCAGCTCGGCCGGAGTTGAGCGGATGTTCTCTAAGGCCGGTAAGTTGCACGATGATCTCAAGGCTTCCCAAGCAGATGAAAGCTTAGAGCATGCTTTGCTCGCAGCAGCCAATTGTGAATGAGTGAGAGCTTGATTGAGCTTGAGCTTGCGCATTTATGTATCATTGCGTGGGCTCGTACGTACGCGCGCACACGCACACACCTTCGCGGGCGCGGGCGGTATTAATTGGGTATTAACAGGTTATGACCCAAATGCTAAGTACCTACTTAGAGATAGTGCTCCACTGCTAAGTACCTACTTAAAGATAGTGCCAAAGCGTGGTAGATAGCCAACTAAGTAGATAGCTGGGTAACTTGTTCCACGCCTTACTCGTTTCTCGGGAACGGCAATGATTGGGAGAATCAGAGAATCAGGGTTTCGCCTCTGGCGATGGCGATGGGGAGCGTCAGAGTTTTATTGTTGTGTTAGTATAATCTTAGTGCTGATGGACCGAAGCCCTTCGACGGCAACGGAGCCCCTCCCCCGCGACGGGGGTGTGTGCGGTTGGCGCATGGCTCTTCCGGTGGATGTGGCTAGGAATGCTAGCGAACAAGACGTCATACGACGCTATAAGTTCAAACGTTTTCCCTGATTCCTGCTTCCTATTCATGCTGCTAGTAGCTGTGTGCTGCAGCCAGCAGTCCACACCGTGGCTAGGAATGCTAGCTAACAAGATGTCATACGACGCTATCTCTTAAGAGGCGGCTGGAAGCACCTGCAAAGGTGCTTCGAGACCCTTTTTTATTCCTAGCATATTGGCGGCCCCTTGGAGCCTAGAGAACACTAAAATTGAGCTGGAGCCTTGCCATCAATATGGAGGACTAGTCTTATGCATAAGATGGAGTCGCATCGCCCGAAATTTGCTCCCATGACCTGATCGGTGGCGATGCTGCCGACGAGCCGGCGTCGCACGTCGTTCACAACGCATGCTGCAGGAGATCGAGTCAGAGTTCACAACTCTCATCAAGATTATACGTGTCGGGGGCATTTATTGATGCTGAGTAATCTAAGCCTTACAAATCATACACAAGATGAACTGCTCACAAACCCTTTGGACCAGAATATTTCATGGGCAAAGCGTTCCCCTTTGAGACAGACCACATACAAGCGAGCGGAGACGAGCACACAACACACAAAAGCATTCAGACTGCACGTGCGCGCATTGCAGTGGACTGCCTGCGCGTCGCCGTGGCCAGCGCGCAGGCAGCCCATATGTGTCTAGCCCTAACACTCCCTGATCGGGCGCGCAGACACAGACAGCCTGCCGTAAAATTGCTGGCTCGTGCTCGTGCGCTGCGCCATTGCCGCTGCAGCAGCTAGCCGCCAACACCAGCAGCCACTCGCCCGCCACTGTGGCGATCGGAACGTGCCGACCCACAAACAAAGGCAACCAGGCTTGTCAGTCCCCCTTCCCACCGCCTAGATGTTCGCCCATCTGCTCGTGAAAGGTGAAGCACCTTTCGCGGAGCGCGCATGCAGCGCCGCCCAGGTGACACAAATGGTGACCTAGCTCGCGCTGCGCGTCGAGCTGGGGGCTAGGGCCAAGATATGATGGGTGAGGGGTATGGAGACGCCCTCCCATGCCGCTACAGCCGCCAACGAGGTGGTCTGAGAGGCATGGGAGGGCACGGCGCGGCGCGGCAACGGCGTGCAGCACCTCCGAAGGTGCTTCGCCTCTTAAGAGATAAGTTCTAACGGTGTCCGACGACGGTATACGTTCTAAGGCTATCCCTCCTCTCACACCAAGGGGCTCGCCAAGAGGCGGAAAGAGGTGGCGGGGGGCGGGGGGGGGGGCGGGCGGGCGGCGGGGGCCTCCCTCTCTCTCTCTCTCTCTCTCTCTCTCTCTCTCTCTCTCTCTCTCTCTCTCTCTCTCTCTCTCTCTTCTCTCTCTCTCTCTCTCTCTCTCTCTCTCTCTGCCTCTCTCTCTCTGCCTCTCTCTCTGCCTCTCTCTCTGCCTCTCTCTCTCTGCCTCTCTCTCTCTGCCTCTCTCTCTCTGCCTCTCTCTCTCTCTCTCTCTCTCTCTCTCTCTCTCTCTCTCTCTCTCTCTCTCTCCTCTCTCTCTCTGCCTCTCTCTGCCTCTCTCTCTCTCTCTCTCTCTCTCTCTCTCTCTCTCTCTCTCTCTCTCTCTCTCTCTCTCTCTCTCTCTCTCTCTCTCTCTCTCTCTCTCTCTGCCTCTCTCTCTCTGCCTCTCTCTCTCTGCCTCTCTCTCTCTGCCTCTCTCTCTCTCTCTGCCTCTCTCTCTCTCTCTCCTCTCTCTCTCTCTCTCTCTCTCTCTGCCTCTCTCTCTCTGCCTCTCTCTCTCTGCCTCTCTCTCTCTGCCTCTCTCTCTCTGCCTCTCTCTCTCTCTCTCTCTCTCTCTCTCTCTCTCTCTCTCTCTCTCTCTCTCTCTCTCTCTCTCCTCTCTCTCTCTCTCTCTCTCTCTCTCTCTCTCTCTCTCTCTCTCTCTCTCTCTCTCTCTCTCTCTCTCTCTCTCTCTCTCTCTCTCTCTCTCTCTCTCCTCTCTCTCTCTCTCTCTCTCTCTCTCTCTCTCTCTCTCTCTCTCTCTCTCTCTCTCTTCCCCCCCCCCCCCCCCCCCCCCCCCCCCCCCCCCTCTCTCCTCTCTCTGGGCGCGCAGCGGGTTGTGAGGTGAGGTGCGGAGCGCGGCGAAAGACACATGTAGTCTGAGCGTTTATTTATATTAGAATAGCGCACAGACCTGGAGCCTCCCTTGTCGCCAGCCCTCTTCCCTTGCCTGAGATTCACGGAGCGATGGTGCACGGCGCACCTCCTGCTCCGCGCTCCGTCGCCTCTCCCATGCGCTCTCGGCCGCCGAGCGGTGGGGTGAAGCAGGGAGCCGCAGCAGCTCCTCCCCCTTTCTCTCCACTCCACGACCTCATCTTCCCGCTCTGCTTGATCCTTGGCTCGCCCTCCTTCTGCCTCGTGACCGGGTGGCTCACACAGCAGCGAAGCCCCACGCTCAGCACGCTCGTGGGCACGCTGGCGGCCGATCCGCTCGGCTTTGGCGGACAGGTCCTCGCAGCCACGCTCCCCACCGTCGAGGCTGCGGCCATCCTCTTCGGCTTTCTTGGGCTCGCGCTGCTGCTCTACACGATCCCTGGAGAGACGAAGTATGGCCCAATTTCGGAGAAGGGGTGGAAGCCGGCGTACGTCGACAACGCAATGGCGCACTGCCTTCTGTTCCCGCTCTTCTTCATCCTCGGTTCCAAGGAACTCTCAGGCAAGCACGGCCTCTACCACCTCTCCGTGCTCTATGACCATTTTGGCCCGATCATCGGGCTGCTTAACTATGGCGGCCTCGCATTTTGCTTCTTCTTGTATGCCAAGGGTCTTGGTTATCTCAAGCCGGTAAGCTGCAGCCATAGGAGACCCATGCGTCTCGCACCTAAACGATGTTGTGCGTAGGTGTACAAGGGTGGCGTAGGTGTACAAGGATGGCGAGCGGCGGCGGAGGCGGAGAGAGCCTAGAGTCTCTCTCACCGGCCCTCATGCGCTCCCTCCATCCCGCAGCTCAGCATTGGCATCTCTGGCCCTGACTGCGGCTCATCTGGCCGTGGCTTCATTTTCGACTACTATTGGGGCACTGAGCTTTACCCCCGGCTTGCCGGGGTGGATGTGAAGCGCTTCGTCAACTGCCGCTTCTCCATGACGTTTTGGATGCTCGCCGGGTGCGCACTGGCTTTGCATGGCCCCGCCGGCAAATGGGTGCTTGGTCTCCGGTATCCACCCGCCTCAATTGAAGCTGTTCACCACTGCCTTGCATCATTGCCTCGCCTCGATTGAGCTCCGCCCACTTGCCATCCTCCCCACACCCCATCACGCCCCCACCCGCTGAGCCCGCGACGTACACTGGTCCTCGATACAGCATCTCCTTCTCTGCCGCCTCTTACTCCCAACATGGAGTGCTCGATCCCGGCATCGTGCTGTGCGCCCTGTCCCAATTTCTCTACTTGGTCAAGTTCTTCTACTGGGAGATTGGCTACATGCGATCCATTGATATCATCATCGACCGTGCTGGTGCGTCACATGCTCAAGCCCGCTCCGGCCCCGACGCGATGGATCCCACCACACCTCCCCTTCTTCATGTGACACTCGAGCGAGCCACGAAGCCGACCTAAACGCTCTATGCTGCCACCCCCGCGCCATATCCAGGCTTCTACGAAACTTGGGGCTGCCTCGTCTGGGTGCCAACCATATATACGCTCCATACTCGCACTATGGTCAACTTGCCATCCGGGCTTTCCTGGCCCAGTGCAACTGCCATCTTCGTGGTCGGCACTGCAGCCGTCTATTTCAACTTCCAGGTGCGGCGGGGCAGCGCTTTCAGAGGCCTACCCATTCACGTTTCCCGTCCATGCCGTCTCGCGCCGCTCTCCCACCACCCAGCCGCCTCCGCCCCAGCGACTCGCGGAGCCTAATCTGAAGTTTACGCTTCTCCATAGGCCGACATTCAGCGCCAGCGTTTCCGCGAGACGAGCGGTAAGGAGCTCGTATGGGGCAAGAAGCCGATCGCGATCGAGGCCGAATACTCCGTCATAAACTCTACCACGGGCAAGACAGAGAAGCACACATCACTACTCCTGGCCTCCGGATGGTGAAAGCCCACTGGTCCAATTGCTTCTGCCGAGCCCCAAGATGCACAGCGCGCATCTGGAGACCATGACAAGGCTTCCACACTGTTCGTTCAGGTGGGGTGTCGCCCGCCACGCGCAATACCTCTTTGAGCTGACCGCTGCGTGGTCCTGGGGCATTCTCGCTGGCGTGCACACACACGGCGTTCTGCCTCTCTTCTACCCTACTTTCCTAACCATCCTCCTCATCCATCGAGCGGTAAGCTTTACTCACTCGCAGAACGCCACATGCCATTGGTCCGTCCAGTCTGGCAGCCTCGCCTAGCAATATCTTGCGATTGCGCGAGATAGCGGGGCGCCTTTATCTTTACTTCAATTCCAGCTCTTGCCCACGTCGATGCAGATTCGCGACGAGGAGAAGTGTCAGGCGAAATATGGCGCGGCGTTCACGAAGTACAAGCAGATGGTGCCCTACAACATCCTGCCAGGCATCTTTTAATGGATGATCTGCATCGCCACTACGCGCTGGCCGACTTCGCCGCCCGCTATGTCCTGTCCTTGCTTGGAGGGCGAGCGCCCTCGAAACTTCGCGTCTCTGCACGACTACGCCCAGCACATGAACCTTAGTATGCGGAGACTGGCTGCTTGCGCATAGTACGCCGGCGGGCGGGCATGTCTACGGTACATATTTTTCTTTTGCGCTACAGGGGCGGATGCCGGAAACAAGGGACGTGAGATGGACATGATCATGTTGTCTGTGTGGGACCCGGTGGCGTCTAGGGAGGGCTTGTTGGAGGAAAATGACAGCACAGATGGATTGAGCTCAACTAGCCCCAACTTACTTGCAAAATTATATGGTCGCATGCTCAAAAATCTTCCGTAACCTTCCCGCACCCTCCTCCTATTTCCTATCGCCTCGGCCCATACTTCACTAGAGAAGCGAGACGCATACTGCGCAGAATTATCTTCCCAATGACGGTACATACATCGGCCTCAAAGAGTCCCAGCCCTCCCCCCACGTAAGGCCCAAGCGGTAGTGCACTTGGGCGCCGAGCCCTCCGATACCGAACAAGAAGAAAAGGACTGGTGTGTGTGTGTGTGTGTGTGTGTGTGTGTGTGTGTGTGTGTGTGTGTGTGTGTGTGTGTGTGTGTGTGTGTGTGTGTGTGTGTGTGTGTGTGTGTGTGTGTGTGTGTGTGTGTGTGTGTGTGTGTGTGTGTGTGTGCGCGTGTGTGCGCGTGTGTGTGTGCGCGCGCGCGCGCGCGCGCGAGGGGCAAGGGCGATGGAGCCGATGAAGCCGGCTTAAAGGAGTGGAAGTGACTAAGTAGGAGTAGTAGAGTAGTAGACCTCTTAAAGGTTTTTTTTCAAAGGCGAATACATACATATAAATCATACATTTCTTGATTCCTATTCCTGGCACACAATCATATAGACATAGAGCCCACGCGAGAAGAATCTCATTTCCTCATCTAACAATGCCACGAAAGGGCATCCAGCCCTTGGAAACTCCCCCACGACACCACATACACCACGCAAGCCTCGAACGAAGAGCACAACCGTTGAACCGTGGGCATCACAACGCGGAAGGCGAGTACTTCTTGTTGCACAAGGGGCAATGGTTTGAGATATTATCGCATCTGTTGGGGTGGATCGCGGACGTTATCGCCCCCCCCCCCCCCCCCCCCCCCGTCGGATAGGAGAGAAGATGGCAGGGGGAATTCGCGCCCAATTTCTCAAGAAATAAATTGGTCGGCAGGAGTGACTTCGAGTTTTTTGGTCTTCCCCTCCCCACCCCTGCCCAAATTCAATAAATTCGGCCTAAGACCCTCCATCAAGTCAGCTGGGTACCTTGCACGCAAGACTCAAAAGATGCCGAGTTAGTCGTGTCCATCAAGCAAGTCAATCACCATCACGCTCGTTTGGTCCCCGCCTTCACCAATAGGTATAGTCTGCATGGCCTTCTTTGCTGCCTCACCCCGGGGCCCTCGGCCGCTGAAAGCGCATACGAACTTTTCGCCTCCGAAACCCTTTCCATTTGGACCCACTCGTGAAGTGCCTTGCCCCGGTATGTCTTCGTCACGAAGACTGCGCGCGATTGCCGCGGCTAAATCGGCTTCCTCTTGCTCAGATGCCGACGTACGAGCGGCAGATGATGGACGAACAGCAGCCTTCTCGCTAACACAGGGCAAGTGTTCGCTCTCAAGTAGGCTGGCAGCAAGTGCCGCTTGGAGTGCGGCTTCCTCAGCATCCATCGCTGGCAGCGGCCTCCGGGATTCAAATTCACTGTGAAAACCGACTGTGCCCCCATGGCCATGTTTGTCTCTATCTCGCCCTTGTTGCAGCAAATTGTTTTCCGTGGCTGCTAGCCCTTGCACGAGCAGCATATCCTTACCGTTGAAAGAGGCGCCTCCCATCTCAAACGTATTTCCTCCGTCAGCTGTTGACCGGGCAAAAACGCGCGAGAAGTCAAGAGGAAGTTCAGAAAAGACGCCCCCAGTAAGGTCGATGTGGGGAGGCAAGTTCGCAGAAACCCTCGCAATTTTGTCGGAGTCACTTCCGCCCATCGATTGTGCCTTGCCGCTGCCGCCAGTTTGGCCTACAAGCTCCGCGTCGCCTCGAGCGTCCCCGCCTAGCCATCGTCGCATTGCTGCCGCCGACTGTTGCGGCGCCACCGCTTTCAACCTCGCGACGCCTTTCGTCTTGGCACCCTTGTTCGAGTGCCCCGGTGTCCCACCGTCGTTTGTGACCGCCACCGAGGAGCGATCGACAAGGGTGCATTGGATCTCACCCATCTCTGCTTGCACACCACTGGCCACCACCGCAAGCACCAATCGCCGCCGCCCTGGGGAAACTAAGATGCGCCCCTCAAAGCTTTGCCACCGCGCTGGCCATTTGAATCCGCTACTATTTCCGATGGCCGCCGCCATTGCCGCATGTCCAGGGCCCAAAGCAGCTTCCGCCGCAGCTAGCCGTGTTTGGAAATACTCATCTGCACTTGCCTTGTCATTGGCAACAGGACCCTCTAAAGACCGTGCCATGCTCGACTTTGCGAAGGCCCGCACACGGATGTGGGCAGGTGCGACGCCGCTGTTGGACCCAAAGATAAGAGTAAGCCCCGACCCGCTCACAACCAAGGCATTGCACGAGCGTCCTAGCGCCACCTCCTTGCGTGCAGGAGCGCCACCACCGTCCGCGCCATCGGGAAGGAGAGCGGCGTTCTCGGGTCGGAGAAGCAATTTTTCGATTTCCTTCCAATGCAGGCTGCGCCAGGGCTTCTGACGGAAGTCTTGAGCGTGCGGGGCGTCTACGGACGAGCTGCTAGGTGACTCAGTGTGCGACTTGGAATGGCTGTGTGGAGCGTCATTGTCGATACCCATGTTCGCCACAACCGCATGACTGGCATCGTCACGGGCACCGAGCTTACAGCAGGAACAATGGTTGCTCTGACCGAGGACTGGGTCTTCGAGAGCTATCGCGTGCAGAGAGGCGAGAGCTATAAGTGCAGACATTCGAGGCAAGCCGTCCACGAGGGGTCGAAGCCCACCGCCGTTTGCGCGCTTCACCTTTGCAATGTTCGCGTTCGAAGCACTCGCCCCGGAAGGAATGGTCACAGCACGAAACGGCTCTGAACACAGCACTCGAACTGTGAAGGGCGGCGATGCCACCGTCTCCGCCGCCGAGGGACCGGAGCCAAAGCAGTAGGTAAAGACAGCGTAGAGCCCGTCGGGATCATTGAGAGTTGCCGCCACAACTCGCTCGCCTCGATCAGCTCCACGTAGCCCGCCGCCAACCACTCTCAACAGCCGAAAGGTGCGTGGCTCAAGTTGTACAATGAAGACCGAAAGGTCCCCCAGTCGGTACGACTTTTTACGGTCCGATCGACACCATACGCCGCGCCGTGTGGGCTGCAAGGCTGCCACAAATAATGTCGCCGAGGATTGGTGCTTCTCGCGGGCATCCGTGATGGAGCCCGGCACCGGGGATGCGGTGTCGCAGCCAAACTCCTCGTCACCAGAGAACACGTGGCTGGGGCATCTCCCGGCGAAAGTGCCTTGGCCGCGGATGATCAGATGGATGGCAGAGCACAGGCGATGCCTCCCTCTCTTGTCGGCAGGGAAGGAATTTTGGAGCGAACGTGCATGCCAACCGCGCAAGGCGAAGCAAACATCTAGATGAGCGAAGGACTGAAGTGGAAAGGGCGTGTGGGGTGCTCGGTTACCGAAGGCGTCGAGTCACTTCTCTTGGCCGTGGGTGTGTTGGGAGCCCACCTGGAGGAAGTGCACGTACTCCTGCCAAAACGTGCCATCGTCTACGCCGGTGCGTTCGAGCCCTGCGGCGGCACCCTCTGCGTCTTCTTCGATGATCTCTGACCACTTTCGTGAGGAGTCACTCCAATCACCATTCCACTCACCCACTCCATGAGGGTTGCGTATTCGCAGCAAGCGCACTGTGCCACCACGGCGGCATCGAACCTCACGCACATCCAAGAGTGAGTAAGCATGGCCGCCACACAGCCCAACCTACCGGAGCAAATAAGAGGAGGGCAAGGTCAGAAATCAAGAGTGCGTCGCCTCTCGGGCCACTTTACAAAGCCACCGCGTGGCACTAGCCGGGCGGCCGGCGATAGGTAGATCACCGCATACCTCCCGAAGCTGGTCTTCACCGACAGCTGAGTTCGTGCCACACCCCATGGGTAGTCCAAGGCGAGAGTAGGCTCGCAGCCGTGCCCAGAACACCTCCGGGTCGAACGAAGACTCAGAAAAGTCGATGGTTTCGGTCGGGGCCCCCGTCAAATCGAGCAACGCCTCGGCCACCTGTGACGTGTGGCGATTCGAGTAGGGCGAGACAGGCAGGCACATCGATGCTCGCTGCCCCTCTACGCGAGTATTCACCGGGACGGGTTCGGCAGAGCTGCATGCCAATGGCTACTAAAAGGAGGGCCGTTAAAGGACATCCCGCTCGTACCATTCCTCCACTGATTGCTTGATACGATCCATGGGCTTTGGCGTATGCCTTTTCTACCATCGACGCCCACAATTGTTGGCCGCCCATCGGTGAGGCGCAGCGACAAAATGCGAGACGGGTGTCGAGAGACAGATGAGCACGGCGAGGAGAGGGCGAGACGGGGAGATAGTCATCTACAAGAACGGAGCGCCACCTGCAACGGCGATATGTATAAAGAAGATGGAGACGCGTCTCTTTAAGGGCAATGGCACGTGGCACTCTGCGGCACATTGGCACTCACCTTCCATCAAGAAAGAGGCGGAGGCAGTGACAGCCGGTCGGCTCACGCTCTGTGTGGGCGGAGAAGATTTTGAGCACGAGGTCGTGTCGTTCCGCAACTACGGCGAGGGCTGACATGAACCAGCAGTCGCCAACACCTCCCTGGGCGCAATGAGTGTTGGCAGTCCAGAGTCGGCAGGGGCTCGGCACCCCGTCCAAAGCGCATCAGGCACACTGATTCGGACACGTGCCATGGGTAGTACTGAATCTAGAGGATAGCATTCGGCTCCATCGGCATGCGAACCTGTCTAAGATCTTCAGCCCTGAACCCGTAGTCTGTGACAAGTGGCAATTCAGCCGGCATGCGTACCCAGCTCAGAGGGGCAGATGTCTTCGATCCCAATGCGCCCGCGTTACCTCCTGCATCACCACTGTCTGCCCACACGAAGAAGCCGCACGATCGCCGGGCACAGCGGTAGTAGTGCCGCCCTTTATTCGGAGTGTTGCTCACAACTGTCGCTACCATGCATTGCACATCGCATGGGCATCGTGGCGCCACAGCTTTCTCGGTACCCACACCTCCGCGCACTAACCCGCCCACTTCCTGCGGGTGGACGTTGGTGCCCACGTCCTGGGCGTCGGATGCCGTCGAGCTTGCAGGCAGCGGTGCGTCATCTAGAGTCGCGCTTGTCGGCTTGCTCTCATCGGCCCCCGAGACGGATCTTTGTGTAGGTGGAAAGTCGGGATCGAACCAGACTCCTCCTCCAGCGGCGGCCGCCTTGACTGCTTGGCGCCACTCCTCGTGCTCTGCAGCCGACAGTTCGGCATCGTCTCCTGTAATCAGCGCCCAAGCACCCGGCTCGGCGTTGCGTACAGGTGGCGTGATCTTTGCAGCAACACCGGATCTTGCCTCAGATGCAGCTTTGCAAGCTTCAAACAAGGGATGCATCATTGGCTTGCGAGGAGCAGGAAGCGAGTCGGCACCGACATGGTGAATGGACACGTGTGCACAATCAGCATCCGTTGGACGCCCACTGTTGAGAGCTGACCCAGCTGGAGAGGCCCCACGCTCATTGCCTAGCGTACACTTGTGTGACACAAAGCTGAGATCGGCGGTGTGGGGAGTGCAATGAGTGCCGCTTCGCATGACCGATGGACTGCCGGCACGTGCTCGTTTGTGGCAGTGCCCGGCCGCCTCGGGATTGGCTGCCTCGGCCCACTCGGCCCACTCGAGTGTGGCGGCGTGCTCGCACTCAGTGCAGAGAGAGCCCTCGCTCTGCCGTCCTGGCCTGCCAGCCTCGGTATGGCCGCACATCGTGCACCGGCTGCACAGCCGGCCAGCGGGGTGGGATGCCGAGGTAGCCGCCCACTCGCCCGACGGACAGCCGAGCGAGCTGTCCGCCAAACGCTGCTCCTCCCCGCGCCACGCCGCCTGGGCCGCCATCCTCTCCGCCACTTCCCGCGCTCTCGCCTCTCGCGGGGGAGCTGTGAAATCGCTCTGGGGACTCACTAGAGTTTTCTTATCAGCTGTCCTAGTTTAATCCTAGTGCTGCGGGTCCGAAGCCCCCATAATAATTGTAATTGTAAAACATCTGAGCGTTAGTACCACTACTCCCACTAATGATAATAATTATATACATCTGAGCATTAGTACCACAACTCCCACTAGCCCGGTACTAACACGACAACCCTCAGCGCACCTGCCCGTACGCCTTGAAAGTTGAAAGGGCCTTGAGCCTTTTGACCTTGATGCCTTGATTGACGTATGTTGTATGTTGATGCTTGATGCCACAGATACAATAAACCTTTTAATAGTCTCACCGCACACGCGGCCGTGGACCCTCTACTTTCTACTCACGTAGGAAAACTTTCTACACCCCCACTCCCCCGGCCCTTCTCCCCCCGCCATAAGGCGACTCCCCCCGTGCACTACTAGGGGGATAGGGGTGAAGGGCTTAGATATGGTCCGGTGGCCCGCGCCCCCCCCCGGTGATCATTCCCCCCCTTCCTCCTGTGTCTCCGAGTGGGCGGCGGTCTCAGCCCCGACTTATCCTGTAAACAGGTGCGGGACTTACCTATTTTTCGGTGGGCGGAGCTCTCGCTCCGCCCACCCCCTTCTCCGCGCTCTCTCTCCCCTCTCCTGCGGCACGCACGATGGCGCGCCTGCGGCAGGCCTGCAACTGCCCCTGGCGACCCCTGGAGGCTCCTGGAGGCCAGCTCTGGGGGCAGAGGAGGCTGGGGCTTCCCCTGCCTCTCCCTCGCTGGCGCTGCCTTAGGGGGTACGCAGAAGGAAAAAGTTGGCATGCGCACGCACGGCGTCTACGCGGGGGGACCGATGCACATCGCGCCGTGCCCATGCACGGCGTGCACGATGTGATTGCAAGTCATCACAGATGCTCCGTGCGAAATATCTCTTAAATTGAGTGTTTATGTAGTTGTCGGCCTTAGATGAGACGCAGGGGAACGCGTTGACACGGCGTCCCCCTCGGGGGGAACATGCACCGCGGGGGGAAGCAGAGAAAAAAAGTTGTTATGCTAGTCTGCATTTAATTTTAAAATACTGCTCTATACTATGTGGACATTCGATCGCTCAATTCGACTGATGTCCCACAATTGACGGAACGACACCTATCAAATACAAAAAAGCTCGGCCATGAAAAAAAAAATCTGAAGAATCTGGGCTACACACCTATTGTGGACTAGTTTTCCCTCTCCTATCACCAACGCCCTTATCTTCCCTCCTCCCCGCTCTTTCCCTGCCCCCCTTCTTTCCTTTTTCTTCGGTTTCCGGGGTCCGGCCCTGGTACACTACCTAGGGCCTGGTTCGAAGCGTGGGGGCCGGGCAGGCCTTTTGGAATGTCGCTCTTGGAGATCGCGCCTATTCAGGTTCGCGGTGGTTGTGTGGGTTTCTTACGCCTTTCGTGGTTGTTGGGTGTTTCCTTTGACCTTTGGTCGTTGCTTCCCGGGTCTATTCTCCCTCGCCACACTGCTCTCCGGTTTTTTCGAAAATGTGTGCTATCCTTAACGTGGCCGCTAGCTCCGCTAGCTCCGCTAGCTCCTCGCTAGGTTTAAGCACACCCTTGCTGTTTATGTTGTAGACGGGTCGCAGGTCGCTTGTGTCTATCCTCTTTTTGGGTTGTCTTCCCATGCCCGCTTGGGCAGTCCTTGCCGAGTCTGTTTCATGAGCGAAGAGAAGTGCTTTGCTTAGTGTGGTGAATCTTTCTATTGTTCGTATCAGTATTGATTCTTCTGAGAAGTCTACTCCGTCGTAGTGTATCCTGTAAAAGTCTGTGATAATGTATCTCCATGCTGGTAAATATAGTGCGCATACCACTTTCGGGGCGTCTCCCCTCGGGAAGATGAACAGGTTATCTATTATGATGTCCTCCCTGCTTCTTTCCGTTTTGGGTGAAAAGCGCGCAACTTTATTTAGCACGTCTAAGGTCTTGGTTATCCTTGGGCATTCGCCTAAGTGGGTCGAGGATTCGTCTGCCTCGCCGCATGTCCATGATGGTGCCGGGCCAGCCCCTCGTGCCGGGGCACGAGGGCGGTATCACGGCTGTGTAGGGGCCAGGCCCGGAGGCCTTCCCTATTGGGGTGTCCTGTGTGTGGGGTGTGCTGGGTGTGGCTGTGGAGGGTGGGGTGTGTGTGCTGCATGTTGACTGTTGCCAGCATGCAGGCCTTGGTCGCTCTGTTCTCGGTGGCGTCCGGGCGAGGGACGCTGGCTCTTGCGCCCACCTGATCGGGCGGGTCGTCTTGACGCGGTCGCTTCGGCGACAAGGGGGTGTCCATGAACGCTTCATCCATTGCGGCGAGGGCGGCGGCGGCGAGAGCGGGCGGCGGCGCGCGCTCCATGACCCTATCGTTTTAACGATAGTTGAAAAGCTCGGCCATGAAGGCATCCGCACTTCAAATGAAGGGAGGAGTGCCGAGCCAAGGCGACGCCGTTCTCGTCGCGTATGTGGTGCTGCTCGGCCTCTCCTTCGGGTTGCTCGCGGGGGGGCTCATGGTAGGGTGAGACTGGAAGAAACCGGAGGGAAAGGAGACCAAATGAAGGCAAGCCGCCTCTGCCTACGAGCCTGTAGTCATCGCGTGTTCGACACTGAGGCGGTGGCCGATGCTGCCGTGGCACATGCTGCCACTGTTGCTCTTGTCTGGGCCCCAGCCTCAAGCTCACTGCCGCACTCCACAGTGGCATGGGCGCTTGAGTTGGGCATGGCAGCCGCGGCCGCGGGTTTGCCGCGCGTGCACGCGTCGGGAAGTGGGAAGTTGAAGTTCGCGCCAGTCATTCCCGACCCCCCCCCCCTTGTATTTTCCCTCCCCCCCTTGGTATTGTGTCCATGCCCCTTAGACGGCCCAAATTTCGCGAAATTTCGAACGAAATCGACGCTCGGAAAATGAGCCCAGCGAACGAGGTGAGGGTGAGGGGTGAGGGTGAGGTGGGCGACGAGGGCGTGCGCGCGCACACTCGGTTCGGTCAGAAGGGTTGTGTCGTCCGAGGTGAGGTGGGCGACAATGGCGTGCGCGCGCACGCTTGCTCCTCCGCTCAATACCTCGTTCGGTCAGGACTTACCAGCTAGAACTTACCAGCACTCCAGCCTCCAGCACTATGTAGCAGGGAACTAGGGATACTGCAGAATAAGAAAACTCTGATGCTCCCCCATCGCCCTCGACGTCTATTTTATATTCTCTATGGACTCGACGTGTACGTACTACCTTACCGAGGAACCTTTCCGGTATTCCCCCCCCCTCCCCCTCCCCGAGATCTCGCCCCCCCGCCCTCTGCGCATCTCACCCTCCTCGGCCGAAGGCGCCGACGAACCGCTCCGCGCGGAGCCCTCCGTCGTCGACGGGAGCTCTTTCTCTCTTCACGACGATCTATTATACCTCGTCCGGGTGCTCTCTAGGAGCCTCACGCTCTCTTCTTTCCTCTCGCCCATCTCTCCCTTCTTCTCTCCCCTCCCCTTCCCTCGCAAGATTGGCTTTCTGTCCCTCCCAATAACGTCGCCCACCCCTCTCCCCCCCCCCGCGCCTCCCCCACCCCCTCGCAGCTCTCTTCTGAAAACCCTAAAGACTCTCTTCCTAAACGAGCCCACCCCTTGGGGCCCCTCCCTCTCTCTCCCACCGTCTCTCCTCTCTCCCCCTAGTTGGCCTCACTGCGAGGGCGCGGCAGAGGGGCTCTCGGCTCTCTCTCTCCCCCCCCCCCCCCCCCCACTCTCGCCGTCCATCTCTCGCTGGCGAGATGGTACGCTGGTTATTGAGTGTGGGAGCCTGCGCCATCGTCCTCCACGGCACAGAGGCGCTCCACGCCGCCGCCCGCCCCCGATCGCCCAATGTAGCGGTCCGAATGGCGCAGACGGGTGGGAAGAAGGTGAGGATCCCCCAACCCTCTCTCTATCGCGCCCGCACTTGCGCTTGCGCGCTCTTGGCTGAGGCAGTTCGCCAAGATGTCCAGTTATCTGGCCGAGTGCGTGGCACGCGCGGGCTTGTGCAAGCCCACTCTTGCGCGTGCTGGCCACTCCTCTGCGCAACGTGCCCTCCTGGCAATGCCCACCTGCGGCTGCATAGAGTTGCCACTGCTCCCGCGGCGGGGGAACCATAGCGTAGACACCAGCAGATTTCTGGCACGCACATTTCGACCATGAGGCAATAAGATTGTCAAGATCTTCTGATTCACCCTCCTTTCTGTCTGGACAGGTGGTCGTGACGGGCCTCAGCACCTTCACATCGCTCGGTCACGATGCGCACGAGTTTTTTGACAACCTTTGCGAGGGAAAATGTGGCATTGGACCCATCACCAACTTCAACTGCGATGGTTCTACGCCACAGACGACACACCAGGTGCGTCTCGGCAATGCTTGTGTCTGGAAGCTGCACGCTCCACCATGCAGGGGCTGAGAGCTCACTCCTGCTCCTTGCGTGCGACCTAGACGACGATCGCGTCTGAGGTGAAGGACTTTGATGTTTCTAAGTACTGGGATAAGAACACTGCGAAGCGGCAGGACCGCTATTCCCACTTTGCCATGGCTGCCGCCAAGTGCGCACTCGCTGACGGTGGACTGGACCCGAAGACGGTCAACTCCAAGCGCTTTGGCGTATTGGTTGGGTCGGGCGTGGGAGGCCTTGATGCCGTCGAACGCAGCTGCGACATCCTGTTCAACAAGGGGCCCAAGCGTATTTCTCCCTTCCTCCTTCCCTCGATCATCGGCAACACTGCCGGTGCCATGATTGCGATTGAGGTGGGTGCTCAGGGACCCAACTACGGCATTGTATCTGCTTGTGCAACAGGCACTCATGCTATTGGAGAGGCCTTCAAGTACTTGAAGTGGGGTGAGTGCGATGTTATGCTGGCTGGCGGTACAGAGGCTACCATTACGCCGCTGGGCTTCGCGGGTTTCAACAGCATGCGTGCTATGTGCACGACGTCGAATGACTCGCCGCAGACCGCGAGCCGGCCGTTCGACGCCAACCGGGCGGGCTTCATCATGGGGGAGGGCGCTGGTGTTCTGCTCCTCGAGACGGAGGAACATGCGCTCGCTCGCGGTGCAAAGATCTACTGCGAGCTTGCGGGCTACGCGGCGACTTGCGATGCGCACCATATCACAGCGCCTCATCCCGAGGGCGAAGGGATGGCGGACTGCCTTAATGCCGCGATGGAGGGAGCAGGCGTGAAGCCGACCGACGTGCAGTACATCAACGCGCATGGGACGTCGACACCGCTCAATGACAAGTTTGAGACGATGGCCTACAAGCGCGTGTTTGGCGACCATGCTTACAAACTCAAAGTCTCATCGACCAAGGGCGCGACGGGCCATCTGCTCGGCGCGGCTGGCGGTGTCGAGGCGGCGATTGTCTGCAAGGTGATCGAGACGAGCATTTGCCCCCCCACAATAAATTACGAGACACCGGATCCCGAGTGCGACCTTGACTATGTGCCTAATGAGAAGTACGTCTCGGAAACTCCCATCGAGGTGGCGATCACTGATAATCTCGGCTTCGGAGGACACAACGCTGCGCTTGTCTTCAAGCGGTACCATCCGTCGAAGTAAATGCGTCACTCTTGGCGGACCACCTTAGGGCGCGACATGGGAATTGGGAGAAGGATTACTTCGGACCATGCATGTAGTACACAGCTCCATGGGGTGGATAATCATATTCTTGGCTATTGCTCTTGGCTTGCTCGGCTTTCGTCGCACCGTTATGGCCTTAGGGCGGTTGCCGCGCGCTTGGAAACGTTATGTATTCTCATACCACCCGGAGGGCGAGACCACACATGCTCAAAGCGGCGCGACCTTCTCAACGATGAGGGATCGCATCGGCTGTCCTTATCGGGCGCTTTATGCCAAGGGATCTCCCAGAAAGCACATATTCTGCGCGCATGAATATATGCATTTCGTGCTGCATGCCAAGCATCGGACTGCTGATCAAGTTGCTCATACGTTTGTAATTGCTTGACGGCGAGCACGCTAGCTTTTCGCTTCCTTGTGAGCTTCTCCCGCTTTCCTAACCGGACGGCAAGTGCTTGTGCGCTGATGAGTGTCCACCGCGCCCAACCACGCTACACATGGCTGCAAAAACGCTAGAACGTTTCGCGTCACTCACCCCCACCGCTCGTACTACGTCGTCGCTACCAGCTCACTCCACCCATGCGCAAAGATAAGACGAGCCCGCCATGCTCTTGAAAACCTTCTGCCATGGAGCAGCCGCGCGCAGCATGAGCGATTCCCCGTTGCGCGTGTCCAACCCGCAACCCAAGAACTGTGAAGAACAACATGTATCGAGAGTCGGTTTCATGGCGCATTGTGCAATCCAGTTCGCAGTCCATGATGTCACCCGCCACTGCCCCTCGACAATACAATATACATATACAATACCCGTAAGGGCGTCAGTAAGCGAATGTGTTCATCTCGTACTGCACATTTCGGCCCTTCCTCGGCGAAACGCACATTGTCAATATATTTGGGGAGCATTGGGGGGGGGGTTCAGCGTCCGAGCGTCCTATGTTGGTTGGGCGCTACCTGGTACCTGTACCCCGGCGGGGCGATTTGGGGAACATAGGGGGCGAGGCAACGTTCTATTTGCGCGATAGGGCGCGCTGCCTTGCGGCGCCGCGCGGCCGTCGCTGCGAGGGGCGCGGCGTATCTCTTGCGCTATGATGCTTGGGCTGCGGCCCCCAGTTCCAATTGCAAGCGTGGATCAACACAAAAGGGACAACATCGACATCGCGACCGGTCGCAGGTCGAAGTAGGGCACACTATCCAGGCGCTTGGGGGCGCGTCGCGCTCGATTGGCATCGCTGGCTGGGCGCGGCTTGGGGGCGCGTCGCGCGCGATTGGCGCCGCTGGCTCGGTGGTTCCTGAGTATATGGGGCTTGGCGCGGGCCGGGGGCCGGGCACCGGGCTCATGACCAAGAACTGTCTCGCATCGCGCCCGGCGTCGTTTTGAATTTGGGCTCTCCGAGATAGCGCTATGATTACGATAGCGTATTTAAAATAGTATTTAGGCCTGTTTTGCCGTTTTTGGGTTACGCTTCGTTGTTGGGGCTCCCGGGGGGCGTCTGGGTCCCAAAGGGCATCGAATACGTGCTAGATGGGTGTTTTCCGGAGTTTCTACCGCTTTACCTTTGGTCTTTGATGGTATTTCCGCCATGCCCTCAATCTTCACTTCTCTTCATTTTTGCACCCTTTATTAGAAGTTAAATTAGTGTTTGACCGCCCTACATCTAGCCCTCAATGTCAGTGTTTTGAGTTTTTAGCGTCTAGTTAGCGCGTTCAACTTCTTCTCGCGTTCACACCGGCTGACGACGGCTGGATGCTGACGCGGCGCGTCCGAGGTCCGAGGGCCTTGAAGGTTGGGTATTTGTATTATTTGTTCTCGAAAATTTGGCAGGCGTACCCCCGATTTTTATGCGTATCCCTTATCCCGGAAACCATGGGAAGCATATTTAGCCCTTCACTCATCATTCATTCATTGCACATGGTACCATCCGCACAACCATAGTGAGCGACCGCAAATGCCGCGGAGATCCCGTTTGTACTAAAAAAAGGGGATCCTTTAAGTAGAACTTATACCGTCCACATGGGGGGCACTTGCGGAAAAAACAACCAAACCTGAGGTTGCACCCTCTCTAATAAGGATCACGATAGCAACAATAATCAATTGAAACAGGACGGAACTCGGCATGAACTCGGCATCGCTGTTTGTTGGTTTTTCGACTCGTGAATGACATCATGATCACCTAATCCCTAGTGCGATGGTCCTCGTCCCTTCGCCCTGGTACCGCCTGGCTCTACTTCTCCTTGTCCTTGTTTAGAAGGGGTGCGATGTATGGCTGCACCACGTTCTCGTCCATCCATCTGAATTGCGATCGGTCATGGGGTGAGCTGCACGCACGTCGTGTAGAAAAGCAAGCAGAATGGTTGCAGCTAAGCCACACGGCGGGAGCGCATAGTGTGTAAGTAGACAAGATGGGCTAGAACATCGGTGCCGAATGACCATGGGCTTGACCGCGAGATAGGCGAACACTGCTCCACGGGATGGCACTCACGGAGTGATCGCCGCAGCCGTGAGGACAGTACGATACTGAGCAATAGCACCCCCGAGCGCGCCCCAGCCGGCGGTGAAAGCAAGAAATTTGACCTGTCCCTCCTGCAATAACATGAGCGACAAGGGCGTCCAATCCACTTAGCTATGGGCCACGCGCTCCTCATTACAGAAAATGGTGATCATGAGGACAGGCCTTTAGCTACAACCGTCAAGCGGGTAATGCTGGGGAGTGAGGCCCATCTTGACGGCCAAACTTGCCTGGGTGAAGAGGTCAATCCATTCACCAGTCGCAAAATAATAGAAAATCGAGGAAATCGGGAATGAGAGGACCTACAAAACGTACGCCCGTCACGACCAATTAGGGGTAAGTCACAAGGGCGCATGTGCTCACAGCTGGCCGATGCAAGCGAAGGTGGCGCCTCACCCAGAACACGGACTCTGCGACGGCGATTGATAAGACACCCGCCAGGCCGAGCTTGGCCACCTTGTCTAGCGTCCATCCCTCTTCCTCGCCGTCCTAAGAACCATGATTGGTGTGAGCAAACGGAAATCGACGCGATAAGGATGAGCGAATCGATAAAACCGAGTCTGGTTAGTGCTTAGCGCGCCCTTTCGCTTAGAGTCCATGCACTGATTCATCATAGAGGAAAGTGCGGCTACCACTCCAAGAAGCCAGAGTTCTGTAGCTAACTGCGCACACCGCTACCTCATGGATACCACTTCACACATGCACACCTTCTCATCAACCTTCTTAACAGCCTTTTTCGCAGTGGGCTTCTCTTGGAGAGCCGTGCCGCCCGTCTTGGCGTTAAACGGGTTCGGCAGCTGTGCACACACCTGAGAGGTCAGGGAGAAACCTTAAGTATGCCGAAGAAGTTGTGATGCGCCGCAAGATGTGCACTCCGTCGGCAGGCTGCGTATCTTCACACGTGAATAAGAGCAGCTGGGCGACCGACCGACAGTATGCCGAAGCCACTGCCCGCAGCGCGGCCGCATGCAATCCCTGGATGCTGCTAAACCTGCCTACTTGCTGGTATTCTACGTTTCTCCTCCGCCGTGCAGAGCCCTCGAGGCTTGCGCCACCCAGTCTATCTCCCAGACCCGCAAGCTGTCTTGCCGCAACGCCCTCTAAGCACTTCTCATTGGCGCCAGCTGCGCATGCTTGATGGCAGGCATACCGTTCCAGCCCTTATCATCAGCTGGGTGGCCGATCTGGCCGGCAGCCGGGGGCCGGGCGAGAGGGTGAGGCCGCACGCGGTGATAGAAGCCAAAAGGAAGAAACGCATCGTGCGTAGCGGAGCAGCTGAGAGACGTGAAGCAGTCGAAGCTTCGATCACCTAGGGAGAGAGAGAGGGAGGAGCGGGGGGTGGGGGGGGGGAGAGACATGAGAGTGGGGGGGGGAGAGAGGGGAGGGGAGGGGAGGAGAGGGGAGGGAGGGAGACCAGGAGGGAGAATCTTCTTCTTGTAGGAGTATAACCTTAGTGCCATCGGAAGGGTACTGGGGCATGCCGTCAGAGTTTTATTGTTGTGTTAGTATAACCTTAGTGCTGCGGGACCGAAGCCCTTCGACGGCAACGGAGCCTCTCCCCCGCGATGGGGGTGTGCGCGGTTGGTGCGTGGCTCGTCCGGTGGATGTGGCTAGGAATGCTAGCTAACAAGATGTCACATGACGCTATAATAGGGATGGGGAGGGGAAGAAAAAGAAAACCCCTTCCATCCTTCCTGGATTCTTGTAGGGCGGTCAAACAGCAAACAGGGCTTTTAACTTCTAAGGGTGAAAATTCACTAAGTCAAGATTGAGGTTTTATCGCGAGATCTTAGGATATGCTACTGGAAATGGGTATATTAGGCAGAATCTAATGAGAAATATGCACATTTTCGACGCCATTCAACACACAGACCCCAAAACGTTTTCGCGCTCGTGCGAAATCGACGTCGACCACAAAAGTGCACCACAGGTCGCGCTGTGCGACGCGCGCCTGCGTTCCCCGGGCACGGTTACCCCCGGGCAGGCAGTACAAAACCCTGCGCGGGCGCACCGCGTCGCCTGCGCCCTCCACCTCGCCCCTGCTGGCATCTACTGCCAGCCCCTCGCGCGTATGCAGTGCGCGGCAGGCCGCGAAGCGTCAAAATGACGGTGCTGCGCATGATGGGCTGCCCCATCACGCGCGGCACCGCCTCAGCATGGTGGGAGCGGGTGCCTGCTGGCCTCCTGGCCGCGCAGACCCTCGCCAGAGCGGCCACAGGCCGCGTGCGAGGCCACTGGCGAGGCCAGCGACCATCGCTGCGGCCGCCATCGCGCGCCGCCGCAGGAGAAAAAGATCAACTTGATTATAGTTTTGCCAAATTATAACCTTAGTAATTCTAATTTTAGTCTTCATTTCACCAGTCCAAGACACATATGAGCACAATACATGACCATCAGCATGCCCAAATGCCAATGTTTCGGTAGCCAACCAGTCTTACCATATGAGACCGTCGAATCATCGAGAGAAAAGGAGGGGTTGTCTCTCGAAATCGAACGTGAGACGCTCGAAAACACGAGGCTGTCCGTCAATTCAGCACGTCAATGCGAAAACAAAACTACTTTTTGTGCTCCATGTTGGGATGTTGTGCTATAAAAACGGGAGAACTATTGACTGGCCCGTGCTTGGCGGGCACGACCTGTGTGTCTCCGAACGTGAATGGCCTTGGAGGTCATCCGTGTGTACAAAAAATTCCAAAAGTTGGCTCGAGATGAGCGCAAAGCAGCCGGTGTCCAATCGTGATTCACGACACGATTGCCCACAGAAATCGATCGCAACCATCACGCCTGAAGCTTTCAGGCCGGTGCTTGGCTAGATTACATATTGAATCTACTAGTAGCCAAAAGAACGGGCGGTGTAGAGCTCGAAATTCGCCCTTCTGCCCAATTTTCGAGCCCTCCGTGCGGAGAAAAATTCTCCCTTTAGACGTCAAACAAAAAGCTATCAATTCCACAGTACTGTTCGGCCGCGCGCGTCGCGCCGTCGCAGATCACGCTGCAGGCTAGCTTAAATTACATTTCTAGATTGCTACCAGCCCTATGATGCACGTGAAAATCCGAGGAGCCGACGAAAACATAGAGAGAACACCTGCCGCCGATGCTCTGGTTGAGCATTGGCGGCAGGTGTTCTCCCTGCCTCACAGCGTCGAAAGACGAGTCGGGAACCTGACGTTTGGGGCGGCAGAGGCATTGTAGGTACGGGCCTGGTCGACCTGCGCCAGAGCGGGCGCGATCGGCAGCGCACCTGTCCCGCCAGCGGCCAACAAACTTTTGTCGACCAGCGAGCAGCATCGAGCGCCATGGCGTCCTGGTGCTCCAGCTCCTCGTCAATCGCGAGCCCGGGCGAATCCTGCGGGGCGAGGGTCGGGACAGTCAAGGAGCATCCTATGACAGCCTAATGGGCCGTGTGCGAGCTGTGTGTGGTGCGCATGTGCATGCGCGGACGTCATCGCTGGGGCACCAGGGTTTGAAATTTGCTTTATTGGCAATATGGGGCGTCGGACCCCTAATTTAATAAGTGTGTAGGCACCTTTTAGACTAAAGAAACACATCTCTCAGTGGGAGCGACGTCTAGTTCGGCTCGTGTGAGCCGCCAGAGCGTGTGCAAGGGGGGGGGGGTCCGACGGGACTTCGCACCGTCTTTTCGGACGAGGATTCTGAAAAGGCGGGGAGACCCTCCGAGCCGCTTTCGCCGGGGCTTTCCGCTCACGGTCAAAAATGTCGACCCCCCCCAATATTAGTACTTAAAAAGCCCTGTTTGACCGCCCTAATTCTTGGAAGCGAGTACTTTTTTCGTGAGGGGGGGCGAAGAATTCCTCTGCCGCTTCTTGTCTGCGGAGCGGAGGGATGGCGTCCGCCTCGCTCGAGGTCAGTGGTCGATCTCCACCACGCTCTTGTGGGCGTGTGGTGGGGTGTTGCAGGCTCGCTCGCGACTGGCGCGACCAGCTTGGCCCAGGAGACGGCTCTGCGGGTCGAACTTCACGTTCGCCCGCCGACTGAATCGAGCTCTACTGTGGGCGCCTCAGTGTTGTCGTTTGAACCTCTCGTGACCCCCCATGCGTTTAGTGGCCATGGCCCCCACAGCCCTCGCCACCACCACCACCTCCATCTCCCACACCCACACCATACTACAAAAAATTGGTAATCATGTATAAAGATAGTACCATGAGTATCAACAAGATCGCCGTGCTCTCATCTACTAGAGCGCAACTCACCACCATTGAGCAGAATGTCGACGGAATCGACACGATCTTGCACAACATCGGGAACCAACTGATTGCTTTGAACAATCAGCGTAAGGTCGATTGGGCCCTCGTTCCTTTGTCTTCGGTTTACGCTATGGCTATGGCCTACTGAAGTCGGACTCCAGAGGCCCTTTCGAGCGCTGCCAACGCGACCTGCAGTGGGGGGACATGATGTCGCCCGCGTGCGGATGCTTCCGCGGCGCATGCGGCCACATTAACATAAAAAAATCTTCTTGAAAAAGTCGGCCTACGCCTATATTCTACTACCCTGTACTGGGAGAGTACCGACATCGCCCTTGTCCCGCTCTCACCCTCCCTCCAGCCTGCCCCCCTCATTCCTTGTGTTTTGGTTTCGGGGGGTCGGCCCACGTGCACAACTTTGGGCCTAGAGTTTGTGGTTTGTGGGGGATGACGAGCCTCCGCGTTGAGGCTGCCCTCGCGGCCACGGAGAGGGGGTAGGCCGGAAGGCAAGATGAGGTCATGGGAGAGAGACAAGGAACGGGCGTGGCTCCAACATAGATACCCCCAGGGCCACGCGAGGCGAGAATCTCAAGATTTTTTTTCAGAACCTAGGTGGCGCCTCGCCTTGATTGAGCTACAACAAAGTAGATAGATATGGACGATCGAGTCCGACGATATAGCATTCCGTTTCAAGTGTGTGAACCACTACTTTGTGTCCGCTTGTCGCGGTCGCATTCACGCCGTTTGCGTCTCTCGCGGTGGCGCTTCTCCTTCTCAGTCAGCGGCTTACCACCGCTATAGAAAAGCTCCACTGCCTCGGCTACACCCGGGTCTGCATCCGACTTGATCGGGAGCTCGGTCGGCAGCTCATCAAGCTCCAGCGGGCGGAAGGGCGCAACTGATCGCGGATCTCGCCGTCGCCGGCGACGCAGCACGGTTGAGAGCAGTCCAACCGGGATGTTGTACGCGGAAAAGGGATTTGCGACAGGCTCCGGCGCGACAGACGTATATGTGGGAACAGTGGCGCTGACCGGAGGGTGCGCTTGTTGACTATGGTCATGAGGTGGCGGTTGCGGCGCAGTGGGCTGTGGCGGCAGGCTCGGTGGAGGCACTGGTGGGTGCGGTGGTATACCAACTAGCTGCTGTTGTCCATGCCAAGCGCCAGCAGAGGGGTCCGGCCACCCAACGGGCGGCTGCTGTCCCCAGTGTTGTTGACGTTGATCCGGCCATTGCTGTTGTGACCACTGTGGATGCGATTGCTGTGTCCAATGCTGTTGCGGTTGCATCCATTGCTGGTGATCCCATGCGTACTTGTAAGCTTGATTATGTACCATAGGCGGCCGCGGTTGTCCTACGGGAGGATGTGGTACCAAAGGCTGCTGTGGCGGAGGTAGATATTGCGGGTACGGCGGAAGATGTGGCGGTGGCGCCGGTTGCTGAGGTGGCGGATACTGATGCTGCGGAAACTGGTCCACTTGAGCTTGCACCGTATGCAGCGCTGGCTGTTGCTGCTGAGATATATGCGTGAACTGCGGCGTGGAAGTTTCCGATGGCACAGACGGGACCGCGGGCCCAGCTGGTGGGCCAGTGAAAGCAGGAGCAGAAGCCGTCATTGGAGCCGTAGTGACATGAGGCTTGGGTTGTGCCTATGGATGTAAGAGGACGAGGCACGTCAATGCAGCCCACGCATTCCCGGCAAAGGGCATGGCAATTGACCGACGCACCATCTGCAACTGAATGACCCTCAACTTGTAGAACTGGTGAGCTTGTGTCGACTCTTCGAAGAGGAATGAGAACATTGGGTTGTCACGCTGCTTCTCCTTTATGAGCGTCTCAAACTGATCGCCGTTTTTCACCTTGAACATTGCCACTGACGGGGAGAATCGGGCGTGTGTGCGGATCAGTAAAGATTTACGTGGATATATGAACACACACGCGTGAGAATGGGCGGGGAACGGCTGGGTCAGGCAGTGTCTTGCGTCATTGATGGGCTGTAACGGTTGAGCAGGGTGGCGCACTCTTCTCAATGGCCGCCACGACATCGGCCGGCAATTGCGATGCCATTTCTAGAATGCTTGCCGAAAAGCCACCCAAAGCGAGGACAGAGCGTGAGAGGACTCAGGGAAGGCGAGAGAGAGCACTCGGAGAGTAGAAAGACCCGATGCCCGATGTCGCGCGTCCGAGCTCGGCCTGCGCACGCCGCTGCGTCCGGGCCTATGGGCTTCTCTTTAAGGTGGTTCTAAAGGTTCGCACCCGCTCTATTCTAGCTTCTATCACGGATGGGTGTAATTGCCTTATAGGATGAATCTTAATCTTCCTAAGGCACACGCACAGCCTAACAATGGGTGGGTTGGGTAGGGAGAGCGAAAGCCGCGAGAGAAGTCTAGAGCTCTGACGCGGTGCGAACGGGGGTTACTATTAAACCTCACATTCGCACCCGCTCTATTCTAGCTTCTATCACGGATGGGTGTAATTGCCGTCCGAACCCCTCGTCGTGTACGACGGAATGAGAGAGAGAGAGAGACTGGAGCTTGTCTATGCGTTCTCGACGGAGTAAGCGTGATCCAGGAGCCAACCGAAGAGGGCGTAAGCTGCCATCGACGGGCCTATCGTCGGGTCGATGTAATGCTTTTCCCGGGTAGATGTGCCCGGGGCCCAGCCTCCTAGCCAATCTGCTCTGGCCCGCGGCACTCTGATAGCCTCCACCGCCGATGATGCGCCAGAGCGCAGCGATTGCCCGAGGTACGCAAAGCCCGCCGGGGCTACGATATCATACTTTGCTAATAACGTCCGGGCCACCCACTTGGACATGTGTGAAGTGGTCGGGGATGTCTCCCCGGCCAACTGGAAGAAGAATGCGGTCGGCGGCTGTTCCGCTTTTGCTTGAATGAAACGGCCCGCTAGCCGCACGACCGCCGGTACCTGCGAGGGCACGCCGTGAGTCGCTTGCGGGTTAACTGGAATGCGAACTATACGCCGGACCCCGTGATGTAGTTTGCGCTGCTTCTCGGTCAGTCAGGCGCAGCCACATAAAACCCGAGTCTATGCCGAAGTCGGAGGTCGCCAGGAGCGTCGTCGAGTCTTGACGCCCCATGAAGAGGTACGCGAGGGTCACTGCCAGGTGATCCCGAAGATCGCACAGGTGCTTAGCCGCCTGCGCGCCTGCGAGGACGCGGAGCAACGCGTCCGCAGGCTGACGAGGTGTCGTTCCGTCAAATGTGGGACATGAGTCGAATTGAGCGATCGAATGTCCACAGTTGTACACATAGCGTTATTTTAAAATTAAATGTAGACTAGCGTAACATTCCCTGCTTCCCGCGACGCGTGTCCCCCCGGAGGGCGCCGTGTCGGCGCTTTTCGATTGTGATTACTTGTAACTATGGGCACGGCGCGATGTGCATCGGCCACCCCGCGGGGGCGCCGTGCGTGCGCATAGAAACTTTTTCCCCTAAGGCCCACATTAACGTAAAGTAGCCGTATACGAGATGTTTCGTTGCGCAGCACGTGTGATTACTTGCAATCATTGTGCACGCCGTGCGTATGCGCATCGGCGGGGGGAACTGACCAGACGCCAATGTCGTTCAAGTAGGGCATGCAGACGTCCCAAGCGAGGCCTTGGAGAATTTTAGAACGGCGTCCATGAGGCGGCACATGTACGAAGGGCCGGACTGCACGCCGAACGGTAAGTAGTTGAACTCGTATTTCTGCCGGCTTGTTAAAACCAAATCCGCGTGGACGGAGTTGATGGCTGATAGGTATGGCTGCAGGCTCGCTGCTGCCACTGTGCCCTTCTCCGCCACATGCCCGAGATACGCCCGTCTGGATGGCGAACGTGAAGTAGGGAACATCCTCTCGTCGGATGGCTAGGTGGTGATAAGCGTCTGTCAAATCTAGAGAGAACATGAAATCGTGGGGTTTTGCAAGCCTGCGGAGGCGCGCGAGTGATTCGAACGCGCACGACCGCTGCACGCAGTGGCGGTTGAGGTGTCTCAGATCTATGACCAACGGTGTGTGCGAAAAGTTTTCACTACGATGGATATCAGGGCGCGTGGAGCAATCACCTACTACCTAGTCTCCGTAGATGGATCAACTCCCCCCAGTATGACTGAAATCTTGTTGTGGGGCGTGTTTCGTGACGGGTTTTAAAGGGGTATCGGCAGGCGCACGTTAGTATGGCCACCTAAAAAGAAAACAAGCACATATGGATGACAACAAAAAATCAACTGGCCCTCTTTTGACGGAACGCGACTTATGCTTGAGAGGATGCATTAATTTGTAATTTGTTTCACAATTTTGCAAGCACAGTGGAACACACACACACATTGCACATACATTGTCTAGATGTGAAGGAACACTATCACCCACACCTGGTGCAACGGTGCAACAAAGACTGAGCAATCTGCAAGAAAATCCTCGATGGTGCTTTGAGTGATGATAGTGGGTCTTGGGTTGTTCCTCTCCCTCTCACCATCGCTTTGCCTCTCCATCTCCCTTGATCTCTCAACGTTGCTATCGCTGTTGCTAAGCTGCTCACTCTCTCTGCCTCCCCTCCCATCTCATTGTGACAACCCTGCCCCTCTGGCTCCCCCTCACTTTCCCTCCTCCCATCCTCATCCTCGCTGCTCGCCCTCACTCAGCTCGGCACGCGCTCCAATTGCATGGGGCTGCATTGCGACGGCCACATGCGATCGGAGCCATCGCGCTAGAAGTGCATAGGCCATGTGGCCTCGGCTCTTGCCGCTTCGAGCGGCGTCACAAGCAAGGGATTGCCACCTGCCCATCGGACACCCGACACGTGGTCGCAGTGGGTCTTGGGTTGTTCCTCGCTCTGCCTCTCCCTCTCCCTCGATCTCTCAATGTCGCTATCGCTGTCGCTCAGCTGCTCACTCCCTCTCCCTCCCCTCCCATCTCATCGCGACAATCCTCCCCCTCCAGCTCCCCCTCACTTTCCCTCCCCCCATCCTCATCCTCGCTGCTCGCCCTCAGCTTGGCGCGCGCTCCAATTGCCTGGGGCTGCATTGCGACGGCCCCATGCGATCGGAGCCGTCGCGCTAGAAGCGCACAGGCCATATGGCCTCGGCTCTCGCCGCTTCGAGCGGCGTGAGCGCGGGCGGTGAGCGCCGAGAGGGCATGGGGAGCTCTGGGGGCTCCATCGGCGGCGCGAGACGCGTATCTCGCGCGAGCTAGAGAAGGGCGCGCCCCCCCACGGTCCACCCGTTCCCGCGGGAGCCTCTTGGGGGGGGAGAGGAGGAGGGGGGGGGGGGGGGGGCGCAGAAGGGCTCTCCCCGGCCAGCCCGGGAAGTTACAGTGAGCAACATCATCGTTTACGAGGCATGTTTCCACCAGGCCGCGGCCCCCCGTTCAGAAACCAGCAGCCAGCCCGGGACGGCACTGTAAGTAATATCATTATTTACGAGAGTTGTTGTTCCCCCGGTCTCGGCCCTCTCAGGAGATCGCTGGGGGACGCCGTCGCGGGGGGGGGGGGGGTGGCGACACACCCAGAAAATATGTTCCACCTTCTGTTCGCTCTTACACGCAGTTCCTCCTCCCGCACAAACCGCAAAAGATCAAATCCGAAGCGCCAAAATTGGCGCTGCGGGCCGGCGGTAAGCGGTAAGGAGTTAAATTATTTCAGCGCGGACTTACAAGTAAAGAGCCGAGAGTTCCAACGGTTCCGTGGCGCCTGGGCTCTCGTCCGCTCTCTCCCTGCATCCGGGCCGAGACGAGAGAGGACACAGGGAGATGACGGGAGAGCGAAAGGAGGGAGCGAGGGGGGGGGGGAGGGAATCTGGCAAAGAGACAAGGTGTGGGAGAGTCTGCGGGGGGCGGAGAGAGTGGGGGCAGGCGTCTGGGGTCTGTTAGAGAGTACATTCTCAACGCAGCAGTAGGAGTGGTTACGCTGTAGAAAGAGAACGCGCGCGCGCGCGGGGGGGGGGGGTTGCCGCTCCTTCTTCTTCTGGTCTGCTCTCTGCTGGAGAGCGGGGCGCGGACGAGGAGGGAGGGCGAACTCACCATCATTCACCCTCTCAAGATAGTTGTTTTCGAGGAAGAGACAGAGGTAGAGAGCAATTTCTTCTGGAGAGGCGCCCACGCGGAGAGAAAGGAGGGAGGCGATACAACTCGGAAAAAAACCAGACTCGAGAGACGAGGAGAGACCGAGGGGGAGCAGCGGGGGGGGGGGGGGGCGGGGACGGAATGATCGAGGGGGAGGGAGGGAGAGAAAGGGGACACACAGGCCGGTCGTGATTAGAGAGGGCGAGGCGGGGGACGAAGAACGCCCGACCGTGAGTGAGAGACGTCTTCATCCCTACCACGAGAGAGAGGAAGAGAGGGAGAGTTTACGACGTATTGTAGAGGGAGGGGGAGAGAGAGAGAGAGAGAGAGAGAGAGAGAGAGAGAGAGAGACCGGCGGGGGGGAAAGGGAGAGAGTTGGGGAGGAGAGAGGTGGGCCTGCAGGGCCAGGGGGAGGGGGCAGCCAGGCAGCGCGAGCGAGACAGGCAGCGAGAGAGGGGCGCTGGCTGGCGCCGGGGGGTTTCCTGCGAGGCGGCGATGTCGCGCGCGGGAGGAGCGTCTGGCTCGCCCATGATGCAGACCTACGCGGTCACCGTCCCGCCCGGCGTGGGCCCTGGCCAGCAGTTCCAAGCCTCGCTCGATGGGCAGCTCACGATGGTCATTGTGCCGCATGGCTCCGGCCCCAACTCCACGCTGCATGTGCAGATTCCCGCGCGGCCCAGCTCGGTTCAAAAGTACGCCGTCACCATCCCCAACGGCGTCCATCCCAATGGCCGCTTTCAGGCCAACCTGGGCGGCCAGCTCGTATGGCTCGTCTGCCCTGCGAACATGGGGCCTGGGAAGCAGATGCTTGTCGACGCCTCCTCGGCGTCTAGCAGTGGGCCGACCAAGACATGGCCGCCCCCCATTGCCGTGCCCAAAGAGA
Organism: Isochrysis galbana; assembly: GCA_018136815.1. Taxonomy (NCBI): domain Eukaryota; phylum Haptophyta; order Isochrysidales; family Isochrysidaceae; genus Isochrysis; species Isochrysis galbana. The sequence goes on from CM030932.1 coordinate 7,703,389, forward strand.
TGGACGGAGGTACGTCCTCCATCCACCGCACTCACCCGCACGCAGCCGCGATGTGGCTACTGCCTGCACACCTCGGAAAATTGCGCATCATCGATGATACACAGCCGCGCTCCCACACACCCTACTATCTCCCTCCACGCGTGCACTCATCCCGTTCCTGCTGCACGCCTCAGGGAACGATGTTCCAGAATACTTTCTCTGTCCAATCACCGGCTGCCTCATGCGTCAGCCGGCCATGACTCCGGACGGTGTCACCTATGACTATGACGCAATTGTGGAGTGGCTCTCTACAAAGCAGACGGACCCATCGACAAACCAGCCACTCAGCCCCGAGCAGCTCTGTCCCAACCGCACGGTTCGCTCCATGATTGAGGACTTCATCGCCAAGGGGCCCGACTTCCTCATGAAGTCATGAGGGCATATGAGGTGCCGGCAAAGTGCCCGGCGTGTAGGTTTTGAATCTCAGGTTGCGCTCATGGCAGTACTCGTTCTTGTCCTAATCAAAAGCGAGGCCCCGTCTCCGAGGACCGTGAGACTAGCGCTGATGCAGCTACAGACGCTTACTGATGCCTCTCGCTGCGATGAGCTTCCAACCCAGACGCGAGTCGGCGGGGCTTGAAGCTGCTTAGCAAGCCCCTATGTTTGCTTATAGGGCGTTGTGACGCTCATCAATGTCACCAACTCAGTGCCGTTGGCTAGTTCTGCGAGGCATATGCCTGGCATGAGCCGACGGGTATGACAGCACAGTACTGTTATCTACGTCAAGTGTTGCTCCAATGCTTTCGCCTGCGTCGTCTCATCCATCGACTCAAGTAGGCTGGGCCTTCGCACTTATGTGAGGTTGCAGCGCTACTGTCCCATTTCACACATTGGCATGCTTTCCTAGCCTAATCACCCCCATGCTCATCATGCTGCACACGCGCGTGCTACTGATGAAGTGCAGGCGGTCGTGATGTACGGCCCGTGCTGCTCCCGTTGTGACGGTGGAGTCTCTAAACTGGGCGAAGGCAGTGGACAAGCTTCTCGCAGATGCGGCACATACATGGATGGTCGCGGTGGCTGCCTCTTCTCTCGTGCATAGTTCATATAGAAATTGGCTCATGCGAACCATCGCTTAAAGACGAGCCCTGTGGCATTCCCATCATTGGCTCTGTTTGGCTTTGGTTGCCGATCTTCTAGCACTCGTGGTGTATCGTGTGCACTGTGTTACACTGTGTGTGTGCTTTCCTCTAGACGTTCATCTTATGTGAGCTATTGGCTTGTCACTTGTCAATGCTTGATGCCTGGGTCAATGTTGCACTATGGTTTATTTGTATTTGCAACGTGCTGCGGCTCATCTTCTTGTGCTGTAGAGAAATGGAGTGTCTAGAAGCTAGAAGCTGCTCGTTCTCGCGCGACAAGCAGGACATCCGCCGCCGTCGGCCTCTCATGTCGTTTCTTTGTTGATGCGCATTTTTGGCTCTTCCGCGCGCGCGCAGCCTTACTCACGGCTAGCTCACAGCGAGGAGAATGAGGAGAGCGACAAGAGCATGGCGGCGGGGGATGAGGCATGAGGCGGAGGCCGCAAGGGCGAAGAAGTGGGGAAGTGAGAATTTTGTGTGTTTGGTGTGTGTGGTCTGTGTCCGTGCTAGCAACTGTTTTAAACTTTAAACTCAGATTTATGCCTCTGAACTCTTAAACTCAGATCCATTGAGCGCGTGGCGCACGCAAGGCGCGCCGCAGCAGGAGCGTACGCCGTACGCCGCTACCTAAAAAAAAAGAATTGAAGATTCAGGGCTACACACCTATTGCTAACACGTACAGTATTGTCAGAGCAAGGCTGATCTCACTCTTGGAGATTGCCTGCGAGGGCGCGCCGGCAGCTAGCGCGGAACGCGGTTCTTGTGGGGAGCTCATGGAGCTTTCCTCGGGGGTGACTACGGGCATGGTGATCGACGCACGACGCACGACGCACGCACGGAGCACGGTGGGCGCGGAAGTGCGGAAGGAGGCTTGTGGGAGGTGGTGGCAGGCGACTGGGGGTGGCTCAGGCGCGTGCTTGACTTGTATTGACTCGTTGACTCGGGGTATAGACTCGGGAACTCGGGGGGACTCGCTTGGGAACACGGTGGGACTCGACGAAGTTGCTACAAAAATCACTCACAAGAAACCAAAAACCAAAGTCCTTGGGCTCAGAAAACTAACGTAAACACTCCGGAATCATACGATAAACAAACCCCTCCCCGCGCGGCGAAGGCTGAAGTCGCGATCGCTCGTCATGCGCGAAGATATACGGAAAGAGAGCGCATAACTACGCCACCGACGGGTTCGAACTATCGTTAAAGTGGAACTCGTCCGCTGAAGCCAACGCGGAGGGTCGAGGAGAGATCCAAACTCGCGCGGGGGGAGAAGGCGATGTGCGGAGAGACCTTCTAGACAAGCGACGAGCAAGGGGCGACGAAACAAGACGCGAGACGCGAGGCGCGTGCCATTCGTTCTTCCTTTCTTTCATCGAAACCGCGACGAAACTAACATTAAACGTCGGTGCCCCCTCCGCGAGGATCGCGAAGAAGAACGGACGAGATGGAGGCAATCATCGAAGGAACCGCGAGAGGAATCGAAGCGAGGGGGGGAACAACGACGGCCGGAGGAAACGAACCGCGCGCGGGGGAGAAGAGAACCTCGCGCGGGGGGAGAATCCGAAAATGCACCACTACGCCAAATCGCTACTCGGAGGTCTGGAAGCTACGCAATACGTCCATCCATGGCAACATGGAACGGGCCACACTAAGGCTACGGGGCTCTACCTTTCGCCTAGCCTCCCACCGCTCGTGCCGACTTGCATTGTTCCTGGTCGCGAGCACGCTATGGCGAACCTGCCCATGTCCCCTCATCGCGGCTCGATGCGCAGCCGCACTTACGTGGGCATAGCTGGTGCGATGGCAATGCAATGGATGCCCGTCGTTCTGGACTACTGCCGCCGTACTCCGAATCGTCCGGCCGCGTCCGCCGCCTCTCTTCTATCTCAGGCTCGTGACCTGCAATCGAGCCAATTGGCGGCTCACGCTCGTTCCAGTTCCGAATCATCGAATGTTTCGAGTGTCGCCGCGATTGATATGGAGTGGCGGCCGTGGCTAGGGTCGCCCCGCTCGCCGTTGTTACCCGTCCGTCCCGCTCGGATGATTCGCAAGGTCCGCAACCGCTGGCGTGTATGGACGGCGGTACGCGGGACGCAAGGCTCGATATCGTATGCCTGGTTGCCGTTGTCTCCGTCGTTAGCGTCGGCTCTCGATGCGGAAGTCAGCCTTCACTCGTCTGCGGTGGAGGAGGAGCCGTTGCCGATCCTTGCTCCCCCTCCCTCTCCCTCGTCCTCGTCGCCGTTCGTGCCGATGCCTCCTCTCTTGGAGACGTGCGCCTCCGTTTCGTTTCCGGACACGTTCACGCCGGAGGGCTGGCATGCCGCCTTGCGCCTAACCTGGTCCGGCCAGGAACGTCTCGCTCTTCTCCCGGCGCCGCCATCTCGCCTAGGCTTGGGTGCCTTGCCGGACCTGCACCCGCCGCTGCCTCCGCTCGACCGCCCCGCTCGCCGCTCGGTTGCTGAGGTCCTTGCCGACCATAAGCAGCGGCACGCCGCCTTCGTTCCCTCGGGTTTCACGCCTGTTCTCAACCAGCCTGCTGTCGTCGCTTCTGTGACCAGGGAGGTACCGGCGAGGCTTGTCTCCGACACGCCGCCTAGCCTCTACCCCCGTCACTGCCTATATGTTCGCGATCTTATCGTTTGCCGTCAATCTGCCGCGGGCCCTACTCGTTATACCGTCGATTCCGCCCTCGCCGTCAACAAGACTCTCGCCGACACGGGAGCCGGCCCCTCGGTTGTGACCACCGAGTTGTTGGCTGCATTGCCCCGCGACGCTTGCGTCTTGATCGAACACGCTTCAGACCGACCTGCCGTCGTCGGACCGGACGGTAACCCCCTCCGCACTCGCGGCTACGCTACGTTGGTCTTCTCCCTCTCCGGTGTCGAATTCCGGCACCGCTTTCTCGTCGTCGAAGGCGCGCCTATGCTTCTCCTAGGAAACGATTTCCTGGAAGCATACGCCGCCTGTATCGAACTGTCGCCTGATGCGAAACGTGATGGCCGCTTGACCCTTGTAGTCAACAATCGTCGCGTTCCATCCCTCGTGTCCACTCGCCCTCGTCTCTCTTCGGCACCGTTAGTCGCTATGATCTCCGCCGACTCACCTCAGCCGGATGACTCGCCGCTCGTCCCCATTGCGGACGATCTCTCATCCTGCCAGGCTCACGACGAGTCGCCGCCGGCGATGAGCGCACCGGCACCGACCTACGGCCGAGCACTCCTCATCATCACGAGAGCGTGGGCCTGGTGGAACGAGCTCAGCAGACCTTGATCAACATGGCTCGCGCTACCGATGAAGGCGGCGGTCATTGGGTCGATCATCTCCCGTTCTTTCTAATGAGCATGCGCGCTTCCGCCAATCGCATCACCCGCATGTCGCCTGCTGCCTTGCTCTATGGCCGTGAGCTTCGCCTGCCTGCCCAGCTTTCTGATCCACCTGACACTGGCCCACCTCCCGAGTTACCTCAGGAAATTCGCTCGTACGCTTGGAAAATGCATTGTCGTTTAAAGGCAGCGTGGGCCGCAGCTTATGATGCAACTTTAGAATCTCAAGCTGACGCACTTGCTGACACGCTACGCACTCACTCTCCCCCCATCCAATTTACTCCAGGTGATAGGGTGGTTCGCAAGATTCCAGGACACCGCAACAAGCTCCTCTACCACTATAGCGGACCATACCGCATTGCTGAGGCGCTTGGCGCTGGCCGCTACCGACTACGCGACCAAGAAAATCGCCTCCTCTCCGAGGAGGTGCATGTGACTAACCTCCGTCCCTACTATACCCTCACAGATGAAGATCCCGTCCAAGCAGATGAGTATCTGGTTGATTCACTTCTTGACCGCAAGGGTCGAGGCGATTCAAGGCAGTATCTCGTCAAGTGGCGTGGTTACGCGAAAGCTGCGGCCACATGGGAGCCGCTAGCCGAACTGCTTCGCCGCTGCGAGTCGCTCGTCACCGCCTATGATGATGCTCACCCCTTCCCGCCTCTTCGTAAGCCTCAGATGAGAAAGCGGGCTGCAGAATCACAATCTCAGACCGTCTCAACTCCACCGACGTCGCACGCGATCGAAGCTCCCGTGGGATCCGAGACCACCGGCTCGGATCATCAGGCCCCGCGCCGCTCGCCTCGTCTCGCACCGTCCTCGCACAGTGGCCCCGTTGCTCATGTCTCCCATTCGCCCGTCTCAGCCCGCCCCCGGTAGGGGGGCGGGAGGGGCAGGCGAGAAGGACGGAGAGGGGCGGTAGGTCACAGGTTGTGGGGTGTGGTGCTGTGCCAAATCGGCTTGGATCTGCTGGAGTAGCAATTCGAGAGCGGCTGCGCGAGGGTTGGCGGGCGGGTGGCTGGTGGCGACTCATTACTCATACCCATACAGCCCTCCTTCAACTCATTCATGCGCTTATATCTTATATACGTATACGAGACACTCTAGCAGGGTCGCGCGCGCGGCGAGAATATTAAGAAGTTTTTTTTTATACGAGACACTCTAACACGAAACACGAGCAGGTTGCTGTGTTGCTGTGGCGCTGTGGCTACAACGTATATAGACGAGTTAAGTTGTTAGTCGCGGCCGCGATTGTTGTATTGAAGCTGCAGGGAGAGCTCGATGTAGTCGCTGTAGCTGCTGTCTTGCGATTCACCGAAGGTGTCGTTCAGGATCGAGAACACTCGTTCAGGAGGCACCGAGTTGGGTGCGTTTGTGAGGATGGCACGGAGGACGTATGCGAACGCCGGCACATCGGACTCGTGGCTACGCCAGAAATTGCCAAGGTCGAAGGTACACTGCTGGGAAGGCTGTGCCCGTGGGCTTGTGCAGCCTCCGTGTCGGTGGTGGTGTTAGAGGTGGATGTGCCTGGCGTGATGGGCCGCATCCGAGCTTGCAGCTCATCCATCGAGATGAGCCCAGAGGCATGCAGGGAAAGCAGAGCTTCAAGTCTGTCGCCCATTTCGGCTCGCTCCCAAAAACCAAAACAACGATGGGTGCGAAGGGCGAGGGGGGGGGGCGCGTAGGGGGGGGGGAAGGGGGCGGGGGGGCGGGGAAATATACTTGTGTAGCAAGGAATTTTCGAGTTTTGTTGTACAAGCTTTCCACCCAGCTTTGGTGGAACCTTAGATACGACCAGCACTTGGACAAGCTTTTGGCCAAGCTTTAATGTAAAAATCAACCAGCTCTCCAATCAAGCTATCCAGGATTTTGAGCAAGCTTTCGTGTAAGGGCTTATATAAGACGAGATGAAGTGCGACGCGCCCAGGGGAGATCAGAAGAGGTCGCAAATTAAACCCGATTGCCCCCAGGAGCAGGTAAAGGTAAAGGGACGCAGGGGAGATATCAAATTAAACCTATTTGCGAGGGCGCCTGCGCCTGGGCCTGGGGAAGAAAGGTGAAAGGTGGGGAAACTTCCCTTCTCTTCGAGAAAAGGAGAGAAGGCGCTCTCCATTACCCAAGGTCCTAGGCGTCCACGCGAAGCTTTTGACCGAGAACGAGAGAACGCAAAGAATTTAAATGCCGAACGAAAGAGAATTCTAACGAGTGTCGATTCGCGAATGCGACAGTATACAGTATATATTCCCGGTAACATGTATGTGTTATTGTATGCCACGACACTTGATCACTCTTTGCGTTCAACTTGAAATCCCACACCAGCACCCTCACCAACCACCTTGGGTTGCCTAATGGCCACCCAGCGCCCCGCCTTCACCGTTTCTTCACCTGCACCTGCATGCAGTTGCACTGCACTTGCATGAAGCTTCACCCACATTCCCAATTGCAAAATTTTCTTATTCTGTCCCCATGCCCCCCTTGATTGCTACAGACCATACTACATTCCTTCGCTCATACCCACAGCCCTAACCACAGCCTGGCGCAGCACAATCCAGCCAGTCACAGGTGCGCGGCCCCCATGCTCTTCCTTCCTTATACGCTGTGATAGTCATGGTGTCGTCATCGCGGGCATATTGCGCAATGAGCTTCTCACAGCATCCTGCATCGCAACCAGTTGCACCATGAAACTTGGGTTGGGTTGCACGAAGGGTCGTCTTTCTTTGACCATAGCGAGAGCTTCAGCGGCGCTCACACCCCGGGTCGCCATGATGTAAGCGCATGCCGCCGTGGCACTTCGAGATTTGCCTTGTGCGCAATTGAAAACGACAGGGCTGCCCTTGCGAACGTGCCCCTGTGCCCATTCAAGGGCGGCGATGAGCTCAGGCACATCAATCACAAATGCACCATCGTCCCGCCATTCTAGGTCATAAACACGATTCTGCTTCCGTAGGGCATCAAAAGGAGGTTTGGTTTTGGGGAGGAATTCGTGTATGCCACGACCAGCACAATTGACTACGACAGTGCGAGCGTTTCGCCCACACTCAGTGAGAGCTGCCCGGAAGCTTCCTACAAGCATTTCATCAGGCATAATAACACTGGGCGTTGTCTCGGCGCACACGTCGAGGATTTGCCTCAGGTCCGCCTCATCGACCTCGCACGCTGCATGGGCAAAGATGTCGGCCGCACACTCTGCACACTTCCGTGCGGTCACACGCGCCAGCGGAGCACGCAGCCGGAAGGGATGGCCGATGGGCGTTATGGAGAATTGCGACGACGACAGCTGGTCACACCCCGCCATTGCTCATCGAGCTGCCCCAGCTGAGGGCAAGGGAGCAGCGGAGACGGCGGCAGAGGTGCTGGGAGAGCCCCCTCAGCAACCCCTCCTTCTATTTCGGCCCCCTCTCAGGGGGGAGGGAGGGAGGGAGAGAGAGAGAGAGAGAGAGAGAGAGAGAGAGAGAGAGAGAGAGAGAGAGAGAGAGAGAGAGAGAGAGAGAGAGAGAGAGAGAGAGAGAGAGAGAGAGAGAGAGAGAGAGAGAGAGAGAGAGAGAGAGAGAGAGAGAGAGAGAGAGAGAGAGAGAGAGAGAGAGAGAGAGAGAGAGAGAGAGAGAGAGAGAGAGAGAGAGAGAGAGAGAGAGAGAGAGAGAGAGAGAGAGAGAGAGAGAGAGAGAGAGAGAGAGCAGCCAGTGCCCGGCCACCTCCCGCCAGGAAGACAAAAGTGAACGACCACGAATATGTTATTCAATGAACAGGAAGATGAAATCGCGGACGGTCCGTCTGTCGTCGCGTGCCCGAGGGAGCGAGAGCGAGACTATGGGACGGAGTCTCTGATGATGAGCTCTCTCGTGAAGATCGAGTGCCCCAGCTCCCTCCTGTTCTCTCTCTACTCTACCCATCTTCTCTAGAAGAGAGAGAGGCCAGCGGGGGCGTGGCCGCGAAGATCGAGTACCTAACCCGTACGCCGCCATGCCGGAGGTGAGAGGAGAGCTCTCAGAGGCAGGTGGATTGCACATGTCCCAGCTTGGATGCGTTACGCCGGGAGACGAGCTTGCTGCCATTCTGCAGAGCCATCGACTTGCGAAATCGGCTCGGAAGCTGTCCATTGAAGAAGACCCCCGTACTGTGCCATCTGCTCCGCCATCACCGCCGCCCGCATACTGCCCTGATCAAACATCTCGTCAGCCTTCGGAAGAGGGCGCGGCGCTGGCGGCACTACTAAATTCAGAGTCGGTAGATGCCGTGACGCTGACGAACGCCATCTCTGCCGTTCTTGCTATGGGTGATGCAGCCATTGCATCTTTTCGTGCAAACTTTGGCCCTCGTCGCCTGATTCGGCGGTTAAGCTTGGGTCTTCAAGCCAAGGACACAGAAGCGGATCAGGAGAGTCTAGCCGAGATGGCGGACGTCATGCTCGCAGCGTGTGTCGCGCCGGTGGCGGAAACAGCTCGACCGGCGGGCGCCGTCGGTGGGATGGCCGGAGGTGCCATTGTGGGTGAAGACTTGCATCGTGAGGAGCTTTATCCAGATATTCGATTGGAGCTCAATCGGCCTATGGAACCATTAGACACGCGGAATGGCGACGTCGATTGCAATGTGCCATCACTTCGATTGCGGCTGCCACTGCCGGGCGCATGTGCTATCTTTCATCCTTCTTCTTGCACATTTTCGGTGTGCGCCTGCGGCGAGGCGGAGGGCGACATTGATGGAAGCTTGGCAGGGGACGCAGCAGTAGCATCGAACGGTCAAAACTCAGCAGCTGCATTGAAGGCTGATGGACCATCACACGTAGCTCTTGTTTTGCGCAATTTGAGTCGACGAGCTACTTTTGGCTCTGAGATTGAGTGCAAAGTGTGGCCAGCATCAGTGCTCCTCGGCCGGTGCTTGTATAACACGCCATGGCTCGCGCGCGGTCGGAAAGTACTTGAAATTGGTGCTGGCGTGGGTGCGGCCGGACTGGCTGCAGGACTATGCGGAGCATCTCAAGTGCTTCTCACAGACATCAACGGCAAAGCCATACACGTGAGTAGCGTCGGACGGGTGGATTGCTGCGTAACTCTCCATTGCTGGCGACGCCTTCATCCCGCACTCCTGCCACCCCCACCCTCCCAGGTGGCCCATGAGAATTGCGCCTTGAACGCAAAGGCGCTCGCAGCAGTTTCTAGCTGCGTGGGCGCAGCTCATCTCGACTGGGCAGCACCGCCAATCATTGAGGTTGATGTTGCACTCGGAAGCATTGGTGAAAGCGAAAGTGGCATCTCGAGGCCAAATATCTTGCTTGGCGATGAGGACAGCGAGGTTATTGAGCGTGCATCTCCATCTCCAAAAGAGTTGCTTCGTTGCAAGGCGGACATCATACTCGCGGCTGATGTGGTGAACGCTGAGGGCCTCAGCGAGATGGTGGAACGAATGCTTTCCCTTTATCTTGCACCTGACGGGCTCTTCTTGATGGTGGCACCACGACCGCGCCATAGGCACTGCATTGAGGTGCTGCGAGGGTTGTTGCAGAGCTCCACTGAATTCAGGACGGAGATCGTTCCTGTGCCCGAATGGTTGAGCCAGGGTATTGAGGAGGCCTCTGACATCGAGCACGAACTGTACGTTGTGCAGCGTCAGTCCAAATGTGATCCGTGATCGCCATCGCATTCGCTCCGTTGCGTTGCCGTACGTTGCTACACTTTTTGCATTTTTATTCTTCAGCCCGTTGAGGTGAGTTGGTCTAGTCCCCATCGGCAGTCGAGCGGATATCGGCGTTGGAGAACATTCACTTGAACGGGTGGTGTGCTTATAAAGAAGAGCACTCCGCACTCCCACATTCATTCCCAATCATAGGTTAAAGTCGCTTAGCATGTTGCTAGTCGTTCTCGAGCTGGTCGCCGCGTCGCCGTCCACGTTCATCGGGGTGCCGCCGCCGCCGCTCTGGATGCGCGCGTAGGCATTCTGCACCCTGGCGGCGTCAGGTCGAAGACGCCCACGTACGTGCACCTCCTGGCCTCGTCGCTGTTGAGCTCGCCGTCCGACGGCTGGTACTTGTCGCCGGGCACGAGCCAGTGCATGGTGGCGGTGGAGGCGTCGCCGGCGGCGTTGGAGGGGCCGGCGGTGGTCGAGGTGGAGGGGTCGGCGCCGCCGATAGGGGTGGTGTTAGGGGTGGTCGAGGTGGAGGCGCCAGCGGCGCCGCCGATAGGGGTGGCGTTTAGGGGTGGAAGAGGTGTGAGTGCCAGGGGCGTCAAAGTTAGGCTCAGACAACAGCTGTAGGAAACCAGGCGTGCTAAGCGTCGTCAGAATGTCGTCGAAACTGCCTCGTGCGGACATGTAGCCGTGAAGATGCCAACTACAGCTATAACGTCTACCCGCCCTAGGTGCGTGCGCAGCGGCGAATGATTTAAGGTGGTTAGAAAGGAATTCTGAGAAGGGGCGCGGGGGGGGCGAAACGGCCGGGCGATCTCCGTCGAGCTGCTGCTCTACGCGCCCACACACATGGTGAGGAGGAAGGCCACCCATGGCCGCTTCGTGAAGGGCAACACCGCGTGGAAGGGAGCGGCGGGAGGAGACAAGGGCGGCGACATGGGCGACCAAGCAGTAGGGGCGCAGCAGAGATCACGGAAGAAGAAGAAGAGGGCAGAAGGCAATGCAGGCGAGCCAGACGAGTGAGACGGCTTCGAGGAAGCTGGCGGGCTTGCTGCACCTCAACCTCCTGCCGACGAGGAGCGGAGCCGTGCCCGAGCAGTCGCTTCGACACAGGATTTCGGCTCGCCAGGAGGCCGAGGAGCTCTGCGGAAGGAGACGCGGCGGGAGAAGGCAGAGCCTTCTCCCATCATCCATGCGCCTGACCATCACTTCCTAGTGAACGCACGCATGCTCGCGTGCGGCATATGTGACACACTCTCGTGCTCCCGATGTCAGAAGAGGGACAGTCTCGTGCCGGACGAGTCGCCCGCTGCCAGTCGGCACTTCGGCTCGTGGGGACTCACACTGCGGCTGCGCTGCCGGCATTGCAGGGAGAACTTCACGATTGCGCTCACCGCCGAACGCGTCAGCCCTCCTGTGCTCATGGAGGTGATGCAGGTGGAGGAGGAAGATGAACAAGTTAGGGAAGACCCGGGTAGCCGCTGCGGCCGCGCCATCACATCCATCCACTCTCTGGGCCTCCATCCCCTACGGAACACCGAACTCCCATGCCCCATACATGGAGCGAGGGCCTGTAGAGGCGGGCAGGTGGGCAGCCAGCGCGCACGCCACCCGCCGTCTCGCGCCAGAGTTAGAAAACCTTAAGAACCACCTTAACAGGTAACAGGTCTGGTAGGCCTCTTGACCTCTTAACAGAACCTATCAGAAGCCTATTGTCCCATCTGGGCCACACACAACAAGCCCTCCTCACTCACAATTCATTCCCGCGAGTAAGCAGTGCTCCAGTGTGCTGTCGGACTGCCCAGCCTTCAACTTCAAGTCGTCGTGCAACTTCCCGGCTTTGGAGAAGGCGCGTTCCACGCCAGCTGACGAGGCTGGGCGTCCGAGACATTGGCGGGCCCCAGTCACCACCACTCCACCTGCAAGCGTGTGAATGAGCTGCAGCATGCGTGTGAGCATGACTTGAGAGATCGCGTCGTCGTCATAGCTCTCCAAGAAAGTGCGATTGACAAGATGGATGTCAATTGTGTAGAGCTCCTGATTTCCCGCTCGCTGGAGGCTCTCGGCCGCGCTCTTGGTTGCCGCAGACCACGACCGTGCAAAGTCGTACTTCCAGTCTCCCATCGCCATCGCTTGGAGGGATGGCTGCATTCCAAAGATGGGTAGATGCGCCCATCTAGAGACGATGTTGGGCCATTTGGCGGGGCAGGTGCATCCCATTAGGTGGACAACCCCCATCTCATGGATGGATGCCATCCAAAGATGGTTGTGAGCCATCCTGCAAATTGCTCCCTCGCGCACCAGCGAACCCAAACCACTCGCTGCGCTCGCTGCGCTTGAGTTGTGCAGACGGCGATGTCCTACGCACGCTCGCCAAAGCCGCGCTCCCATGCCTCTCGCGCATCGAGTGGAGTACCTTCAATGTATCCTGTATCCTCCAACCTCTCCACCGTGCGTCTGTCCGATGCGGATCTCGACGACGAGGCCTTCGACATGATCTGTCGCGTGCTCGAGGCTGGAGCGTGTCGGAGGACCCAGACGCTCATGCTTGACCGCAACCGGATCGGCCCGGCGGGCGTGCAGCGCCTATGCAAGCTCGCGCGGAGCTTTCGGCTGTCGTCGGTGGACCTCTCGTGCAACCCGATTGGCGCGGAGAGCCAGCCAATGCTCTCACGGCTGAGGAAGCTCAAGGTGCAGGTTTCACCCTGCTGTGATCACGATGCAATCGAGTGTGTGTGTGTGTGGGGGGGGGGGGGGGAGGGGGGGGTCGAATACTCTAGTGAATATAATATGCATCTATGCGGGGGTATAATTTCTCCCGTGTTCGGGTGGTGCACTGGGACTTTTGATGGCCCGCACCTTTATCCAAAGACAAGCCAAATAATAAGGGGGAAGGAAATGAGAAATGAGCGGAAGCGAAGAGACTCAAGGGCGATGTTGTTGGGGAGGTAATGCATACCGGATCCGTAGTAGGTGTTTAGCCCAGAATCTTCAGATTTTTGTTACTACTACTACTAGTAATATTATTATTGATCTCGATAGCCCTACTCTCACAACAGCATCAAAGCCGCTTACTATCGTCCTTTCGCCTCTTTCACGCACCGCGGACAGCCACAGGTGAATTTGTACTGCTGCTGGAGATGTTTGCGTCGCACATGCAAAGGCGCTTCATTGTCGACGTAGCTCACCAGCACCTCTTCACCTTCTGCAATATCTGCGAGGGCAACGATTCGCACTAAGGAGCCTTCGAGTGGTCCCGCAATCCTCTCTGCGTTGGGCTCGCAAGAGTGATTCACCCGTGCCAAAACCTCGTACAACGTCGCGTAACCATGTTCATCATCGAAGCCATTGGTGCGCAATACTCCACCAGGTGTCTTTCGCCCATCGCCAGTCACGCTATCCTCTAAGCTGAGCCACTTGGCTTGGGTCTTGGGGTCCAGCTTTGAAAAAGCGCTCTCGGCTTGAATGTCCAGGACGCGCTCCAGATTCTCGCACACCTCAGGCGGCCAAGAGTCGAAATCACGAGGGTCAAATTTACCCTCGGCTGCTAAGGTGTACACCCGTTGCATCAGCGCCGAAACCATCGTATTCTGCCTCATCTCCAGCGTCTGCGTGTTCTTATTCACGCGCACCATGGCCACTTCTTCGAAAATTTTCGAGCCAGACTTGATCGCTTTTGCCGCAACGAGGCCATGTCCCTTGCCTGGCACAGGACAGACGCGGAATGTGCGGTTGTCGAGTAGTACCTGCACTGCTCTAGTGGACTGTGACCGCAGTATCGCAGCAAGTACTGGCGCGTTTGGCTTCGAGGGAGTCAGGCGCCAGCAGAGCCGCAAAGCAAGCATCCCACGTCCTCTGTCGCCACTGACGGAAGAGATCAACAGGGACAGGGCGGGAGGGTGGGGTGGGGGGGGTGGGGTGGGGGGGGGGAGGGTCGCGATGGATCCTGAGGCGTACGGTATTGCTCGCTCGCTCGGCTCGCTCGCTCGGCCCGGCCCGCCCTCCCCCTCTCCTCTCTCCCTTTGGTCTGGAGTCGAGAGCGAGTACTTGAGAGAGCTATCTATTCACATCGAACTGCGGATCTTCTTATTCTCTGCGCACGAGGGTCGCCTCGAGGCTAAAGTGGCACCCGGGGGGAGGCGGGAGAGACCCGCCGCGATGGCTCGAGACCACAGACTGAGCACACGCAGGCCACATTCATTTGTGACGCCCTAAGCAGATTGCCCTCTTGCGCGCTGGGACGAAAGCGAATAGAGGGGTTTTGCAGGGCTCGAGAAGGGTCCCAACAAGAGGCCCCCTCAATTCAATGGAACCTGGCTTTCCGGAAGACTTGCCAACAAGTTCCAGAAGACTTGCCGGAACTTGAAGAGCTCCCTTTGCTATCCAAAAAGTGCTGCATCATTTGCATCATCCCGTCTCCCTCCTCTCAGAATTTCGAGAATTTTTTAATGAAACTTGGGTCCATCATCGAAATAAAAATTTTGACCGAAATTTGGGTCACGCGGGAGCGAAATTTGCAAGCCCGCAGTCGGATGACGCCCGCGAGCAACCCATCATCGGCCGGCCCGTGAGCGGGTGTTTTCTTTGCTTCGTGTAATGTATGGTGAGCAGCAAACTAGGGTGTTGGCAGACCATTTGCAGGTGTCCCTGATGAGTCGATAAAATAAAATAATTAATGTTATATCCTAGCCAACCCCACTAGCTAATTGGACACAACTTTTCCGTCCCGGAATCCCGCCATGCCTGACGAGCCAGGTGTCCGAGTGATACCGGGGGGTGGGGGCACTGCCCCCTCCCCTCGATATTTGTCCTCCCCCCAGTGCACGCACCGACCCCGCGCACCCCAGCACGTCCTCTCCTCGAGTCCACGCTGGGGGAAAACCCCTTTCGGGTAAAAGCAACGCAGGGGGGGGGGGGGCACTCGTGAATGGGAGCCTAGAAGCGCTAATCTCTCTCGCCGAGACGAGTGGCCGCGGCGAGCCGCGGCCCTTCTCTCCTGGCTCTGGCCGGGCCCCTTCTGGGGATTGGACTGCTCCCGATGGCCGAGCACACGCGAGCGCTTCAAGCGATTTGGATTATCCGTTACCTAAACCCGTCCACGGCGGACTGGAAGACGGTCCTAGATCGATGGTTCAGCCGCACCCCACTGGGGAGAGCCGCGGTCTTCTCGAAGGTCGACTCCAAAAGCCTCTCAGCCAGCATCTGCGGGAGCAACACGCTCCCAGCCTTCTGGAAGCAAGCACTCGAAAGTTTTAGACGGATTAGGCTACACAAAGAAACTAATACGCGGGAAGGGACCCAGGGCTCCCCGATTTGGAATAATTGCTTTCATAAAGCGCCTGCTTTACATCACTCTCACAGAGCTAAGTGGGAATCTTTACAGACGGTTGTCGTTCACAATACCATTAACCCGGACACAGGGGACGTGTACACCGCGGAAGAATGCGCGGCATACCTACCACATGGAGAACGCTGGATACGTCATAGAGGCAATTATATATCGATAGGACCCTTTATAAAGTCGTGGGGAAAAATAGCGGAATGGGCGAGATAGATTAAGAATGGCAGAAGTCACCACTAACTACATAGACCTTCTGAAAAAGAAGGCGGTGTCTTCCCCCCCGGCTCCGGAGGAGCACGAGTTAGCCCCCCAGGAGGCCAACTATCAGTAAACTGATAGGGTCATGGAGCGCGCGCCGCCGCCCTCCCTCGCTGCCGCTGCCCTCGCCGAGATGGACGAAGGCTTGAGTGACACGCCGCTGTCGCCGAAGCGACCGCGACAGGACGACCCTCCCAGCCAGGTGGGCACAGGAGCCAGCCTGCCACACCCCGGGGGGGAAACACCGCGATCGCTCTCCATACTTTACACTCTAGCGTGGAGATATATTTTAACAGACTTCTACAGGATACACTACGATGGCATTGAATTCTCGGAGGAATCAGTGTTGATAAGAACGATAGATAGGTACACGACGCTAAGCAAGGCACTACTATTTGCGAGTACAACAGACTCGGCAAGGACCGCCCAAGCAGGCATGGGCAGACAGCCGAAGAAAAGGATCGACATGAACGATGTATACCCTTTATTCACAATAGGTGCAAGAGGTAAGCTAGAACCAAGCCTAGAGCTGCGGACCCTGACCACCTCGATGGGGGTGGCATATATAATTGCCGAGAGACCCGAACCAGAATAAGCCTGTGACGAGGTACACCTCGATTGGACATAAACCCATCGAGACACGATAGCGACCAGAAAGGGCGAGAAAAGGACGAGCACGCCCGCGACCCGACAGACACGCGACGACATTTGACCAGCAACAGGCCTGCCCGGAACACGCGCTCTGAACCAGGCTCGTGGTAGCGCACCCGAGCCAAACCCCGGATACCGAAGACAAAGGAATGAAGGGGGAAAGGGGAGGAGGTGGAGGGAAGGGAAGTTAAGGGCGGTGACAGTAGGGATGGGGAAGTACCCTAGTCTAGTAGGTGTGTAGCCCAGAATCTTCAGATGTTTTTTTTTAGCCCCCCAGGAGGACCCAGACGCACACGACTTAGGCGAAATACTAGTGGACAAAGAACATAACTACTATCTGCGCCGGGGTGGCAACTATCACGCGGTAAAGCTAAATGTTATGGGAGAGCCCCATATCCACGAGCGGGTCAACCCGCGGTCAGTACCGGACGAGCTATACACTCCGCTGAAATGGGGACGAGCATACGACGGGCCAGCCGAGACAGCGTACCCGATTCCGCAAGAGTACACGCTTAAAGAAGCTCGTAAAACGCTAGAAGACATCAATGTTAAGGCGCTCACCAAGGCGTTCCTCGCGATGAGGAAAACGAAGAAACAGAAATCTACACTGCGATGGGAGAAAAGATTACCGGCCCTCTCAGGAAAATGGAAGCAAATATCGCAGCTGTACAAGTACAACTTTCTGACCCCGAGGGACTCATACATGCACTTCAAACACATTCTACATAGGAGAATAGCCACGGCGAACAGATTCGCGGACGATCCGACATGCCGCTTCTGCGGTATAGCCCCCGAATGCTCCACGCATTTGGCCGTATGCATCGCGACGGAGCCCGTCTTCGAATACATAGAGGGTCTTATAGGGATTAATCTTAGGCCGGGCTCAGAAGTGGCCCAACGTCTTTTTTGCTACCAAGTGGACATGGCCTCACCCCTCCTCGGGATACTTGGGTATCCTAGCGTGGAGGTATATCCTTACGGACTTCTACAACATTCAATATGGTGACGCGGACGGTAGGTCCGCTAGATCGATCCTTAGGGCAATTCTCACTAGATACCACCTATTAGTAACGGCGAAAACCGGCTTCTTCCAAAGGCTTAAGAGGCAACGGGAGAAGATGGGGCTACAAGCCCCGAGCAATAAACATATAAAGAAGATGATAAGCCCTCTTTACACGGTAGATAAAGACTTCAACCTCGAAACGTCGGAGGACCTCTCGCAGGCGGCGAGAGAATTGGATATACGAAACATCGCTGTCGACCCCCCGAAACCGAACAAAAAGGAACGAGGGGGGGAGCGGAAAGGAGAGTGAGGGTGAGGCAAGGGCGTTGTCGAAGGGAATCCACGCGGAAAGAAAGGGCAGTGGGTAGCAATAGTAGTAGGCATCTTCAAGAATATTTTTTTTCTAGTGGACCAGGAGAGAGGGAGTCGCAAGGCCATGGTGGCAAATTATCTTGGACCGCCACTGCCGGACCACTGCCGTGGCCGGTGAGCAGTTCTCGACGCCTGCCACGCACGAAGCTGGAATGTGGTGTGGCGCATTGTGTTGCGTTTCTTTGTGGGTGGGGGCACAGCCGCACAGCCCCCAGCCGCGAGGGTTTCCCCATGGGTGGGTGTTGCGGGAGGATTCACCTCCCTGGTTTCCCGGGCGCTAACCCTGGTCGCTCTCATGTTCTTGTTTTTTGCTTGCCAGCACGTGTTCGATCCCCATTCTTTGTGCCAGTGTCTTGTGAGTGTGGGGCTCGGCTCTATCTAAAGTGTCATCGTCCGTTGCGTCGAATAGAGGGCAGAGGGCGGAAGAAGTTAACGCCTATTCTTTTCTTCGGTTGACGTCCCATGTCCGCCTGGGCTCTTCTGGAGGCGTCGGTGGAGCCCGGTCCACCAGAGCCCCTACTCCTCTCGCCTCGCGCTATTGTCAGACTTTTGTACAGCCGTTTTGGGCCCACTCGACCTGCTGCGACGGTCGTGTGAGAACGACGCGTGCGCGACGGAGCAACGCTGGCAGGGCAGTGTGCCTGCGGTTCTGTCTCACCTGTGGGAGCCCTGTGCCAGCCCGCATAGTGGCTAGGCCAGATGTGTCGGATCAGCCCGATGAAAGCGGGAGTCCTGCCGACACTTTCCAAAAATAGAACGTCAAACTTTTGGCAACGAGGGGTAAGTGTGAATACTCTTTGTAGTCAGAAAGGAACACGGGCTAGCACCTGGAAATAATCGCGAACTGCGGAACTGCCCATCATTTCGGAAGGGGCGCGACGGCAACCCGTCGTCTGTCGCCCTCCCTCTTGTTTCTGCAGGGTTCATCGCGCAGTTTCGCGCCCACTCGTCCTCCTTGGGATGCCACAGAGGGTCACCTTCATGCGGCACGGCGAGTCAGCACACAATCCCCATGTCTCGCTAGGCAAGAGGCTGCAAAAGGAGGGTGTTGAACTTGAACGGGCGGCTCAACTCTTAGCAACTGGGCGAGGCATGCTCAACCCTGGCTTGACCGAAGCTGGTTACGAGCAGGCGCAGGCAGTCCGGGCAGCATTTAGGGCAAAGAATGCGCGATTTGATTTAGTCGTCACAACACCACTCGCACGGACGATCGAGACGACCAGGATTGTCGCGGTGGGTTTTGCAGATCGCATTCTCGTCACACCAGAGCTCTGCGAGACAGCTGACGAAAATCTCGGTGGACCTCAACGAGGGTACAGCCTGCAGCGTACGTTAGAAGCGTACCCCTATCTTTCGACCTGGGACACGTCGCACATCCGTGAAAGAGGGACTGCACCGAATTGGGTACAGGGCGCTCCAATTTCGCTTGAGCCTACAGGGCAAGGCTTCTACAACCCGCGCTCCGTCGAGGAGAGACTCTCAGAAGTGATTGCTTGGCTTCGGGACCTCCGCGAGCAACGCGTACTCATCATCGGTCACTCTGGTGTTCTGAATCGCATCCTCGGCAGACAAACAAGGAATTGCGAATGCATTGAGCATGAATTGCCGGGGAGAGGACCAGTAGGCGATGATCAATGAATGTCGGCGTACCATGCGTCGTCAATGCAATATAAATGGAATTCGTGGTGATGATTGTGTCTCCCATGCACTCCATGCCCATGTTGTGCCAGTATGTCTTTAATTGGAGAAGTGAAGAGTGAAGTGTAGCGATCCAATCTTTCATTCCCATATTGGATTCTGAGCTTGCCTATGCCTACGGCTTTCGAAACGGCACATTTAGCGCGACCAGCGAGGGCTTACTTACTTGGCAGCCAAGGATAGGGCGGTCATTCACAAAAATGAAAACGGCCTGGGTTCCCACTCCCAAATTCTCCCACGATGGCGTTCGCCCAGTGCAGCCACGCGAGCGCGCAGTCGAGGCGGTGGCGGTGGACGATGAGGAGGCGAGGCTGTCGCATTCGCGAATCGACACTCATTAGGCTTCTCTCTTCTCTTCGTCGTTAGGCATTTATCGTCATAATTCTCTGCTTTCTCTCGTGATCGGTCAAAGGCTTCGCTTGGACGCATGGGATCTTGGATCGTGGTGCGCCTTCTCTCTTTCTCTCGAAGAGAAGGGAAGTTTCCCTACCTTTCTTCCTCCCAGGCGTCCTCGCTCAGGCGGCGGCGTTGTGCAAGGAGACAAGCGTGCAAAGCAGGCGAGGCAGCCAGGAGGCAACGCGGCGGGAGCATGAAAAGAGCGCGGGTCAGTCGGTCAGTCCTTATAACCGTAGAGGGTCGATCGCGGATGCGACAAAAGAGCCGCCGGCGCGTGGCGCCACGGGGAAGTCGCTCGCTGCGTGACGATGACCGCATTGGAAATGACCTCAAGACTGAGTGAATATTGTCATGAAAATCATAATAATTAGCTTTGGCGGCTGGGTGGGCGCGGCCGGCATGCGCAAGCAAAATCCCCCCCCCCCCACCCCCCGGAGTTTCGCGCAAGTTGCGCATAATGGGCGATTTTGAGCCCAAATTTCGCGAAAGTTTTTCCGCACAGAAGTGGCCCAAGTTTCGAAATGAGTTTCACGAAACTCTGACCTAGCCCTACGGCTTTCCCATGCCTTCCTGTGCCCGCCAAGCACGGGCCAGTCAATAGTTCTCCCGTTCTTATAGCCCAAAAGTCCGGCTCCGGGTCGACTCCTTCGAGCTCCAATAGGAGCTCTACAATTGCGGCGTAGACTGTGGCGTCTAGGAAAGTGTAGTCGCCCTCTTGGTGGAAGGACAATTCGAAGTTTGCGTCCGAGTCCATGGCGCCTTGCTCCTCATCTGAGGGCGGCTCCTGAGTGGCAGGGGCGGTCGGGGGTGGTGAGGCGGTGAGTGGGTCTGTGTGGGTGGTGGGTATGGCGGTGTAGTGTGCGCCCCAAGGCGCATCCAAACAGTCTCTCATTTGTGAGGTCTTGTGCTGAGCTACTGGTGGGTCAATGTCCATGTGCGCTTTGCTGATGGTGTTGAAATTGTGCCCATAAGGGCCACCCGGTCTCGGGCCGCGCCGCCGAGGCGGCGCGGCCGTGACCAGGGTGAGAGAGGCCTCTGCCATAAGGCATGCCTGATGGGTGATTGTCTCTCTTGGGCTGGTGCTGGTGTGATGCTTGTCACAGCCTGTGGCCCACCATGGGGTGGGCCAGCATGGCTGTCTTCCTTGGTGTGGCCGGGGCCACGGGCCGTGCGGCGCGACCTGAGTCACGCTCACCTGCTCGGCCTCTGCGGGCGGGAGCGGTCGCTTCGCCAGCGACAGCTCCATGGGTACTGGGGGGGCTCCCACGGTGGGGGGCCCGAAGGAGAGGTGGGGAGCGGCGGCGCGCTCCATGGCAACCAACTATAAAGTTAGTTGAATTTTCACCCTTAGAAGTTAAAAGCCCTGTTTGACCGCCCTACGATATCGTTGGGGGGGGCGAGTAATACCGAGAGGATGGGATTTTACACCAACGCGCAGGGGACGGGGGCGTGGGCTGTTTTATTACTCTACATTCCTCATCATGGTCCACGTTGATATTGTTGGGGTCGCAAAGCGGCAACGGCAGCAGACATCTGTGGGGACATTTGATGGTGTAATCTCGGCTGTTTTGCAAGGCGCGGATCGTCAGGAGAGGCGCCGGGGGCGTGTCTGACGGGCCGTCTACGTGGATCGTTCGGAGAAATCATCGCCGGCCCCCCTTGAGCTTGGTGAAAGTGTTGAGGCCGCGATGCTGCTGTCCATTCAGCAGAGGGGGCAGCAGCTGCATTTATGACTTCACTGCCGCCATGTGCAGACATCACGTTCATCAAATTAGTTGGTGACCGCTCGACCATGAATTCGCTCAATCGGGGCGAGCTGTCTCTTGCATTCGAAAACGTTCTAGAAGGAGTTTTAGTAAAAAGTTGCGATGGATTTGGTGCGTCTACAATGTGCACATCGCATTCGGGTCTCTTCGCGCGAAAGAGCGACAGAGCGGAGGGAGAGATGCTTGAGCAGCCGGTCACGTCGACGTACCTCAGTCTCGGCAACGCAGCCAGTGCCACCAAGCCGGCATCAGTAATGCTCGAACATCGAGCTGCACCCACTTCTGTAAGGGATGCACCCCGTTTAGCAAGGATCTTGAGTCCAAGGTCGGAAACAGCGCTCGAATTGAAATCGAGGTGCGCAAGATGAGGAAATATTGTGGCAACGAGCAGTGCAGTATCGCCAACGCTAGTCCCATCGAGCTGCAATGAACGTAAGCGTTGGAAAGGGAGAAGGAAGCCAACGCACTGATCTCCAAGTTGAGTGCAACCATTGAATGATACGAGTTCTAGACGTGTCAGATTGATCAATCGTCGTAGCGCTTGTGTCGGGAGCATCGGAGAATCCTCCACCTTGAGTGAGCGCAGATTATTCAGCTCCGACAGAGGCGAGAGAGCATTTCCACCAGCGAGGGGGAGGCCGCTTAGGCTCAGCGCTAGCAGTTTGCTACAATCCAGCTGATGGAAAGGGGCGAGCGCAATCACCGGCCACCGCTCAAACCGATTAATCTGCCTCGGGTCTGGCGAGGGCATCCCACCGATACTTTCCAACCGCAAATGGTACACGCCACGCTGGCTGAGTGTGATGCCTAGTCCCTCCGCCAGGTGCTCAGCACTCATGCTCCGCTCGTCCCACTGCAGAGAAACATTGAATGGCAGTGCCTTCAGCCGTTCGAGCCGCTCGTGCGCGGGAAGGCCAAGCTCATCGGCTTCCTCAATCGCGCGGATCGCATCGGACGCCTCATACTGCGCCCCGCCCACCGAGCGTGCCGCCGGCTGCTCGCCGAGCATCGCGCCACCGCGTCGCCGCGCGAACGAAACCCCAGAGAATATCCTTATAAATGTTACCACCCAGGAGCCAACGCCCCCCGATAGCTAGCTCGGGGGGAATTTTTTTCCCGATCGCCAACAGCCCCCCCGACCCCCCGAGATGAACGGCTCCGTCTGCTGCTCACCGCCCTTGCTTCACGTTAACAACGTGTGTGCCTCTATTCTCGGGGTATCTAGAGTCTGAGCGTATCTTAGACTAATCTCTGGGATTAGGATTAGGGGTAGGTTGTGCTAAGATAGAAGATAGTACGCTGCTCGCTGCTCCACTCCGAGAAAGCAAGGGGAGGCGAGAGGGGATGGTGGTGGGCGAGCTTCAGCGTTAGAGAGAGAGGGAGAGCTTGGGCGGCTTGGGGCGCGTGCGCGGCGGCGAAGGGAAGCTGGCTTGCGTTCCCCCCTTCGGCGGGGGGGGGAGTTTTGTGTTTTCCCTTCTTTCTTCTTTCTTCTTTCTTGAAACTTTCTTCTTTCCTCTGGTCTAGCTAGCGCGCCCCTTCGCTGCTCCATCGCCATTCACTAGCGCAAACTAAAGCCCACTGGTCATTGAACAGCTCCATCTGCTGCTCACCGCCCTTGCTTCACGTGAACAAGGTGTGTGCCTCTACTCTCGGGGTATCTAGAGCCTGAGCATATCGTGCCTTCGTCTTAGACTAATAGACTAACCTCTATCTAGGACTACGGGTAGGTTGTCCAGGTTGTGCTAAGATAGTACGCCAGTGCGCAGGGGCTCGTATATTTAATGTTGTGTACGAGTCTTGAGCCGCTCGGGCTTGATCCCCCCTTCCACTGGGCACACACTCGGACTCGGACCCGTGAACAGGAACTACGGAAGCTATGCTAACAAATAAGAAAGTGCTGGCTGGGTCCAGCGGCCAGCGGCCAGCGGTCCAGCCTGGGACGGCGCTCTCCAAACTAGTGCTCGCGCCCGCGGCAATGGCGTCGGCGGTGCGGAGCTGTTGCGCTACCGTGTCGCGCGCATAGGCCTTGGATGCGCAGTTCGCCGTCCGGCCCGCGGGCGGAGGGAGCGAAGGCGCATTGCGGGTGACCGGAGTAATCATGGCATGAGTACTCCGCCTGAGGTGTAATCACTAAAAATTTGAGTATTGTAGGTGAGCCTTGTTTGTGTCCGCCACCTTTTTTTTTTCAAAATGGTTTGTTTAGATTGTTTGACTGCCCTAAATAAAACTAAAACTGTTTGGTTTAGGCTTAGGTTTTAGTGTCATACTTTGACATTGAGCCTACGTGCCATGAACCATGAAGCTAGCCGACAAAACTGATAAAAATCACCCTATGCCCCGTTGACCAAGGCGCTCTCAGGGCACGACAAAACGAAGATAGCAAACTGTGCCTGATATACTGATACTCAGTACCAAGGTCCAAGGTACTGGGTACGCCAAACTCTGGCGGCCCCCGATTGGTTCCATAGGTCAATAACGAAAGACGAAAGCGGTCGAAATATGGACCAACGAACGCTCAGGCAGGAAACTCAAATGGATCAAAACCCCCGAGATCCCGATAAAAGGTGACGCCGAAGACGGACCACACCTAGGACTTGGTCTGCTAGACAGTAGACTGGAACCTTCGGCCTTCGGTTTCGGTTCACCATTGATGTTCAACTCTTCTCTTACGCCAATCCCAATCTCACACACAGCTCCACCACCTACCACAATCCTGATTCCAATCGATCCGTGAGTGTCTGGGAGAGCATGAAAGAAATATGCGTTGGGGCAACTCCAATCAGCGTTGCCACCGCCAACTGAATGCCAACGGGCAACCACGGCCTCACGCTTATTTGAGCGCTCATCATATGACGACGAAGAACACAACGTCGAATAATCCCTTTATCCGAACGTGGATTTCTCGAAAGTGGACACACATAAGTCATACGTAGGAGGGCGCGTGCGCATTGTGACCATTCTCTCTTGCGTGCCAGATCCATTGCTCAAATGATTTCAACGCTGAATACACGTGCCACGGCGCCCGGAATGGTGGCACTGATGTACGATGAGCACATGAATGGCCCCGATGTACTATTGGGGTAGATGGCCTGCTGTCGCCTCGCACGATTTCGTATCCTCGCCTGCCATTCCCTAGATCCCTGACCTAGTGGCAATGGCTACAAACGCAAGTCCCATCTTTCTAGCGTGCATCAGTGAACGCCTTACACACTTCACTACTCTTTAAGTGAACTGTCATGGTCTCTACTCTGGCCTCACTCCCCGATATGCAAAGTATGCATTGCCGTTGCAGGTGAGGAAAGAGCATACTTCACGAGAAGATCCACCATGTAAGCACGGAGATCTCACCGTTGCGACTCGTCGTCAGCACCTAGTGTTGCGACAGCTTCAGCAGCGCCGTCACCCTTGACCCTAGACGAGTCGGGCGGCTTCGATGACTGCTCTGCGAAAGAGGATTGTCCTGATACGGAAGAAGTTCCCTTAATGATAGACGTGGGGGTGCTCTTTCCAAAGAGGGAGAAGAGACCCTCGGCCGCTTTGGCTGCCTTGCCTAGACCCGCCTCCAAGTCAATGAGCTTGATTGGCTGCAGCGACTCACGATTTTTGATCGCTGCCGCCTCCTGGCGGCGCTTCTGTAGCTCCACCCAGCGAAGACGGAGCCGCTGCTCCTCACCGGCTAGCGTCGCACGAGCTGCTGCCTCCTTGACCAGGGCCTCAGCCCTGCTCGAGAATCCCTGACTAGCCTGCGAGACTAGCGTCTGCTCGTCCTTATTTCGTGAAGCGGCGAGTTGCGCTTCGGCTTGTAGACTCTGAAGCCTCTTCAAGTTGGCGGCAAAGATCCTGTTTGTCTCCTCCTCCATCTCCGCCATAGCTGCAGCGGTTGCCTCAAGCGTTTCCCTCGCGGCGGCCGTGGCGCGGCGCTGTTCGGCGACCAAGGTCTCGAGAGCTTGTTGAGCTGACGCGCTCTGATTCGTTGCCGCTTCGATAGACACCTCGACAGCCGAATGGAACACTCCGAGGGCGCTGCCCCATCCGTCGGCCTGTTCGGCGGAAAGCTGGAGTAGCCGCGCCTGCTCCGCCACGCGTTTGTCCATCGTTGCGCCAGAAACACCCGGCAGAGAAGTCAGACTGACGTTCAGCATAGCACCGCTTGGGCCCGCACTAAAGGCTTCCGCATCCATCAGGGCCTCTTCGATCCTCTTTTCCGACGCTTCAAGTGTAGAGAGCAAGCTGGGCGCCTCCGCCTTGAGCACAGCCACCTCTTCTGTCACCGCCTTAGCCGCCGCATCGGCTGCGGCGATGCGCTCACGCATAATTTCTGCGTCTGTAGACAAGCGCGCTCGTTCCCGCTTGGTCCGCTCTAGCCGGTCCTTGCAAGCGCGCCAGCGAAGTCCCATCTTCCGGTAGGCGCGTCTCTCCATCTCAAGAGCAGCTGAGCTATCTGTCAACTCGTCCAACAACGGCACCGTTGAGGAGTTGAGCTTGACCAAGCGGTCCTTCCACTTGTCTACAAGGCGCTGGGTCTGAGCGAGGCGCTTGGGGAGCGCCACCGCATCTGCCGCCGCCTTGGCCTCCGCCTCACGGAGCTCGGCTTCCTCCGTCTCGGCTTCAGTGAGGGCAGCACGAGAGGTAGCGTTGATCTCATTGAGCGAATCCACACGGAAGCGAAGCTGGCCCGCCGCCTGACGCGCCGTCTCGAGAGCGACCGTCGCCTGGGCCAGCTCAGCTTCGAGCGACTTGGCCTTGGGTTCGAGCTTCGCCACCTCGTCCTCCGCCTCCTTAGCCTCTTTTTGGCGCAACACTAACTTGGTGGCAAGCGAGTCGGCCTCATCCGACAAGAAGTTGATCTTCGTCTTGAGAGCAGAGATTGTTTCTGGGATGGTGCGGAGCGACTCCTTGCACTCAGCACGTGCCGTCTCGATCCGCTCCTTCTCAGCCTCGTGCACAGCGAGCTGCATCTCGAGCTTGGCACACGCCTCCGTCAGCTTCATGAGCTCCTCCTCCGCCTCTGTCGCTCGCTGCCGCCCAGCCTCAACCTGAGCGCTCAATTCGTCTCGCGAGCGCACCGCCTCGTCCACCTGTGCCTCGCGCTCACTGAACTCATCCAACTTCTCCTGCAATGCATCCTTCTCCTGCAGGAGCTCACCCGCCAGGCCAAGGTCGCCCGCCACCTGTATCGTATACATCCACTCGCGCTCGCGCTCGGCGAGATCATCCTCCAGCTGCAGTCGCTTAATAAGGTAGCTGATGACGGCGGCTTGCTGCTCCTCGACAGAGCCAGATGGGGTGCCAATCGCCTTGACCGCCTCGACCACCTGCTTCACGTCGCAGTCTTCCGGCAGGTCGGAGATGCCTGAGCAGAGCGGCCTCGGGGCGCGAGCTGCCGCCCGGCGCGAGCCCGCGAGCACAGCGGCGCGCGGCGCGCCACGGTCGGCGGCGAGGGACCGGGCAAGCGCTTCGGCGGTGTGCCAAACCAGCACGCAGAGAAGCAGGTGGAACATCACACTGCGGAGTTGGTGGCGAGGGGGGCCGGCAGGCCACAACGAGGAGGAGAAGGACGCTCAGCGGGAACGAATGAAAAAGAACCGTTCAGAGAAGAGAGAGAGGGAGAATAGAGATAAAAGGGACGGAATACGAGAGATGTACTTCTCACCAGCCGGGGCGGGGGCGCAGCAGTGGGCGAGCGAACCGGAGGGGCATTGCTGCCGCGCAGCCGCCTCCTCCCCCCCGCGCCACGCCGCTCTGCTCTTGATGAAGCGAACGGGCTCATTAGAGAAGGAGGGTGCGGCCAAGCTTCCCCCCCCCCCCCACTGTGGCCTTTACTCTATGAGCTGGAGAGAGAAGAAGAGAAAAGAAACCCCCTCCGATTTCCGCATCACACCTGGAGAGAGCGACGCTGGGTCCCTCTTCCCCCCCCCCCCCCCACCCACTCAGCGCATCTCTCCCTCAGCTGATGACTGAAGGGGGACGGACCCCCCGCGCCCCGAACCCCGAGCCCGACTTCAAGAGACCCGCCACACGATATCACACACCACACATCTCTATCACTACCCAACCACTTCAAGGCCATTCTCCGGCCGACCGCGGGTGATCGGCCGTCGCGGAAGCTCCGCGTTTCTTATAATGATACGTCCCACATTCACTAAACTATTCTGATTCAGTCCCGTGAGCGACTCGACCGTGTCATTTGCCCCCGCAAACCGCAAATAGACCGCCACGCGCGGGGCAACAACGAAACAACAACTGCGACCTCAGGTTCGATTGTTTTTTTCGATACCCCCACGTAGAGGGTATAACTTCTACTTGCGGGGCACCTCCCCTCTCCCTCTCCCTCTGCCCTCTGCCTCTGCCCCTCTTTCCTCTTGTTCCTCAGACCAAAAGCGTTCAATTATCCCCATCCCTGCTGATACCTTTCGTTGTCACCTGGAGGTTACTTGACTCAACTTCAACTTGACACTTTACATGTTGAAACACACACGTGGTCTTACTCACTATTATTTTTGTTTATGCAACCCACGCGCGACTAACAATACCCTATCCACCAAGTTTTTTACATCGTCCTGAACATCTTTCATTATCTCGCATCCAAATCATATTTGTATGGATTTGTAATGTGTTTCATTTGGTGCGTAAAATTTGTTTCTTTGGCCGCTTTCATGAGCTGATCGTGATCGTAATCGACATACCCCTTATCGAAACGTCTGAATGACATGTACATGTACGCCTATCTGTCATCCTTCTTGCCGACGAGTACCACCCTGGACGCCCATGGCGAGTTAGATTTGCGAATGATGTCCGCCGCCTCCATCTCCATCTCGGCGACGTGCTGTCGACAATGGCTCTGCCTTCGTCTCCCATCTTAGACGGATATCGAATCAAGCTCACGCTTGATCGTGGCAAGTCTCAATGGGGCAAGCTAGGGGCACAGAGTGAAGAGAAGTCTTGAGAGAGGGGGAGGGGGCGCGCTACATCGCGACGAGGGCCCACGAGACACCACCCCACATCACTCACTCACCAACAAGAAAACTCCGAAAACTAACGCAACATCGCACAAACAAACCAATGAAATCAGTAAGGACAAACGAACAAATTCGGCGTGCGATGCGGCGGAGCTTCGAGACTTCGACAACAAGAAAACTCCGAAAACTAACGCAACATCGCACAAACAAACCAATGAAATCAGTAAGGACAAACGAACAAATTCGGCGTGCGATGCGGCGGAGCTTCGAGACTTCGAGACAAGTCACTGGTGAAAACAAAACTCACTCAATTTTCTTCACACAACGCATGATGGAGACACCGCATCCGCATAGAGTATATAAAATACTCTGGATGCGACACCCCCCGACTTAAGTCGAGCGCCCACGCGAGTAATGGGGTGATCAGGCCCAAAACAAGCTTGAACAACCGGACAAAAATCGAAACAATCAAACACATGTGAAAGGGTGTGATGACCCCTTGTCTCACCCCCCAAAGAGCGTGCACTCTCAGTGGGTTAAACCAAGCGCTATTGCGCAAGCGCAAGCGCGCGGTTTGAAGACAAGTCTCACATCAGGGTGCACGTCCGGACTGAGTGGGCACACACAATTTCAAGGACAACAAACACAATTCAGAAAGCGAAAGCGAAAGGTGAATCGAGAGAAACGAGCAAGCCAAAGGAAGAATCAACGAGAATCGAGACCGCGATGACCAACCAACTCGGACAAAATCTAGACCTTCGAGAACGCATCAAAACAGACATCAAACAACGAGCGACGGCCATCAAAGCCTCAAACAAACTTGTGACGAAAAACCGCTCCCACGCGGTGACCATGAGCGCATGGCCAAACAAGTGATGGCTCTTTCTCAGAGAGCACATCATATCATATCTCAAAGGACTCGAACTCGAAATCGAAACGGAGCAACGGAAACGAAAGAAAGCGGAAAGGAAGGGACGGGAGCGAGCAAATCGAGAGAAAGAATGAATGGAGGGGGTCGTGGGGTCGTTGTCGTCGGTAGAGAGAGAGCGGTTAGCCTCGTGGAGTGCGTACTCCACATGAGCCAAGGCTACCGGAGAGTAAGAGAGTAAGCGGGTAGCGTGACCGGGCGAGAGGCCGGGTTCCAAGGGGCCGGGCCAAGAGGCTTTGGGGGGCTCAAGGCAAGTCCCGAATGGCTCGGTCGCGACCGGCCCGCCGCGCCGCACGGTCACTTGAGAAGTTGTACCTCCAGGCGTCCGAGCGAGCGTGTCGAACACGCGATGGCTACAAGCTCGTAGGCAGAGGCAGAGGGCCGTTCGGCTGAACCGGTAGCTGACGCGGTCGTGATAGGGTCGTTGATTGTTGCTTGCGGGAAGAGATGTCTGAAAGATCATAATAAGTGTCGGGTTCGGGAGGGTCTGCCATCGGGCGCTACGAGCGATGAGGTAGACTGAAGGTCGGAGGCTTGTGACGCGTGGTGTCGGAGAGTAGAGACGAGGCTAGCTAGCGAGCTAGTAGGAGAGAGGGAAAGTGAGAATGAGAGCTTCTTAGGTCCGAGGTCCGAGGTAGGCACGGGAGACTACAACAGATAAACTCAAAAGACAAAAAGCCACACAAACTAAACCAAACGGGGCGAAAACTACCCACACCTGGACTGACAGCCAGGCATCGGCACCAGGGCAACTTAGCAATTAGCAACGCCGCAACGCCGCAGACATGCGACAGAGGGAGGGGGCCGACACAACGAGGGCAGAGCTCTCGCTGGGGGGAGCTATGACCGATAGACGAGAGAAGACAAAAGACGGTCATGGAACATTTGATGACATCGAGAGAAGGTAAGAGAAGAGGCGGACCACCAATCGACGAGACCCTAAGGCTTAAAATAACCCACAGGTTATAAGTAAAAGCCTGTCATCGTCATCGTATGGAATACGACAGAGCGCTTGTCGACGTCAATTGTGCCGTGGCTCTGGGCGTCGGGCCGGATCGAATCGAGGCATTCCTGCGGTGCGAGGGGCCAGGATGGATTAGTACGAGTGTGTGCGACCCTCGCCCTCAAGAACCAGCGTGCGAGCTACTAGTGACCCCCCACCCTGCTCGCGAGAAGAGCTCTGGGCTCTGCATGGCGCATGGCCACCACCTCCAGGCCATTCTTCGGCCGATCGCGGGCGATCGGACGTCGCGGAAGCTCCGCGATTCTAATGGTGATGCGCCCCACCCACATTCACATTCACCACTCTGATTCCCTCCCGTGAGCTCCCGCCTCAATCTCCCAAAATCCAAAATAGACCATAGACCGCCACGCGCGGGGGAGGGGAGAGGGGTCCCTCACCGACGCCATTGCCTCTAGTGGGGCGGGAGGAGGTCGTTCGGAGGGGGGAGGGAGTTGCCGGGGCAGGTAAGGGGGGGACCCTGCGGAAGCCTTGGACATCCAGGGGAGGGGGAGGGGGAGGTGGAAAATAGTGGTTAAAATGAGTGAGTGACCAGGCTACATGTAGGGTCGCTTGGCGCTTGGGCGACATCGCCACATCGGCGTGTCCATGAGCAGGTCGTCCATCTCAAGAGGGGTCGTCGGCTGGAGGGGAGGGAAGCGGCGCGCGCTCAATGACCGTATCAGCTTACTGATCGTTGAGTATGTTTGTAATGATACGAGGATAAGAGCATTGTGTATTGTGTATTGTAATGATTATCATATTTTAGTCAGTGGCACAAAGTGCCTGGGTTTTTTTTGACCGAGGAAGCGCGGGCAGCCAGCCCCAAGCGAGCGCTATTGCCCTCCTCCCCGCCCCCCCCCCCAGCCCCTCCCCCCCCGCCCCCTCCCCCCGCCGCCCGCGCCCCCCCGCCCCCCCGCCCCGCCGCCCGCGCCCCCCCCCTCCCATACCTCCCCCGCGCCGGCGGGCGCAAATTACACCCCCCCCCTCCCCCCTCTCGCGTAGTCGACCGGCGCACCTCGACGCATCCTCACCCGAGTCGCACCTCGCACTCCCGCACCGCTCCCTTCCCCCCCCAGCAATCATGTCGCGCATCATTGCTGCCACCACCATCGGCTTCCTCGCCCTCGGCGTCGAGGGTTTCTCGGTGGGCCGCTCCGCGCCCAAGAAGGGCAAGGTCGCCGCCGCTAAGAAGGCGCCGGTTGCGAAGAAGGTGCCGGTTGCGAAGAAGGCTGCTCCTGTGAAGCGTGCGCCAGTCGCGAAGAAGGCGGCCGTCAGCACTGGTGGCTTCTCGCCTGAGACTGACATTGGTGTCACCCCGCCCCTTGGCCTCTTCGACCCCCTCAACCTCCTGTCCCGTGGACCCGAGGCGTACCGCCGCTACCAGGAGATTGAGATCAAGCACGGACGTCTCGCAATGGCTGCCACGCTCGGCGTCATCACCACCGAGGCTGGCATTCGCCTGCCGGGCTACCTCTCCCTCTCGCAGGACCTTCCGTACGCGTCGCAGCCGGGCACCCTTGACGGCGCCTACTTCGCCACACCGCTCGCTGGCTGGCTGCAGATCGTTTGCTTCATCGCTGCTCTCGATCTTGCTGTCTTCCGCCAGGACCCCAACCTGCCCGCTGGCGATGTTGTGCAGGACCTCCCCATCAACTGGGTGCGCTACGAGGACCCGGAGGTTAAGACCTTCAAGCTCAATGTTGAGCGCAACAACGGCCGCGCTGCCATGCTTGGCATCACCGGCATGATCTCGCATGTCGCCCTTGGCCAGGATGCACTCTTCCCCATTGTCTCCAACTAAGCTGTTTTGTGTCTACTTGCCGGGTTGCCCTCGGCAGTTGACTTGCGCGCCTCTCTCGCGTCGTCCGGAGAGCTCCAGTAAGTTATCAGTGGTGTGATGCTGGATTAACATACACGGCCTCCGGGGCGGCACGCGCAGGAGTGTGGGATCGCACGCTAGTTGGTTGGGGTTGGTTTGTTGCACATGAGTTGGCTCGCTTGGCTCAAGCTGCTTTAGTTTTCGTGACCCTACATTTGCGGGTTGTCGATCGGATTCCACTGTGGCTGTGGGACAGATTATTATTTGGCGACAACCTTCTCCTGCGCAGGGTTTGACTCAGAGACCTCAAGCTACTTCATCGATACGTGTCATTATGCATTATGATAAAAAGAAGCTTATTAATATTCTCGCCGCGCGCGTGACCTTGCACAACTTGTTAGCAGTCGCGCCCGCGTCCCTTATCACTCCATCACGCTATCCTTGCGGCTCGTGCTCTACCTAGGGGCTCAGTGTGTGGGGTTTCTAGTGGCAGGCGGCGTGTACCGATCCCCGATGGTCTAGGTCTAGTCCTCGGCTTCCTCTTGCGCCATCGGCCATCGGGCTATCGGTCGTTTCTTGAGTCTTCCGTGGTCAACTAAGTTTATACTTAGTTCGCCCATGGGGGGGCACGAGCCCCCCTCTCTCTCCACTCCTCCCCTGCCATGGGGGAGGAACCACCCACTCTCCTGGCACGCCTGATTGATGGCCTGCCAGTAGCACACTAGCACACTGCCATGCTGACCCATCCCTCTCCCCATAGGCACGCCTGATTCGCCCGCCCTGGCCTGTCGTGGCCAGCCCATCCCTCTGACCAGCCCCTCCTCCCCGTGGGCCTCCCTGTTCAGGACCCCCCAGCCAGCTCCAGTCGACCCGCAGGGGCTCGGAGCGCTAGCGAGGGAGAGGCAGGAGGGGCCAGGGCCATGCCCCAGCCTCACCTGCCCCCTGAGCTGTGCTCCCAGGCCCCTGCTGGCCTCCTGGGGACCTGAAGAGGGGCCGCAGGCAGGTGGCTTGCCTTCATTTGGTCTCCTTCCATGAGCCCGGGGCGGCCGAGGTCGCATGCCTTCGTTTGGTACTCGAGCGGCGAGCAGCCGCCGTAGGTGGCGCGGATCCTCGTTTCCAAATACGCTCCCAGTACAAAAAAAAGAACCCGGTAAAGGAGAGACAAGGCAAGGTCTCTGTGTGTCATTATGAGCACGAAACGAAAAAAGCTTCAGTGTGACGTGGTATGTGAGCGCCTTTCACTTTGTTCCGTGATGACCAATCAGTCATCAGATCTGCAGGTACCACTACGACACGTGTATTCACCACAGCACTCCGAGTTATTTTGGCACACCGACCCTGGCTCGCGGCATGGCGTCTCACACACTCCATCGTCATTGCACTCAAGTCCTTCACAGCACTCGTCGCCATAACTGCACCCCCCCCTTTTCTCGATACACGGTGGGAGCGTACGGCACTTTTGGTCGGAGCACACGAGATCGTGACAACAGTCTCCATCGTTTGCACACTCTCCATCCACATCCTTACATCTGTGGCTGCGAGCGCCGCCGCTGCCGCCTGGTCCACCTCCCTCACAGCCACCTTCTTCAGCTTCCTCGCTCCCTTGTCATCCTCATTGGCGCGCACCTTCTCAACCAGCGCCAAGAAAGACGAATCATCTGCCGGGCACCGTGCAGACTGGTTGCGACCCAGCACATGGTCGGCAACCCTTGTTGCGCTGCCGCGCCGCTGCACCCCGCAGCCAATGCACCGCCACATAGGGTGGTTGGGATCTTCCTCTTCGACAATGAGCACGCACGCCCAAACTGGATCGGAGCGCCTCGCAGCAAGGAGCGCTTGCGCGCTCCCTGCAGCAAGGGCTGGCTCAGTCCTGTTGCACGCGTTGGCAGCACGCCAAAGATGCCTGGCGCCTCCCTGCCGCGCGGACGCGCAGGCACTTGCTCCTCCTGCTCCTGCGCCTCGTCTTGGTCTTGGTCTTGGTCTTGTCGTGCGTCTGCCCTTTGCACATGGCCTCGCGCTCCATCTAGGAGCGCCGCCCACTGGAGGCGCGGTGCGGCGGGCAGCTGCCGAGGCGCCTCGGCACGATTGGCTCGTCCTCCTC
The DNA here is from genome assembly GCA_018136815.1 of Isochrysis galbana. NCBI lineage: Eukaryota > Haptophyta > Isochrysidales > Isochrysidaceae > Isochrysis > Isochrysis galbana. The sequence continues at coordinate 7,737,744 of CM030932.1, forward strand.
CTCCTCATTGCGCGCGCCTCGCGCGCGCGAGGCGCGGTCGGGGTTAGGGTTGAACATGGGGATTGAGGAGAGGGAGGAGGGGGGGGAGCGGGAGCGCGCGGCCGGAGAGGAGGGAGGAGCGTCGCCGCGTCGCGCAAGTGGCGCAGGGGGAGGCCCCCCCACCGGTATCACTGTTTTTTGGACTGTTTTTGGCTGTGTTTCTATGAAAGCCAAAAACAGCCTGATTTTGCTGTGTTTGGAAACCTTCTGGCTGTGTTTCCCACCTAGGCTTCAGAGGTGCTTCGCCGTTTAAGAGATAGTGGTTTATAAAAAACGTTGTTGAAGGAGAAGCTCTAGCCTCTAGAGCTCTACCCCTTTTCTTTCCTCTGTCTGGTATAGAAAGTAGATAGCGCGCCCTCTCGTCGCTCCGTCGCCGTTCACTAACGTAAACTGAAGCCCGCTAAAGGTACTCGTCGAAACCCACAAAATTGTTCGTTGTTCGGCGCCAATGGCTGCGGTGGGCCTAGCGCTGGCAGCTCTCGGCACTCACACTCGCATTTCGCCGCGCTGGCTCCCGACGAGCTCACTCGACCCAGCTGCTTTCGAAGCGAAGCAAATCGTTGTTCCTACGCTCGCCGTCCGATGGCGCACTCGGTCCGAGTGGAAGCATGCAAGGCTTGCGATGTTCGCAGCGGGCCTGTACCCAGGTGTGGACTACATCGTGAAGCAGAACGACCGCCAGGCGGACGGTGATAATGGAGACAGTTCCGTCAGCCTGATAGTACAGCCAGCATACCCGTTAATTGACGAGCTAGAGCGTGAGTGGCCGGTCTTGGTGAACTCTACGGTGTCGCCTCGCTGGATGGACCCTGCTGCATACAATGCTTTGACTGCATGCTTCGCTCTAGGGACAGCCTTGGGTGGGCTCGCGCTAGCTTTGCTCTTGTCGGTCATGTTCACATTCTCCTTCATTCCTTCAGCATCGATGGAGCCTGCAATCTTGCCGAGAGACATGCTTTTGGTCGAGAAAATCACTCCGCGATTAGGTCTAACAGCCTCGCCTGGTAGCCTTGTACTTTTCAGTCCACCCCCAGCTCTGCAACAGATTGTACGTGACCGTGCAGCCGCCACAATTGGTGACGCTAAAAGCCGTCGCGAGGTCACATATGCCGTGGAACATCTGCTGTTCATCAAGCGCGTTGCAGGCATAGGCGGAGACTCCGTGAGGGTGGACCCTTCCATTGGCGTGATTGTCAAGAGTCCAAGCTTTGGAGAGAGCATTTTCCCAGGCTCGGCCGTGCCTTTGCAAGATGGTTACACAAGCTTTGTGCAGGATACAGTCCCATCCCGGGAATATTTCGTTCTGGGCGACAACGCTGATGTGAGCATCGATTCTAGGTATTGGGGCTGCTTGCCGCAAGACCAAGTTGTTGGTAGGCCTTTGCTACGTGTTTGGCCATTGTCAAGATTTGGTCCTGTTCCGGGAAGATAAAAGGTACTGTGGCTGAGGTAAAGTGAGCGTGGAGTGTGGCGTGCACGTGTTAGTGGAATGTGTGCAAAGATGGACGAGGACGCCGCATCCCGGGGACAGCGCGTGACAGCTCGACGCACGTTTGGGCGGCTCAAAACTAAGAATCGCTCGCGCTATGTTGCTGCACTGTGTACAGTAGATCCTGTAGCTACTAATAGGTAGTACATTGAACTATCGTTAGTCATGGAGCGTGCTCCGCTCCCCTCCCCTCCTGCCTTCCAGGCTGCCAGCGTAGGCGATTTGCTGCCCATGGCAATACCCCGATCCCCGATACGTCCGACGATGTCGCCCAAGCGCGCCCGCGAGCAAACATCCCCACGGCGACTCAGTCAAGTGCAAGCAAGCCCCGGCACCTGAGAAGGTGCAACTTGAGGTTCGCCTTATTTGTTATGCCCTCTCCCCGTCTATTTTGGTATATAAGCAGCTTCGGTTGGAGGGAAAGCGGCCACCTGCCATTTTGCCACCATAGCCCCATGGCCCATGGGGTTAAGTAAGGGCCCAAGGCCCATCAATCAATAGCGGGCGGGGCAGAGTTGGGGCTGTTTGCCACTGCTGAAAGGGGCCGCTTTGTTGCTTCTAGCCATCGACACCGGTGCGCCGCACGTTGTCTTTTTCGTTCGGGTATGCTCACCCACAACTCACAAGCCCCTATCTGAAGCCAACCAAGCAGAAGCAACTCCCCTCTGCTCGGCTCGCTGCTCGCTGCGCCCATTTGCGGTACGTTGCTGCCCGTCTTTTGTCCCTCTCGTGCTCTGCCTCAGGCTGTGAGCATGCGTGGTCGATTGAAGGTTGGATCCATTCGAAGAGAACTGCCTTGGCCAACACACTGTTGACCGGCTAGTGCTAGTGCGTTGCCACACCAATCTCTCTCCTGCTGGAGCGCAATTTCGCAAGCGAGAAAGCAAACACCGTGCTGGAGTGGGAAACGGGAAACGGAGATGGAGATTGATGATGATGATCCTTTGGCGGCAGAGGATGGTGAGGAAAGTGAAGAGGGGGAGCATGAACAGGAGGACTAGGCGGCGCAACGCAATTTTGCGGTTTCCGGGGTCCGGGGCCTATGCGTGTATATGCTGTGCATATGTGCATAGTGTATATATATTCATATTCTTATTACTACTACTAGTAGTAGTAGACTACTATTGCAGTTTTACAAGTGTGGTGAGATGTGGAGGCACCAACTGGAATGCAAACATGAACCCAGGGAAGAGATTGGCTTGCAACTTCACCTTGCAGCAGTACTTGTTCGTGTTGCCAGTGATCACACGCGGGTAGCTCGGCAGGTTCAGGCAATCTTCGCCGCCTCGTCGAGTTTGACGATGGCCGCTCCTTGCGCGCACTCGGGCGCTTCCCCAACCAAGCATGTCGCGCAGCATCTGTACACCGACCTTCTCCTCGCGGTGGAGGTGGACCTGGATTGGCTCGCGACGCTCCGCGCCGGATGCCGTCAGCACCGGACCACCCGCTTCGATCCGCTCGAGCAGCTCACTCGCGGTAGCCGCGTGCGCGCAAAACACCAAGGCGTCTCAAAGGGGAGACATGTGGATCGTGACACAAATCGAGTGAATCAAGTAAGACCACGTGTGGGGTTCAACAAATGAAGTATCAAGTTGAGTCAAGTTACCTCCAGGTGACAACAGAAGGTGCTAGCAGGGATGGGGATAAATGAACGCTTTTGGTCTAAGGACTTACTAAGACTAAGGAATTGGTTATTGGTTATTGATTGGTGATTGGTGAGACTTATGACTTATCATAGACTTGACAAGAACGACTGAGGGGACGGTGGTGAATCACAACGTAAAATAGTGTTTGACCGCCCTAAAATAAAAAAAATCTGTTTGACCGCCGGAGTACCGAGTACCGACAGCGCGCGCGCAGGCGCACAGGCGCACAGGGGACAGGGGCAGGGGCGGGGGGCGGGGGGGGGGGGGGGGAGTGAGGAGCGAGGAGCGTTGCGGGGGCACTTGCACGCCCCGAAACACCCGAGCGGAAATGTGACCATGCCGACACAAAGTGTCCGTAAAGCGACCGGGCCGGAAAAAATCCCCCCCCCCCCCCCCCAAAAAAAGGCGACCACGGAGGCCAGGCGGATTTTTTTGTATGGGGCACTTGTAGTGACTAGTAGGAGTAAAGAGTAAAGTACCCCATCGTGAACCGTGAATAACGAACGAACGCCCGCAAGCGCTCTCTCTCGCCCGCTAGTTCGTTCAAGTTTATTCCTTGTTGCGTGAAGGTTACGTGAGGAATATATTCATACATACCTCTGTGTGTGTCATCAGCGATGGCGCAAGATGAGAGGAGTTATCTCTCTCTCTCTTCTCTCTCTCTCTTCTTATACAGTATTCAGGGGGGGGGGGGAAGATGGAGAGAAAGGAAGGGGCGCGGCAGAAGAAGTGAAGGCCGGCCCCCGTCTCTTAGGGCATGGCGTCCGGGCGCCAGTTCGACCTGCAGATCAAGGTGAGCGAGGGGCGCGTGCGCGAACGGACGGCGTCTCGCCGACTCATGCCCTCCCACCTCACTCGTACGTAGCTTATGATGATCGGCGATCAGGCCGTCGGCAAGACGGCGATGCTCGTCAGGTACACTGAGGATGACTTCAAGGAGAGCGTGCTTCCCACGATCGGGATCGACTTCAAAGTCAAGGCGTGTATATCCCCTGCCAGAAGCGCGCGATGCCGCTATAACTCTCACAAACCACACACCCACACTCGTGCACTCTGTACCGCAGACCGTCCAGATCGAGGGAAAGAGGGTGAAACTGCAGATATGGGACACGGCAGGACAGGTAGAGATAGTGCCACTGCACATGCCTTTGCCGACGGGTATGACCATGAGCCACCTCCGTATGCGTGCCGCAGGAGCGTTTTCGTACGATTACGCAAGCGTATTACAGGGGCGCCATGGGCATCTTGCTCATATACGTGAGATTGCTCCCATCCATACGCAGAATGGCACAGGCCAGTGCTTTAGAGCAACGTACACTTCACTGTACACTTCATCGTACATCTCATCGCACATTTCACCGCAGGACGTGACCAACCCCAAAACACTGCAAAATGTGCGCAATTGGGTCCGGAACATCGAGGGAAACGCCCCGCAGACAGTAAACAAGATCCTCGTGGGCAACAAGTAAGAGCCTTGACCAACCGATCGATTGTTGCAACTCTTGCTGCTGCTTGATCCGATAGCCTAGATTCCGACCTGGCCGAAAAACGTCCACTCAGGTGTGATATGGAGAGCGAGCGGCAGGTTCCACGTGCCGATGGGGAAAAGCTCGCATCGGAATATGGAATTAAGTTTTATGAGACATCGGTGCATGGCGCGCCCTGCTATGAGCTCGATCGCAACCCATTGAAATTGCCGCAATCGCCACGGGAGGACGCCACGAGCGTATCACTTCCTCATTGTTCAGCACCCCGCCCTCTTTGTGCAGGCACGCTCCAATACCAATGTGTCCGAAGCATTTTTAACCCTCGCTACCGATGTACGTTCTGAGGAGCACGAGAGAAGAGATACTTGCGCTTTTTCCACCTCCGTTTGATTTGTGCCTGACAACTCGGAATCCCCTTAGTCTCCACATTTGTCTCACCCCCCTTGGTAGGTGGTTGCACGACTAGTAGCAAACGGCGGAGAGACATCAAATAGCGGTTTGAGTGTGGGGCAGACCCGGCAGGGGGCCAAGAACAGTCCTTGCTGCTAGCGGTCCGCATGGCCCCGTTTGCCACGACCCTTCAGATGCGACCTCCATGTCTATTCGTGCTGCTGCACTACCACACTTTTGTCCTTGCCCACTCGTGTGAGCAGCTCCGGCGCCATCACCTGTTCATCTGCTCAGCTCCTCGTTCATTCCACTTGTCGCAAGCGATTGTGCACTCCCTACTCGGATGGTGAACTCGCACCTTGAATTGAAATCCACCTTTGTACGATATGTCATCCACCTTCATCATCACTCGTCGCCATCCTTCCTCCTACGCCCTTCAAGGGTAGCATCGTTTTAACGCCGCACAGCTCAGCAGAGGATGTGTACGACGATGCTCCTTTGAACACCCCCCGCCATGCTTCTGGATGCCGTTGAACAACGACTGGGACGTAGGGTGCTCGTCGTCACTCTTGGCGGAAGCCAATGAGCCCATTCGATGCCAGGCACGCAGCCTTCGACCGTACCCATGGGTAGGTAAGAGATGGAGCTGTGAGCAACCATTCGGCCGCCGCTGCGTTACACGCGCACGCATGGTGCGCGTGCCCCCTTCATCTCCCTTTGACGTCCGGTGGTAACGTCTTTGGCATCGTTTGCGTATGCACAGAAGGAGTGCGGAGGGGATCACGCATAGGATGGGATACAAAAAAAACACTTCTAGGGCGGTCAAACAGTGATGTATGACTACTAACATGTGGGGGGAGCCACGCCGGCAATCCACTTTATTCTTCATTTGGGACGTCGCAAAAAGAATAATATGGAATAAACATGTGTACATCGTACGTTGTACGTTGTGCTCGCACTTGACATACGACACGTGCACTTGCGAGCCCGCGTGCGGCACAACGTGGTACCCATGTACACCCCTGGATCCCTCTGTCGATATCTAGCTCCCGTTCCCTCTCTCCTTCTCTTTCCCTTTCTCGTACTCGCTTCTTCCCTCTCCTCCCTCCTCCCCTCTCCCCCTCTCTCCGCAACTATCAGTAAAACTGATAGGGTCATGGGGGATGGGGGCCGCGTTCCCCCCTTCCTCCATCGCAGACACCCTCTAGGTGGGCCTGCACACTCACTCTCAGCCCCTGCTTGCTGGCAGGGGCTGAGTTGACATCAATCCTGCCCAGACTCTCGCCCAGCGCGCGCCGCGCGCCTCACGCATTCGCCTGAACCTGACCCCCATCGTACTGACCTCCCCCTCCACCACTAAGACACAGACACTTGTCGAGTCGAGCGGAGCCGGAGGGCTCTGAGCCACTCCGTCGCGAGCGGCACCGGCGGCTAGCGCGGCGCTTTGGCCCTCCTCCCCACCGGGAGTCGGGTGAATGAAATTCTGGACTGGGTCGGGCAACCCCATTTGGGTGTCTGGACGGGGAACGAACGGCGAACGAAGGGCTGTGGGGCGGCGAGGCGCTCCTAGCGGCCCTAGTGTGTTGGGTTTTAAGAGATTGTTAGACCTACAAAGAACTCTTCCCTCAGGGAGGGAGCCTAGGCGCCTTTGTATCCGCCCTCCCATTCTGCCGGTTGGTGGTAATATTGGATTTCTTCGGCTTCCGCCACGTTCCCGGTGCCGGCTATCTCTCCTAGATAATCGGTGTCAGCGTGTAGCAGCCAGATGTTATTAAATCTGCTTATGAATCTTTCGTCTTCCGTGACTCTAACTTGTCTGCGAGGTAGCGCATCCCCTGGCTCCTGTGGCTGGGTTGATGCAAACCTGTTTCTTATAGCGCTCATACCAATCGGCCCGAACTGATTTGTGCTTGAACAGGTTCGCGACCTCCGTCCCTTGAATGAGAAGGTTGACCGTCCCAATAACCAGAGAGCGGTTGACGCGCACGCCCATGTGCCGTAACGCTGACGCCCAGAAGTATAAGCGTTTGCGAGCCTCCTCCGGCAAGAAGCACTGCCTGCCTGCAACTGCTGGGCTCACGACGAAGCCTGCTGGGTCCTTCTTCTCAGCCTCCGCGGCCGCCTTTGCTCCCGTGGCTGCCGCATTCAACGGCCAGTGTGAGATGCGGACACCTACAACAGAAAGCAATTCGGATGCGCGTCGCCCATCCATCGCGAGCCTCCCTTTCACCATTTCGATTGCTGCCCATTTCACTCCCTCCCTGTACATCCCCCGCGTGCCCTTTGCGTGTCGCATTCGCGAATCGACACTCGTTAGGCTTCGCTCTTCTCTTCGTCGTTCGGTATCTATCGTTATAATTCTCTGCTTTCTCGCGTTCTCGGTCAAAAGCTTCGCTTGGATGCATGGGATCGGGGGTTGTGGAGCGCTCTCTCTCTTTCTCTCGAAAGAGAAGGGAAGTTTCCCCACCTCTCTTCCTCCCAGGCGCCTCGCAAATAGGTTTAATTTGCTATCTCCCCTGCGGTTCTTTATCTGCTTCTGGGGGCAATCAGGTTTAATTTGCGACCTCTTCGCATCTCCCCCTTAGGCACATCGCACTCCTTTCGTCTTATTTGGTAGGTCTCTTGGAATCCTGCGTAGCAAGATTGCCCCTCGTTTCCGTTATGGTGCGATTCCCGTTCCAGACAAGATCGTCGACAGATCGCCCTTTGATCGTCGTCCGTCGTTGTCTGATCGGAGTGTTTGGGTTTGATTTCAGTCGAGTTATGTGAGAAAGTCGTGGGGCGAGAGTCGGGGTGTTTTCCTGGGTGTCTTTGTCCGTCGGCCTGTCGCCAGTCGTCATCCGTCGTCGCTCTCGCTCTCGTCGCTCTCTCTCTCGTAACACTCAGACCCTACAATCCCTCCTCGCCTCGCCAGCCCCTGCCACCACAGCCCTCCTCTCACTCACCCTCGCCTTTCGCCGCTCGTTCCATGTCGCTTTCGCCGCCGTCCTCGCCCTCGCTCAAGCCCGCCTGCCCGCCTTCCTCTGCTGACGGGCTTCAGCCCGTCAGCACCTCTGAAGTGGCCTCCCTCGCCGCGCCTGCCGCCGGCTTTGCCCCTTCCTCATTGCCATCAGGCCCTATGGGCCACTCCAATTCGTCAGGTGTAGAATCCTTCCCGGTGCGTCCCGCGCTGGACGTCTCAATGGGGGTCACCCCCACCTCTGCAGAGTCGGGCATCATGCCTGCCCTGCCCCCTTTCTCCTCTCCGGACGGTCATCCACCACCACCTTCACAGGGGGAGGTGATGCCCTCCCTCGCCTCTCCTTCTGATCTCTCTGCGGTGCCTCCGCCATCATCTCCGCCTTCACCGCCGGAGTCCGTCGGATACAGGTCCAAGCCCGAGTCTCACCAGGGTGAGGATAATCCTCTGGAAGGATTCCTCCCCTCTCCTCGCGCATGCCTCGAGGCACCACCACCCTTACCATCGGACTCGGAGGCCGCCTACGAGCCCTACCATCCTTCGCTCGAACGCCTCTCGGTCGCCTCGGCCGCCCCAAGTCAGCCGTCTCGTTGTGGAGAGGCCCCGGGCCTACTGCCCGACTCCCTTCTTCATCTCTCTCCTTCTCCTTCTCCACCGTCTGCTACGGTCCCGCCGCCAACCTCTTCGGCTTCACCGGGGGTCAACCCCGTAGAGCTGCGCTATATTGAGCTGATGCAGGCCATGGCCGCACAGTTCTCTCAGCAACTCGCTGCGGTCACCAGCGCGATCGAGCGAAGCCGACTCCCTCCTACTCCAGTCCAGGCAGCCAGCCCGCCTCCACCTCCATCCGATGATGGCGGCGAAACTGTTTTGCCTCCGCCACCGCCGCTCCCTCGCTCCTCATCGAAATCTAAGAAGACTCGGAAGGACAAGAAGAACCGCCGCCGCCGCCGCTACAGTTCTCCTACTTCTTCGTCTTCCTCGTCTTCGTCCCCGGTCTCCGGCTCGCGTTCATCTAACTACTCGTCGACCAGCGATTCGGATTCCGACGGATCATCCGAATCTACGGACTCGCGCCGCAAGCCTCGCCGCGCCAAGGGTAGCCACTATGCTACCTCAGGCAAAGGTTATCATACTAAGGAGGGACGGCCGTCTATGATGGTCCCCGAAGGTTTACATTCTAACTCTCGCCGATCTCTCCGCCCCCACGCTTCTAAGTCCAAGTCAGGCCAGCATAGTAACCGGGAGAGTCGACGTCACGCTAAGCGCCACGCCGCTCCTCCCGCGGACCCAGCCCTGTCTGATGAGCCGGACATTCTTGAACAATGGCTACGGCACTATGGGCGCCACGGCAAGGCCTACTCCGACTCCGCTAGTGCCCCACTCGAATACCAGGTGATGGCGGCCCGTGAGGTCCCATCTGGTGAGTCCTGGCATGCTCGCATCATTTACACGACTCGCACTCTCACAAAATGGGTGCGCGCTCGTACGTTCGTCCGCACTAAGGGCGGCACTCGCGATGCTAAGTCTAGCCTCGAGAGCCTCCAGTCGCTGCGCTTCCCCGCCGACCTACGCTCTACCGATCCGAATAAGGCGGCAGCTTCCTGGGATGGATTCCGCATGCAACTGATCCGCGCACTCGAGGGCTCACTCACCTCGGGCGTGGACTGGCAGGACGCCCTCAATGGCCTTCTCCTCGCCGCTCGCGATCCGAAAAAGGGCCATCCCCGCATCATGGCCTATGTCCTTGATGCGGTCAGGGACTCGGTCCTCTGCGCTAACCCGTGCTTGCATGCCGACGTGCTGATCGCAAAGTGCGACCAATCATTCGCCGCCGGGGCAAAAGGTTTCGCCAAAGAGACTGCGTCCGCGGAATGGGACCGTTGCACCACGCGCTCGGAGGGCGAGGACTTAGTGACTCTTGCCACTCGAGTGACCGACGCCTTTGTTCGCAAGATGAACGATCCGACGGTGACGGCCGCTAACGTCTTCAAGTTTCCTGCCTTCACGCATGAGATCAACGAGCGATTCGACGCCTGCGTCAAAGCCGACGAAAGCGACCGCGCACGGGGAGCGGAGAACTCGTTCGAGTTCCTCAAAGCGTGGAAGCGAGGCATAGAGGCGGTCGCCGCAGGAGACGCGCCGCATCACTCGCTCTCTTGCATCTCGATCGCGCGCATGGTGCTGGCTCCAGCGGAGCAGGCACGTGCTGAGGCTTCGCGGAGCAGCAAGCAGATGGACGGTCCGCTCACAATCGCCCACATCGACGACGTCGTCCGGATGGTCAAGGATCGCCTGGGTTCGTCGAAGCCGGCTCCGGACAAAAGCGACAAACCCTCGGCCGCTACCTCAGGAAGCGGCCGCGGCTCCGATACTCGAAATAATCGCAATGGAGATCGGTCCCACCAGGGACGCACCGACCACACCAGGGAGCCGCCTCCCAAGTTGGAGGGTGGACTCCCACCTCTCGACGCACCGCCCTCGCAAAAGAGCCGCCGCTGCGCGCCGCCTGCGGACAACCTCGGCCATCCCGAGGGAGCCAAATGGGATTTGGAGTCGTGGCGTAATGCTAAGGTAGATTTCGACCCGATGTCACGCTATTGTGGGCACGCTGATTTGGCTGCTTCATTCGCTAGGGCCCGTCCGACCGACGCATCTATGAAGGTGCCTCGCACGCAGCGCCCTACGTCTGAGGGCGGTGTATGGACCACAGCCACCGGCTGTGCCTATTGCGCCTTCCGCCCCGCTCCTCCCGATCACGATACGGCTCGTCCCGACCATACCCCGGAGGGGGAGGTGTTGGTCACCGTCTGGAACCTGGCGCCACGTCCGGTAACTCTTCCTGCGTACTCGCCGGTGGCGTCAGCTCACATCGAGTACAAGTTGCACGAAGCGCGGTCGACAGCCGCCGGTGATGGAGACGACCCCGAGTCCTCGCTCACCGAGGCACAGCGCGCGCTCCTCGACGCTATCACCATTGATCCCGACAAGCAATTGTCGCCGTCCCAGAAGCAGCGCGTACGCTGCCTGCTGGCACGGCATGTCGACGCGTTCGCCCTCGACCCGAAGAACCCTCGGCACACGCACGTGATGGAGGTCGAGCTGCCTCTCCTCCCCGGCGCTACAGCCCACCGACACGCTCCGTCCAAGATGGGTGACGAGGGCCGCGCCATCGTCGACAAGCACGTCGCTGAGATGGAGGCGGCGGGCATCATTCGTAAGTCCAATTCGCCATGGGCTTCGCGGGTTGTTCTCGTCGGTAAGAAAGATGGATCCGTTCGCTTCTGCGTCGACTATCGGGACACGAACTCGAAGCTTCGTATCTCGGACAGCCCTCTACCGCTCACCGTCGAAGCGATCGATCGTTTATCTCGAGGCCAAGGCTCTCGAGATTCTTTGTTTCTCTGCTTGCTCGATCTCGCCTCCGGTTTCTGGTGTCTGCCTATCAAGGAGGAGGACAAACCCATCACGGCGTTCTGTACCCACCGCCAGAAGTACGAGTTCAACTACCTCCCGTTCGGCGTCCAGTCCGGCCCGTCCTACATGTGTCGTCTCATGGACGCGGTGCTCCAGGGCCTCGCGTGGGAGATTTGCATGCCGTACCTGGACGACATCGGGATTTGGTCGACAGGTACAGGCAGCACTCTTGAGGAACGCATCGACGCCTCCTTCGAGCAGATGCTCCATCGTCTCGACCTCGTCCTCGAACGGCTCCGATGGGCCGGTCTCTCATGTAAGGCCTCCAAGTGCATCTTGTTCGCTATCAAGGGCGAGTACCTCGGGCACGTCGTTTCTCGTCGTGGTCTCGAGATGGACCCCAAGAAAGTCGAGGCGGTACGCTCGATCGATCCGCGTCACATCAACTCGCTCGAAAAAGTCCGCTCGTTTCTCGGTCTTTGCTCGTACTACCGTCGGTTCATCAAGGGCTTCGCGCACGTCGCGGCCCCTCTCACCGACCTCACGCGTACGGGTGTCGATGTGGCCACCGTCTCTCAGTCACCTGAGTGCCAGACCGCGATCCGCTGCCTCATCGATCTCATCACGTCTGCTCCAGTGTTGGCTGCGCCTCGTCACGACAAGGAGTTCATCGTCAAGACGGACGCGGCCAGTACTCTGGGTATCGGCGGAGTCCTGTCGCAAATTGACGACCACGGGCACGAGCATGTCGTCGCGTATTACGGTCGCCGCCTCACCGCCGCGGAGCGTCATTGGACCACCACCGAAGTGGAGCTTCTCGCCGCCTTGGAAAGCATTCGCACTTGGCGACCGTACCTTTGGGGCCGGCACTTCCGCCTCGTCATTGATCACCAAGCTCTCCGTTGGTTACACACCATGAAGGACACCGTCCAGGGTGGGCCAGCGTCGCGCCTGATGCGATGGGCGCTCAAGTTGTCCGAGTATCGCTTCACCGTCGAGCACAAGCCGGGCGCTAATCACAAAGACGCGGATGGCGTGTCACGCTTGGTGGCGGCAGACGATGGGACGTCGGAGACGTCCGCTCCTAAGCAGGGGGGTGGGCAGCTGCTAGCCGCCGTCGTTCCTAGCTCTCGCTCCACCACGGCATCGGAGGGGCAGTCGCCAGCCGTCGTTGCCTTTCGTTCTCGTACCACCACGGCATCCAGTCTGCAAGCTGACGAACGGTCGTCCAGATTGTCCTCTACGACCAGGGATTCTATCAACCTCTCCTACCTCGACGTCGGTACACCTAACGCCGAGGCGCTCAAGGAGGCACAGGCCGAGGACCCCGACTGCCACGACCTCATTCGCTTCCTCTCCGCGTCTCCTCACAAACCCGATCTCGATCACCGTCGCTTGCGTTGGCTTAGTCGCGAATCTTCGCGATGCCTGTTGCGATCAGGACTACTCTATCGACGAGTGCCGACGAGAGACGGCGAGAAGCTCTGCCTCTACGTGCCGAAGACGATGCGCCGCGCCTACCTCGAAGCCTTTCACGACCACCTGTGCCACCTCGGCGACAACCGAATGGCGCGCCTTTTACGCGACCGATATTTTTGGCCTGGCATGAACGCAGACGTCAGTGAGCACGTTCGCCAATGCCACGAGTGCACCTTAGCTAAGCCTCCCTTCCGTCACCTCGCAGATCCGAAGGGACCGCAGGTCGGCGCCTATCCGTTCGACATCGTCTTTTGCGACGTCGTGTCGATGGCTCCCACGCACGACTTCATCAAGGGCTCTCGAGGCTTCGACAAGCTCCTCGTTTTCGTAGACTCGCTCACTCGTTGGATCGAGGCGGCCCCTCACAACGGCGACCCCTCGAGTGCCGACGCTCTTCACGCCTTCATGTCGTACGTCGTTTCTCGGCACGGAGTACCAAGGCAACTTCGCTCGGACTCCGGCAGCAATCTCGCTAGTCAACTCACCTCGATCATCCTCGAGCGCACCGGCACCGACTTGCGGCCGAGCACACCTCATCATCACGAGAGCGTGGGCCTGGTCGAACGAGCTCAGCAAACATTGATCAACATGGCTCGCGCTACTGATGAAGGCGGCGGTCATTGGGTCGATCATCTCCCGTTCTTTCTAATGAGCATGCGCGCTTCCGCCAATCGCATTACCCGCATGTCGCCTGCTGCCTTGCTCTATGGCCGTGAGCTTCGCCTGCCTGCACAGCTTTCTGATCCACCTGACACTGGCCCGCCTCCCGAGTTACCTCAGGAAATTCGCTCGTACGCTTGGAAAATGCATTGTCGTTTAAAGGCGGCGTGGGCCGCGGCTTATGATGCAACTTTAGAATCTCAAGCCGACGCACTCGCTGACACACTACGCACTCACTCTCCCCCTATCCAATTTGCCCCAGGTGATAGGGTGGTTCGCAAGATTCCAGGACACCGCAACAAGCTCCTCTACCACTACAGCGGACCATACCGCATTGCTGAGGCGCTTGGCGCTGGCCGCTACCGACTACGCGACCAAGAAAATCGCCTCCTCTCCGAGGAGGTGCATGTGACTAACCTCCGTCCCTACTATACCCTCACAGATGAAGATCCTGTCCAAACAGATGAGTATCTGGTGGATTCACTCCTTGACCGCAAGGGTCGAGGTGATTCCAGGCAGTATCTCGTCAAGTGGCGTGGTTACGCGAAAGCTGCGGCCACATGGGAGCCGCTAGCCGAATTGCTTCGCCGCTGCGAGTCGCTCGTCACCGCCTATGATGATGCTCACCCCTTCCCGCCTCTTCGTAAGCCTCAGATGAGAAAGCAGGCTGCAGAATCACAATCTCAGACCGTCTCAGCCCCGCCGACGTCGCACGCGATCGAAGCTCCCGTGGGATCCGAGACCACCGGCTTGGATCATCAGGCCCCGCGCCGCTCGCCTCGCCTCGCACCGTCCTCGCACAGTGGCCCCATTGCTCATGTCTCCCAGTTGCCCGTCTCAGCCCGCCCGTCTGTTGCCAACCCTGCAGGTCCAATGATGCGGCCGCAGCACGCGGTCTTCGTCCTCGGGCAGTGGTGGTACTCGTCGGGGTCGTCGCGCGGTTCCCCGTGGTTTGGCTCCCACGCATTTGCGCACGCTGCCCTTGCCTCGCCTACCTTCGTTCGCTGTCGCTCCGAGGCTCTCGCACGCCTGTCGCCATCGGATCGCACCCTCGTCTCTCTCCTCGATACACCCTCTGCGTTCTTCTGACAGTCGCGACTGTCACGCCCCTTCAGATATCTCTCAACGCCGTCGTTTACGTTTGATCGCGGTACGGGAACGTACGGGAATTCTTTTCCAGTTCCCCCCCGCGGTCGCCGAATTTTTCCCCCGCGGCCGCCGAATAGTTCCCCCCGCGGGAAGTGAGGTATGGCTCGCCCCCCCTTTCGACCACGGAGGATGGATCTCCCTCCCCTTTCGCTGCGCTCTGTCAGGAGACCCCCGTACCTCGTCGTTTAGCTCGCGCGTGACGTGCCGAGCCCGTCGTGATATCTCGCCGCCTTTTGCCGTTGGCTGTTCGACTACTCATATATCGAAGAACAGGAGACGCCGCGTTGTAACTTGGGTGCCGCCACACCGCCCAAACATCCAGGTAAAACTCTCGTAAAAGAGAGAAGGGGATGGGTTGCAGCGTTGAGTCCTGCGGTCTGCCGCGCCGGCCGCCGATTCTACACCTCATCGTCCGGACGGGTGTGGTACCCCTTGTCTCTTCGATCGCCGCGCACTATTCTTATAGTTCGTCGTTCGTCGTTCGTCGTTCGTTCTTCGATTCTCGATTCTCGATTCTCATCGTTCCGCGTTCTTATCGTTCTTCGTTTCTCGCTCTCGATCTCGATTCTCGATTCTCGTCGTTCCGCGTTCTTCGTTTCTCGCTCTCGACTCTCGATTCTCGATTCTCGTCGTTCTGCGTTCTCATCGGTCCTCGATTGTTCGTAACTTCTCGGTGCGTCGCTCATCACGTCTTCCGTCTTGGTTCGGCGTTGGGCGCGTGGCTCTCTATCCATTCGGATTTATTGTTTCTTTCGCTCTTCGGATTAAATGTTTCATTCGCTCTTCGGATTTATTCGCTCTTCGCTCTTGGCTCATTCGGTCTCGTTCAGGATTGCTCTTCTGCCTTTCTCGTGGCTTGCTTGGAGCTCTCCGATGTCCGTTAGGTTCTCTTCTTTCCTCGCGGGACGCTCGATCCTAGCAGGGGGGTGTCGCATTCGCGAATCGACACTCGTTAGGCTTCGCTCTTCTCTTCGTCGTTCGGTATCTATCGTTATAATTCTCTGCTTTCTCGCGTTCTCGGTCAAAAGCTTCGCTTGGATGCATGGGATCGGGGGTTGTGGAGCGCTCTCTCTCTTTCTCTCGAAAGAGAAGGGAAGTTTCCCCACCTCTCTTCCTCCCAGGCGCCTCGCAAATAGGTTTAATTTGCTATCTCCCCTGCGGTTCTTTATCTGCTTCTGGGGGCAATCAGGTTTAATTTGCGACCTCTTCGCATCTCCCCCTTAGGCACATCGCACTCCTTTCGTCTTATTTGGTAGGTCTCTTGGAATCCTGCGTAGCAAGATTGCCCCTCGTTTCCGTTATGGTGCGATTCCCGTTCCAGACAAGATCGTCGACAGATCGCCCTTTGATCGTCGTCCGTCGTTGTCTGATCGGAGTGTTTGGGTTTGATTTCAGTCGAGTTATGTGAGAAAGTCGTGGGGCGAGAGTCGGGGTGTTTTCCTGGGTGTCTTTGTCCGTCGGCCTGTCGCCAGTCGTCATCCGTCGTCGCTCTCGCTCTCGTCGCTCTCTCTCTCGTAACACTCAGACCCTACAATCCCTCCTCGCCTCGCCAGCCCCTGCCACCACAGCCCTCCTCTCACTCACCCTCGCCTTTCGCCGCTCGTTCCATGTCGCTTTCGCCGCCGTCCTCGCCCTCGCTCAAGCCCGCCTGCCCGCCTTCCTCTGCTGACGGGCTTCAGCCCGTCAGCACCTCTGAAGTGGCCTCCCTCGCCGCGCCTGCCGCCGGCTTTGCCCCTTCCTCATTGCCATCAGGCCCTATGGGCCACTCCAATTCGTCATTGCGCCATAGGGCCTCGCGTCGCCGACTCGAGTGCATGCCTTCTCCAGCTGCGTCTTGAGAGAGTCCAAGTCGTACCCATGCAGTGTGCCCAATTTCACCGCAGGTGATGCGCCCGAAACCAACGCAGATGCGCGTGCGTACGACCTCTGCTCGCCAGAGGCTGAGGGCGGGCGGTCCGGAAGCGGGATGACGCCGCGCTTGATCGCATCGATCGTGTCTTCTCCTATATGGCGCTCCCAATAGGTGAAGCGCGGTCTGTCGATGCCAAACTCCTTGGCCCAGTCGGCCTTCGTCCGTAGCGTGCTGCGGTCGGTGTCTGGATGGTACCCGCAGCGGATGGCCTTCAGCGCGCGCTCCTTGGTGTCCTCCTGCGGAGCCACGCGCCCCCCGCCTATGTATGATACCTGAGCGGCCGCTCGACGCCTGGGGCGCCCGGAACTCGCCCCTCCTGCCTCCCCCTCCTCACGAAGAACAACTTCTGCGACGTCGCCGATCGCGATGGCTATCGGCGATGCAGGTGGAGGGGCTTCTGGGTTGCTCGCGGGCTGGGTCGACCCGCGGATGGAAGTTGGGGTTGTGCATGCCCCTGCCTCTGACGCCACTCTTGTCTCCATGGAGCTATGGAGCTGCAGTGGGGGCTGTGAGGGCTTCGAAGAACGCCGTGCCAGCCTTCAACGCGCGCTCAGGAATTGGCTGGGCACGGAGTACTCTACTCTACAAACAAGCATAGAAAAAGCTACTCTAGCAAGACGAGCGCGTGAGAGATAGAAATTAGACACTTCTAGCAAGGCGAGAGAGACCATAATGCTACTCAAGGCGACCTCTCACTTGGAGAGGTCAGAGAAGGACGGTGAGGGAAGAGAGAGAGACGATGAGATCAGGGCGTGTCGCGACGGGACTCGATCAGAGGGTAGTGAGAGAGACAGAAAGAAGAGAGAGAGAGAGAGAGAAGAGAGAGAGAGAGAGAGAGAGAGAGAGAGACTCGGTCGGCCGTGGAGCCCGCGCGCGCGGAGCTCTTTCCCCCCCTCCCCCCCCCCCAACACACTGCCCCCCCCCGCGACCGCAGCCCGCGCGCGCTACCCATCTCTCGGCCCTTCTGTGCGGAATATGGCTGAGGAGGACAAGGTGACCGTGAGCAAGCTGGAGCGAGCCGCCACGGCGCACGCGCGCCGCCACACCCGACCTCCCAGTCCTCACACTCCCCCCAACTTCCTCCGCCCACAACCACCTATCCTCATCTTCATCCTGCCCTCCCTTCTCCCTGCGCTCTGTCTCCTTTGCAGAAGGTCGAGCCCGACGCTGAGGGTGAGGGAGAAGACAATGCGCTCGCGCCGGAGGAGGAGGCACAGGTGTGTCACAACGCTCGCTGGCCAGCTCCGCGCAAGATCGTTCCGAACCCAACGCAGCCTGCTAAGTAGTGCACTGCCTATGCAGGTTGAATTCGAGCCTGTCGTGAAGCTGGAAGAGGTCAAGACCCAGACCATGGAAGAGGACGAGGATGTCCTCTTTAAGATGTACGCTGTCACTATGCATGCGAAAATCAAGCGCTAGCTATGCGCTTGCGCAACGAGTGAGCGCGTGGTACACTCCCGCGCGCCGTTGCTGATAACCATCGTACCGCTGGCTGCGGCAGGCGTGCAAAGCTCTTCCGCTGGGAGTCAGACTCTTGGGAGAAGGAGGTGAAGCTTTGGAAAGAGCGGGGCACGGGCGACGTCCGATTTTTGCAGCACAAGGAGACGAAGAAGGCATGCTCCCCGTCCCGCTCCCGCCGCATAATGCCCACATTTGGCGCTGCTTCTCTTCTGCACCTTGCACTTAGGATCGATCCAGCAAACAATGCTCCTACTGACTTGCAGGTGCGGCTACTTATGCGGCGCGAGAAGACCATGAAGATATGCGCCAATTTTTTTGTTGCACCCACAATAGAGCTTAAGGTAAACGCCGGCTCAGATCGCTCCTGGGTGTGGCAGTGCCACGATTTCAGCGAGGAGAAGACGGATGTGACAACGCTTGCCATTCGCTTTGCGAACTCGGAGAACGCACAGAAGTTCAAGGAGGAGTTCGAGAAGGCCAAGAAGGCCAACGAAGGGAAGATAGACGATGGTGCTGCAATCGAGAAGTCGAAGGCAGAGCCAGAGGAGAAGGGCAAGGAAGACTCTCCTAAGGAAGAAGCGGCTAAGGAGGAGGCAGCCAAGAAGGAGGAGGAAGCGTAGGCTAGCCTTGTGGAGAAGTGACATGTCACCTTTGATCGTTCTTCATGCATACGCCGGGCGGCAGTTCGTCGACTCCCATGGCGAGAGTATCCTACGCGAACAAGGGAACCTTGCCGATACCTCGCCGTCGTCCTGTGAGGTCGTGGTCAAGCCACATGAGAGGTGCGGACTCAACTCGGATGGCCGAAGTGAGATAGGTGCCCGATGAGCCGTGAGGTTCTTTGTGTCAGTCTTGTCACCCTTCGCCACTCGTGTGATGTGCCCCTGTAGTTTGTGTGAGCTTTATCGCCCTTTGCCACCTGGAGTATCACATTGATTCATACAGTCATCATGCGGAGAGCTACCGTAGACCAAGTGCGCTCCATTTGCCGTTCGCGTAAGCGGGCAGAAGCGTCAAAATTTATGCCTTTGTGCAGCATGGCGGTAGCTTGGGGTGCAGGCGCGAGCTAATTGATGCGTTAGTCTGATGGACTGCCCAATGGACAGCTCTATGCAAAGGCATCTGTCACGGGCGGCAGCAAGAGCAAGGGAGCCGGGCTCTTTGATGGTGAAACAGAGCAGCATATGCGATGGTACGTCGGCTGCCCAAACAACGCGCACGCTCCATGCATGGTCAATCAATCAATGGATGGAACATCCCCCTGCAGCGTGGGTTGTTCTGGATTTGTTGTATGCAACGCCCCTGTAAAAAAAACATTAAAAAAAACACGGTGCATAGTGGGGGGGAGGCAAGCTACTCAAAAGATATTTTATTTTCATGTTTCCGTAAAGTTTATTTAAGTTTACGTGAAAGATCAGAATTACTGGTTACTGGTTACTGGTAGCGATGGCGTCCGTCGCTATTTGATGGCCCGTCTGCTAGAGGACAACGCATACCAAACCTATTCTACGCAATGCATTTATCGGACAACAGTGGTGCTTCAATCTAGGGACATCAGTAGTCTCCAACACCTTAAAGCATCAAGCAAGAAGATCAACACCTTTGTGAGTCCTAATAATAATATATAATATAACTGAGCATTAGTAACACTACTCTCACTAGCCCGGTACTAATAGGGCGGTCAAACACGGCTTTTTAAGTACTAATATGGGGGGGGTCGACATTTTTGACCGTGAGCGGAAAGCCCCGGCGAAAGCGGCTCGGAGGGTCTCCCCGCCTTTTCAGAATCCTCGTCCGAAAAGACGGTGCGAAGTCCCGTCGGAACCCCCCCCCCTTGCACACGCTCTGGCGGCTCACACGAGCCGAACTAGAGATCGCTCCCACTGAGAGATGTGTTTCATTCACTTAAAAGGTGCCTAGACATATATTAAATTAGGGGTCCGACGCCCCATATTGCCTATAAAGCAAATTTCAAACCCTGGTGCCCCGGCGATGACGTCCGCGCATGCACATGCGCACCACACACGGCTCGCACACGGGCGATTCGGCCGTCAGAGGATGCTCCTTGACGGTCCCGACCCTCGCCCCGCAGGATTCGCTCTGGCTCGCGACTGACGAGGAGCTGGAGCACCAGGACGCCATGGCGCTCGACGCTGCTCGCTGGTCGACAAAAGTTTGTTGGCCGCTGGCGGGACAGGTTCGCTGCCGATCGCGCCCGCTCTGGCGCAGGTCGACCGAGCCCGTACCTACAATGCCTTTGCCGCCCCAAACGGCAGGTTCCCGACTCGTCTTTCGACGTTGTGAGGCAGGGAGAACACCTGCCGCCAATGCTCAACCAGAGCATCGGCGGCAGGTGTTCTCTCTATGTTTTCGTCGGCTCCTCGGATTTTCACGTGCATCATAGGGCTGGTAGCAATCTAGAATATAGTTTAAAGCTAGCCTGCAGCGTGCTCTGCGACGGCGCGACGCGCGCGGCCGATCAGTACTGTGGAATTGATAGCTTTTTGTTTGACGTCTAAAGGGAGAAGTTTTCTCCGCACGGAGGGCTCGAAAATTGGGCAGAAGGGCGAATTTCGAGCTCTAGACCGCCCGTTCTTTTGGCTACCCCGTTGCCAAAAATAGACCATTCACTTAGGTTTGTATAGCGGCACTGAAAATAGATCAACCCTTAAGAGCACATGGTAGATTGGACATTTGATAGCTCAATTCGACTGATGTCCCACGATTGACGGAACGATACCTTCTCATGGGTGGTGCTTACTGGATCGTTGCACGTCAAGGACACCTTGAATGCGAGGCCATCGGGGCTGTCCGTGAAGAAGACGACTTCCCGAAGTGTCGTCTGCACGCTGCGCTCGATGCCGAGCGGCTTGAAAGGCAAAAGCGCGACCATTCATTCATGGCCCGCCGATGATCAACGATCAGGCTGCCACTCCGTCCTCCAATCAACCAGCCGATCCCACCCATCAAGAAGATAACGTGCAATGGGAGGACGTCGACCTACAGGAAATCGGGTGGACTCACCCAGTGCGCTCCTTGCACATCGAGTGTCATCCGGACTCGGAAATGGCAAAACAAAAAGACGCATTAACAGCTGCAATCGCGAAAACATTCGCCACGGGGGTCGGAGATGTTGCAGGCACATTGATTGCAGGCATCGTGCTCGCCATCTGTCTAATTTTTCTCGCGTCGAAATTCTTGTTCAAGCGACCCGCCGAAAAGAATCCAAAGTAAAAGGTGTGTCCGAATTCTGGCAGGACATGGAAATATTAACGGGAAACGCGCGAGGATTATCAGGGGGGGGTAGTTGCCTAAAAAAAAACCAACCCTGAGTCGGTCGCCAGTCTCAGGTCTCAGGTGCCAAAGTACGGCATCGAAGGGGCCCTTACACGTTTATGGGGGGGTAGTTTCTGAAAAAACAACCAAACCTGAGGTTGCACCCTCTGGTCCTCAGCAGAGCTAAAAGAGGAGAGCTCCTCCCCAGCCTCCGCCCACCTTCTCCAGCTCCATCCCCAGCTCCCTCCCCTTCACAGGATCAGTAGGGGAATCCCTGTCTGGGGTTGTCTCCTCCAGGAATTGAGAAGTTGAGGGTCTGCGCCGTGCCACCGAGCGGGTCGGGACGCCTCCACGTGGCATGTCGCTGCCAGGGGCGGAGCCGGCGCCTGCGGAGTGGCCATGCGCGGCCTGCTCTCCGGATGGAGAGGGCTCAGCCGCTGGCGAGAGGGCCGACCGAGGGCGGCACCGACGTCAGCGGAAGAGCTAAATCCGGAAAGAAGAGTCCAGATGTCGTAACACTGTGAACGAACATTACTAACCCCTACAATAAAGCCTGTGCATATGCATGCGCCCCCGATACGCCGCTCATCAAGCCATGAAGGTGATGAGCTGCTCATACGCTTGTAAGTACAACAAGCGAAGCAGCGCCCAAATAATCCCCATAGCAACCGGGCAAAAGACGCCGCGGCCGATGGAGCCGGTAACACGTGGCCGAGGCAGTGGCTGGCAGCTCACGCAGGCGCAATTTGCCCCTATTGTTGGGAGGCTCCCCGATTTGCATTCTAACGGTGAGCAGTGAGCGCAGTCATTTGACTGTTACAGTTGCGCGCGTGCTCGTGACTACTCAGTCATCAGTTGCGACGCGGTAGTCATCCCAACTGCTCGGAGCGTGCCACCAAGGGGTATTCGTCAATGCACCGACAGGCGCGTCGGCGGTTCCTCGCGGGCTATTTGACCTCTGGAAACCAGCCACCGCAATCGGCAAAATTGGATGTGACAAAGACGAGAGTGACTTGCCTGTCGCAACAGAAGCGTTGGACAAAACGGAGACATTCGCCTGCAGTGCATGGGCAACACGTGAGCCTCGGCATGCTCTCGACGATGGCGGCAACTCTCGCAATAACTCGTGTAGCTTGGAATCGAGCCAGCGACTTGGAGCGTCAATGGGTGCTTTCTCAGCATGCAGCACTCGAAGCTTGCCAGTAGGGATGAGAGGTGCAGTGAGAGCTACACAGATAGCGGTGCGACGAGCGGCCGGTGGTGAAAGCGACGGACGTGAGCGCTCCATTGCGGCCAAGGTATATGGCCTATCATCCCTCGTCACCTTAGTATGAAGTTGTAGATAGAGAAGTAATAACAAGACTGGCGGGCTGTCATCGTCAGACACATCGCCAATAGGCAACAAGGAATAGTCGTGAACATCGAGATGTGTTAACTGTAGGCGAGCTAAGATTGCAAAGAACCACCGCTCTACCTCGAGATGTGTGCAGTGGGCTAGGCCTTCGCACCCACGCACCTGGCAGAGGGTTGAATTTGCCCTCCAAAGCCCCTTGCCACTCTCACAGCTATTGTGGTTGCTGAGGTCAATTCGGAAAATTCCATCACCGACATTCCACAATAGCAGCTGCGCGCTCGGTAAGTAGTTCAAAGCCCACGAGCTGGACAGAAATGGACCGTGAGACTCAACATTTTCGTAGGCCACAAAGCCGGCTGTGCGCGAAGAACTGGGAGATGAGCGCTGCAACCCGAGAAGATCCCTTTGGCTGTGCATGCTACACCAAGCCTCCTCGCCACACATGATGCATATGCTTTCGAAGCGACATGTACTGGAACCCGCGCTGCTGAACCCAGTGTGCCCCAGACGATAAGCAATGTGATACACGAGCATTCGCTCAGAGGAAACCTCAAAACAGCTTAGGCGCACGCCTCCCAGGCCGGTATCGTAAACTTCTTGGGGTACTTCAAAGAGTGGTGCCTCGCACAATAGTACAAGAGGTTCACCTGGTGAGAACGACCAGCATTGCCCCCAAATAATCGCCTCACAGTCGCGATTCCGAGCCTCTCTAGATATGCATGGCGTGCTCGAGTACGAAATCAGGCGCGCTCCGTCCGCACTGAAGCCCAGGAGAACAGTGCTTAGGACTGCACAAGCGTCATCGGCAATCACCGGCTGTGTTCGGCCTGGCGGGCAGAGCGGGAGTAACGGCTCTCCTTCAGCGCATAATGCCCTGCCGCTAAGTGATCGATCAAACACGCGTGCAGGCAGGCTGGCCTCGTTGTATGCCAATGAGCGGCTGGGCATCTGATAAACGCGTCCAGGCGCTCCGCAGAGCCGCGGCGCGCCACTGGTCCTCCCCCCCTCTCCCTGCCCTCAAGTAGAAAACACGACATCCCCTTTCATCTTGATGTCCTTCGATGTCACGTTTCCCTCGTCTCTTCTTTCTTCCGTGAGGGTCTGTACCCTACTGTAGAGCTAGATATGGTGGTTTAGGCGGGAAAAGGACGGGGCGAGCCAGCCCCCCTGCTCGTCGCGGCGCGGCTCTGGACGGACGGCGCTAGGCGACTGGGGAGGGGGGGAAGTCACAGGGGGAAAGCGCCAGCCCTCGATCTCCCTCAGTCCGCTCTCAGCAGGCAGGGCAGTGGGCGGACGGGTGGCACTCTAAGGGCATGCAGATGGACATGTCGATGGTGCAGACCTCAACACAGTACACTGTACACAGAGAGCAGCGGATGGCGACCAATTGGCCGCATGGCCTGCGAAACCCAAGCCAAGACACTCTGGGCCTAATGAAGACTGTGGAAGGTGTCTATATGAAGAGCATGTCGCACGAGGATGAGTTGAAAAGGCGAGAGCACGACGTCGACCGGCTCCGTCAGGACCTTCAGAGAGCTCTTCAGGAGAATGAGAAGCTGAGGGCGAAAACACTCGAGGAAGAACGCAGCAGGATCAGTGATTCCACGGTATGGGCTCACACATTCCGGATACACCTGCGTGGATGCAACAAGCATGCGTGCTCGGGCTATTACAAATGCATGCTTAGCGGCTCACCGCCTCGATTTCCACTGCTAACTGAAGCTGAAAGAAGAACTCCTGAACAATCGGGTAATCATGGATGGGATCGTCAGCACACAAACAGAACTCAAGGTAGCTAGACCCCCGCTCGATTGGTTCTCGCGGGCCGCGCTTGACCGGGCTGGGTCGACAAGGTTTAAGGAGAAGACCCTAGTTTCTGCACCCCCCCCCTTATTTTTCAAATGCAGGCGCACATGAAGCAGTACGGTTCGATGGCCCACGAGATAAGGGATATGTGAGCGCTGTACCTTCCCCAGCCCCGTCCTGACTCCTCCCGACAAACAACCTGTGCTTCTGGCAGTAACGCATTGAGGATGAAACGACTAGATGAGTGCAGTAGATTCATCGAAGATCTGAAGGACAAGCAGCGCGAGCGCAAGGAGCTCAAGAAGAAGATCATGACTTTACAACGCTCGAATCATGTGCTACAGGTATGGGGCAATTCCTTTGTCGTATCGTAGATGATCACGCGGGGGTAAATCATGCTAGCCTGCTCATACTATAGGAAAAATTGAGTGAAGTGGATCGCGCCCTAGCGGAAAGGAGTCGTGCTGTCGAGATGAATACGCAGGCCCTACTCCAGGCGGAAGAGGAAAAGGCAGCAATACAACAAGAGAAAACGGAACTAAATCGCCAGCTCGAGGTGCGTGCGGTGCGGAGTCCATATGAGGCTGCGCTGACATACCACAATCTTCGACTGATATCTCATCGACTGTGTCGTAGGCCAAGATCACTTATGCGACGTTGCTGGGACACCAGCAACTTGCACTTGTTCACATGTTTGCGGCAGATTTGAAAGTTGCCGAGACGGGATTAGCGAGTTCCGCAGATGCTTTGCTTGAGAGTCAAGAACAGTGCAAAGGGTTGACAAAACGGCTAGCTGTTGCACAAGAAGATAGCAGAACGCTCAGTATTGGTCTCGAGATGCAACGGGAAGCCAGCGCTGCCGCAGCAAAAGACTTCGAGGCCAGGTCAGATGCCTCACGCCCGCCGGCTGCTTCCCCGCCTCCCAAGATTGCTATGCCAATGTTTTGAACCCTATCAGCCCCAACAGCTGTGCTTTCCGTAGGATTGGACTCAGTTGCTTGTGATTTGTTGTCGGCCCTGTTGTGCAGGATCGACGATCTCACCAATGACATCAAGGCCAGTAAGGACGAGGTACTGGAGCTACAGGAACGCGTGCATTCGTTGATCCGTGACAAGAAAGCCGAGGATGATTCCCACAGCTGTACGGTGCGATGAGCGGAGGAGCATCATTGACTCAGCATCTCATCCAAATTTCTTAGAGCCTCTCCCTCGTTTGTCTCATCGGTAGGTGATGAAACTGAATGAAGATCACGCATCTGCGATGGACGCTGCAATCAGAGACTTTGACCACGCAAAACAAGAGGTTCAAGATCTAAGGAACAAGAAAAATGAAGCGGAAGAGCGATGCGCGCGTGCGCAAGCTGATCTAGAAGAGCGCCTTGCTCAGGCCAATCAAGCGCGGCAATCGCACCAAGAGGCATTGAATGCCTTGCAGAAAGAATTTGATGCTACCGCCGAATCCTTGAACATTGCACGTGCAGAGGCTTTGAAGGAGCGCACGGAAGCAGAGGATAAACTTGAAAAGCTGAAAAACGAGCTCAAGGAAGCCCGCGTTGCATGCGAAGCTGAACACGTTGCCGCACGGAGCCACAACCAACAGCAGCTTCTCAATCTTCGTGGGCAGCTCGATGCTCTACAGCTTCAGAAAGTGCAAGCCGAGGGACTGGCACAAGAGCATCGTCAGGCGACGGCGTTGAAGGTTGCCGAGCTCGAAAAAAAGAATGCTCAGCTTGAGGAGTATGAAGCACAGCTCAAGGATCTCACCGAGAAATTAGTACGTGCTGAATCGGCCTTGTCTGAAACACAGCAACGAGCGGCTTCATCAGAGAAGCGTTTGTCAGAGCTGGATGCAGTACGTTGCTCTTTGCTTGCTGAAATATGCGAATTGAAGAGTAGGACTGAAGCCTTAGTCAAGCGCAAGTGCGAGCTCGAGGAGAAGCTCGCTGTTGTTGAGAGCTCGCATCACCCCCCGTCGAAATGTGCGAATCTGTCCGACGAGCGAAAGGAATCTCGACAGCCTGTGCAAGGTTGTCCGGGCAGTGAGCTTGAAGCTTCGCGAGCTCAATGCCTTGATCTACTCCCACCCTCACCGTCAGAGGCTCGGACTGGCAATCAGGAGGCATTTACATCGCACGTTTTGACGGATGTGGTATCCTCTGTGCACATCCCAGTCTCAACTTCTTTGGATGGGCCAAGAGGGCGCCGCCGCTCAAGCTCGAGCGCCTCAAAACGCAGCGTTAGTCAATCGACGCCGGCCTCCAAATCGGTCTCTGCACAACGTGAGGCTGCCCGTGCTCATCGTATGAACGGAAACCTAGAAAGCATGGGAGCCGACTACGCAAAAGATGAGGCACCCTCAATGCCTCGGGCGCCACAAGGTGCACAGCGCATGAAGAACTCCATTGCTGTCGCACCATCGCCTCCCGTTCACTCCCAAGCGGGACCCCTGCCATCGGGTCGACGTACGGGCGCGGTCCCAAAGAGAAAGGCACAACGAGTTAGTATGGCCGCGCGCCCTTCGGATATCTTCGATTTCGATTGAGGTAAGACGGAGGGAGGACATAGATCATCAATATAAAAAAGGTCAGAATCGTTGAAATTCGATTAGATGTCTTGCCATGATGGCAGATGAGAGGCCCTTCTTGTCGGAGAGGATGTGAGCTGAATGAATGGCATCATAAGACTGCGTCGATGTCGGATTCCATGATCGAGTATTACTAGTTTCCAATCTTGGAGCAACTCTCCATCTCGGCCCCACGCTTCCTCTCCCAAGTTTGGGCTGAATTCATGCATGCCTCATGGTAGGACCACTTACTTTGGGCGTTTGATGCTTCAGACAGATGAGGACTCGTGAAAATTTGCAGGCTGCTAGTCGATTCCTCGGCTGTCCGATACCTTCCGACCTCCGAGCTCCAAGTCTTCATCTATAGATAGAGGTTCGCGTGCTTTGTGAAAATTTCTGGATTTTAGTCGGGGTAGGTAGCATATATATAAAGGGGGTCGTGCGTTCTACAATAAAACTAAGAATGGAGATCGTCGTGGCATGTCCTCTTTGAAAACTTCTTAATATTCTCGCCACACACGCACACGCGGCCTGGCCCCGCGTTCCATCTCGCAGCCACGCGCCACGCCCTTTCTCACCATCTCTCCCCACATCTTGCCCTGCGCGGCTTCACCTTCACCCCTCGTGGGCTGCACTACATGGGGCAATTAAGTTTATACTACCTTACTTAGTTCACAACATGTGGAGGCGGCCTCGCGCCCTGCCCCTTTGGCTCCAATCCCTCTCTAGGGGGGTTGTCGGTCACCCTCAACCCTCAATAAAGAATACTTGCTATTTGTAACTAGGAATATCAACTAATCTTATGATTGGTCGCCATGGATGGGTCGGATGGGGGCCTCGCGCCCCCCTCACTCTCTCGACGTTCCTCATGGGGGGCGAGAATCATCCAGCCCCCTGCGCTGCCTCTTGGCAAGACTCTTGACATGCAGGGGGGACTCACTCAGACTGCCCAGACTCTCCAAGAGAGCCGGACACACACAAATCGCACGCCCTGGCCCGCGCTGGCCAGCTTGTCGCTCTGACCAACCCCTCCTCTCCCTGGGCCCCCCTAATCTGGACCCCCTAACCAGCTTTAGTCGACCGGCAGGGGCGCGAGAGCCAGCGAGGGAGAGGCAGGAGGGGCCAGGGCCATGCCCCAGCCTCACCTGCCCCCTGAGCTGTGCTCCCAGGCCCCCTGCAGGCCTCCTGGAGACCTAAAGAGGGGCCGCAGGCGCGCGCCTTGGCCAGACAGAGCCGCAGGGAAGAGAGGCCGCGCCCACTAGCTAGCTAAGGGTCTGCGCCAAAATGATGATTGCCCAGTCCCTGCCAGAGAGGAGGGGCTGCGGTTGGTTGTACGGGCTCACCCCGGGGGGTGTCCGCTATGGAGTGAGGGGGGCACGAGGCCCCCATTGACCCCCACTCACTTATACTTATAAAAGATAAAAGTAGGTTAAGTCGCAAGCGCAAGGCATCGTAGTAGCCCGTAAGGGCACCATCCACCATAAGATTAAGAACCACTATCCACCATAAGATTGTCGAACACGCGATGACTACAGGCTCATAGGCAGAGGGCCGTTCGATCGAGCCGGCAGCTGACGCGGTCGTAGAAGGTTCGTTGTTGATTGTTGCTGGCGGGAAAATGTCTGATAGATCATTGTAAGAATCGGGTCTAAGAGTGTCTGTCATCGAGCGCTACGAGCGATGAGGTGGACTTACGGTCAGTCCAGTGGCGTTCCGCGGGGCTCAAGCTACGGCCGTAATATGCGACTACGCGCTCGCGTCCCTCGTCGTCCCTTTGGGCTAGGATGCCGGCTATGCCGAGTTTACTAGCGCCATCGGTCTTGACAATGAAAGGACGGTCTTCTCGAGGAGGGGCGAGAACCGGCTCCTCGGAGATAGCTTTCTTGAGGTCCTCGATAGCTAGGCGACAGGCTTCGGTCCTGTCGCATTCATCCTAGATGATGCGATTTCCAGGCTCTTGTTTCCAGGTCCTTCGCCGTGCGGCCACACGGTGAAGCTCAGGTACTTCTAGGTTGGTAGGGTTCGTCCCTAGCGATCTAGAATTCGAGTTCTCGTTTCTTTCCTTCTAGCCTGTTTGTCAGGTCTAGATTCCAGGTTTCCTCCTTTAGGGTAATCTTGACCCAAAGGAGCCAGGTCGCCTGTCACTCGCTGCGCGCTTGTCTCAGGCTATCAGATTACCTTGTGAAGGCTTGTTTAGCTTCTTGCAAGGCTTGTCGTTTCTTGTTGGGTTCCGGTTCTTTCTTGGGACTTGCTCACTTTCGTTGTCGTCCAGGCCTGTTCTTCGTAGGTTCTGCTTGGCCTGGTTAGGGTTTCGTTGCCTTCCGGCGTTTGGCGTTGGCGTTCGGAAATTTCCTCTCACATTCCCTAGGTCCGCTACCCTTGGCTTGTAGGTCCTTGCTTCTTTCTTCTCGGTCAAGGTTTTTGGCGAGCGAGTCGGTTGCTCTATCCGCTCGAGATTTGAGGTTTAATTTGCCATCTCCCCTTGGAGATCGGTGTAGGTTCGCTTCCTAGGTGAGGGAATCTTTCCCCTTGATGCAAGTTACATGCAAGCCCTTGGCCCCTTTGGTGTTTCTTCCCCTTGGTTGCTACTCAGGGTCGTTCGTTAGAAGCGTCTAGAAGGTTCACGCTCAACGGCAAGATTTCCTCTGTCGTGAAGATATCTCGTCGCGATCTGTATCCAGAGTGATCGCCGTGGTCGCGCGACATGACGCTCCCCTTCGGACTCTCCGCTACGTGGGAAGTTACAACGGAGACACGCTCCGGCCGTCGCTGCGGAGTCTCTCTCTCTCTCTCGCTCTCTCTCTCCGTCTCTCGCGACGTGTTTGAGTTATCGGTGATTTGGGGTCGCGGTTGCTTGATAATTTGCTTGGTTTGGGTGAATGATTCCGGTGTGTTCGTGAGTCGGTGTATCCTGTTGTTCTCAGCCTCGTTGTCCGTCGTTGTTCGCTGCGTCGCTCCACTCAAGCAGCCTAGGCTCCCTCCCTGAGGGAAGAGTTCTTTGTAGGTCTAACAATCTCTTAAAACCCAACACATTAGGGCCGCTAGGAGCGCCTCGCCGCCCCACAGCCCTTCGTTCGCCGTTCGTTCCCCGTCCAGACACCCAAATGGGGTTGCCCGACCCAGTCCAGAATTTCATTCACCCGACTCCCGGTGGGGAGGAGGGCCAAAGCGCCGCGCTAGCCGCCGGTGCTGCTCGCGACGGAGTGGCTCAGAGCCCTCCGGCTCCGCTCGACTCGACAAGCACGAAATCGAAGCTTCCGTCCTCGGCCGCAGAGGAGGAACCTCTCAGGGAACCTTCTCTGCCCGCTGCAGCTTTTGTTCCCGAGGGGTTCCCGAGTGATCCCACGACCACTGAGGCTGCGCCAATGCCACCCATCACTCCGGCTGCTATCCCTTCGAAGAAATCATCCGGAACGATAAGGTTGATCCTCAGCGCGGCGTCGACAATGCGATCAAATTTGCGGAGGTGCTCGCGGAGACTCGTTTCCGCGTAGAGAACCACGAGCTAGGGCGGTCGGCGCTCTCGTGTGTCAATCTCTGCCAACGGTACCTCAGCCCTTACGAACAGGCCCGGGTGAAGCGTCATCAATCCCGGACCTCGACGAAGCAAACTGTGGCTAGCGTACGCTCTAAGGCTTCAGGCGAGGCAAAGAGCGATGCTTCCCCGTCCCAGAAGACCGCTTCGACCACGGACATGGTCGCCGCCGTGCAGGCGGCCGTCCAAGCTACCGTGGCGGAAGCTCTTCGCGGACAGGGACATTCGCCTGCTTCGAAGCCTGATTACCGAGCTGCTGCCTCCGCTCGACTCGACAGGTCCGCGACTCGGACGCGACGTCGCATCCCTTGCGCGTGAGCGAGGTCAGTGACGCGGCACGAATAGCAAAGCGACGAATGAAACGGCGGTAGTAAGAACACAGCCCTAAGAAGGAACGAACGGCCTCGAGCGAATGTATATCCCGCGGATCAATCTTCGAGACCGCTTCGATCTTCTTTGGGTCTATTCGTAGGCCCTCGCGCGAGACGACGTGGCCTAAGTACTCGGCGGAGGTGGCGAAGAAGACGCACTTTGACATTTTGCACGTAAGGCCGGCCCAAATGAGGCGCTCCAAGACGAGATCAAGACGACGCAACATCTGTTCGAAAGAGGCTTCTATCCTCTCTTCGAGGGACGCGCCAACTCTGGTAGACCAAACCCCGACGTCATTATCCAAGTACGGCATGCAAATTTCCCACGCGAGTCCACCTAGAACGGCGTCCATCACGCGGCACATGTAAGAGGGGCCGGACTGAACACCGAACGGCAAGTAGTTGAACTCGTACTTGCCGCGGTGAGTAGTGAACGCGGTGATATACTTATCGGACTCCTTGATTGGAATACCCCAGAAACCAGAAGCTAGGTCCAAGGTACACAAGAACAGTGAATCGAGACGGCCGTGGCCGGACGTGGGCCGATCAATAGCTTCGACCGTAAGAGGGAGAGGACTATCCTCGATCCGCAACTTGGAGTTGACGTCGCGGTAGTCTACGCAGAAACGTACCGAGCCGTCTTTCTTAGTGACCAGAACAACACGAGAAGCCCAGGACGAATTTGATTTGCGGATGATGCCCGCGGACTCCATCTTGCAAACCTCGTCTTCGATAATCTTTTCGCCCTCGCGCCCTACTCGAGACGGCGCGTGGCGGTGCGGTTGTACTCCGGGGTTGAGGGGCAACTCCACCTCCATGACGTGAGTGTGATTCGGGCTGGTCGGATCCACAGCGAATGCGCTAATGCGGCGGGCCAGCATCTGTCGAATACGGTCACGTTGGGATTTCGAGAGGTGGTCCTCCGGATCGATCTTGGCGGACTCGAGAAGTTCTCGTTGAGGGTTAGTGAGCGACTCGATCACGTCCGGTGACTCGTTGTCTTCTTCGCTCCGGCCGGTTCCGGAGTGTATTTGGAATCGAACTTGGAGTGAGGCTACTGGACAGAAGACAGTCATGGAACATTTGATGGCATCGAGAGAAAGTAAGAGAAGAGGCGGTATACCAATCGACGAGACCTTGAGGCTTAAAATAACCCACCGGTTAGAAGTAAAAGTCCTTGAGGCTTAAAATAACCCACAGGTTATAAGTAAAAGTCACCAGGGCAATTCAGCAACGCGCAGACATGCGACAGAGGGGTCGGCACAACGAGGGCAGACCTCGCTGGGGAGCTACAACCGATGGGCGAGAGAAGACAGAAGACAGTCATGGAACATTTGATGACATCGAGAGAAAGTAAGAGAAGAGGCGGTATACCAATCGACGAGACCTTGAGGCTTAAAATAACCCACCGGTTAGAAGTAAAAGTCTGTCATCGTATGGAATACGACAAAGATTCATCGTAACAGCACCGTAAGATCAAGGATCAAGGTATGATGCAGGGTACGAGTTCACAGTGCTCTCGCAAATTGCAAATTGGGACAGTCATCCTGATAGCTTTAGAAAGGCTTTAGGGGGAATAGCGCCCGGGGGCTCGAGGACGGCCCTCCGATAGGTACTCGCGCCCGCGTCTCTCCCTCAAATTGCTACCGGGGCGGGGTCGTTTCCTCCGATAGCTATCGCCGATAGCACACGGGGGCCGTCTTTCGCCCCCGATAGCAAACGGGGCCCCGCCTGCTTAAGCCTTAAAACGCGATAGCTCCCCGGGGTATGGAAAATCCCCCGGGGTATGAAAATCCCCCGGGGTATGGGAAATTCCCCGATAGGGTCCCCTGATAGCTATCGGGGGAGGCTGTTGGCGATCGGGACCCCCCCCCTCCCCCCCCCTTGTGCGTTGGCTCCTGGGGGGTAACATACATATTCCCCGAATGCCACAACACGTGTAAGTAGGCCACTGAGCGATTAAGCCTCAGGTGAATTTGACGACCATGACACTACGATATTACGGCGACACATTTGCGTTGCGACGCACATCAGAATTCGCTCTATGACATCTTCATCATATGACGGTTACATTGAGCTCATTGCACATGGAAATGTGAGAACTCGTGTTTTTGAACTTCAATTACGTAATGATCCATAGCGAGCATAATTCGGAGGATGCGCGATACGGTTACATTCAGACCGTGGATTCGCTTATTCATCCTCCACTTCACGATTGAGTGCTTCCTCGATCTTCATCAGAAATTGTGGGTCATGGAGTGTGCCATCCTCATCCAAGTAGTATACAGAGCCATTCGCTTCGAAGGTGCTAAAGGGATGGTATGATGTCGGCCTCACTATCTCTGCCCATTCGACTTCCGTAAGTGCCGTTCCTCCAAATAGTGTGGGTGTAGCAATTTCGATCTTTTTACCGCCTGGGTGTTAGTCAGAAAACAGGATGTTAAGTGTGCTGCTGACGATGGGCTAGTGTGCGGTGAGGGGAGCTAGGTGCATTCGTGTAGACTTGCCCATACCTGGAAGGGCCTTCAAATGAAGCACGTAGGTGCCCGAAATCCAAGTCAACATACCGGTGAGTGTACCACCAAATATGACGAGCGTAGCAGACATTGCCACGCCTTTCCCACCTGATAGGCCAGGGCTTGATGGATCACAAAACCAGGGCCCTTGGGTCAATCCAATGCAAGATTGGTGTGAGGATTATACTCACCGTTTCCGCTCAGAGAAGTGATGTACTGAAGAATGGGAGCGGACGCGGCGGCAAAACCGAGATTCAGGATACTGGCCATCTTGAGTCGTCGAACCATGAGGTCCTTCCCTCCCTCGAAGGCGAGGCCCTCGAAAGAATAGTCCAACGGCTTCTTCGCTTCCTCGCTTTCCTTGACAGAGTCGGTCGCAGCGGTGCACATGGCGCGCGCACGTGAGAGGTCGATGCGTGTGACCGAGGGTGGCGTACATCCGCGAGCGAGCGGACCCGCGACGTAAGCGCGCGCCACGAAGCACGCCGAGGGGCGGAGGAGGCGTCCACCGATCATCGCTAGCGGCGAGGAACAATCAAGGGGGGAGGGAGGGGGCTTACTGCCGCACGCAACAAAAATAGAAATTCATAGGGATCATACTACTGTAAGGGAAAGGTGGCTTCGTGTTCGGGTGGGTGAAATGCAAGGTTTAAGAGTAACCCCCGTTCGTAGCGCTTTGGAGCTCTAGACTTCTCTCTCGGCTTTCGCTCTCTCGCTGGCGCCCCGGCCTCCGCTCCGCGGGGCCCCTTGCCAGCGATTGAGCCCTCTCCGAAGGAGAGCTGGCTGCGCACGGCCACACCGCCAGCGCCCCTCAAGCGCCGGTTTTGCCCTCTGCCCCGGCTGCGTAATGCGTAATGCCGCGTGGTGGCTCGGCAGCTCGAACAGCTCGCCGCAAGGCCACCTCTCCTACTTCGGTCCCTCCACCTGAGGATGTAGAGGGTGAGCAGGAGGACCAAGTGGGGGTTTGACCCGCCCAGCGAGAGAGGGGGTGAGGAGGGTTCGGCAAGGATGTTGTAACAATGCTAATATCAGCTTACACTGTCAGTAACAGCGCCAAAATGCCAAACCACTGATATCAGTTGTCAGTTCTGGGACTATTATTAAATGGTATGTATTACTAGTATAAAAGGGGTTCTACTATTATAAGTCTTAGCGCGCTCGAAAAGTCAGTGGCGAGTCGCGAGGGCCCTGCCGCGCCGCTCTCCCCTCCCTCCCCTCTCCCCTCCCCCTCCCTCCCCTACTCGCCACTCGTCCGTCATCCGCCATGCTGATGCCACGCGCGCTTTCCTCCGACGATGAGGAGACGGGTGATGGCCTCAGCACGCTTGGCAGCCGTGTCTGGGGCCGGCAGCCCATCGCGAAGCTCGAGGGCACACGCCTCGAGTGGTCGACTGTTGACGAAGCGTCTGGGCGGGCTCGCAGCACAAGGCGCAAGCAGTGCTTGTTCTGCGGGCTGAATTTCACGGGCGGGCCGAGCCAGATCAGGTGTCATATCGACCCTGCGATCATGCCCCGCACGATCCGCGCATGTAAGCCAGGAGCTGAGTGGAAGGAGCAGCACACAGCTGTGCTTGCCGAGCTGCGTCGGCGGCAAGGTGTGATCGTTGCTGCGGCCGAGGCGGAGGCGGAGAAGGAGAAGGTGAAGGCAGAGGGGCGCCTCATGACGGCCTCAAAACACTTCGGCGTGGTCATGCCCGACGAGGTTGCGGAGGCCTGGCTGAAGTTGGTGGTCAAGAGGGCACTGCACCTCCTCAATATCGCTCCCCTCTTCCTCGTTGTCACTGCTATCATTGCCATCGTTGCTGACATGGCCGCCGCGCCGCCTGATAGCAGGGGGCTGCACCATCAGCTCCGGCTCCTCGGCAGCCACGTACAAGAAGAGGGCGTCACGCCCGTGCTTCGTGATCTTCGGCGCGTTAGCTGAGCTCGTCTCCGACACGTCCACTGCCACGGGAAGGAAGTCTTTCAGAGCCTCGGTGGACTTGAACACCAATGGACGACGATGTCGATCGTGGCCTCCGATGCAGACCTTGAAGGCAACACTCTGCGTGGGCCATGCATGCGCCTTTGCCTTACGGGTGAACCAAGCCACCTCGACGGTATTATTGGCGGCAATGCCAGCCGTGACGTCAGCCAACGTGGCGAGGCCGACTTGCAGCTCACCTTCGCCGGCATAGGTCAGACGGATCCAGAATAGCGCGCCCTCCTCGCCAATGTGGTCCTGCACATATGTCTCGCTCGCCTCCCTCAGCTTGGCCAAGGCTGCGTCGTTGCCGGTGTACCGCAAGTGGTTCACGACGTTCACGGTGGATGCGCGAGGCGCCGGCATGATTGGGGCCGTCTCCATGCCTGGGTGTGGCCGCCGTGCAATAGAGGCGTGGACTCGAGGAGAGGACGTGCTGGGGTGCGCGGGGTCGGGGCGTGCACTGGGGGGAGGACGAATATCGAGGGGAGGGGGCAGTGCCCCCTCCCCCCGGTAGCACTCGGACACCTGGCTCGTCAGGCATGGCGGGATTCCGGGACGGAAAAGTTGTGTCCTATTAGCTAGTGGGGTTGGCTAGGATATAACATTACTACTAATTATTTTATTTTAACCACGTGAAAGCACTCCGAGCCAAGTGGACTTTCCAACTACCTAGACCCAAGGCAGGCAAATTGGAAACAATTACTAGTCGCAGCGAGACGGGGACGGAGCACGGGGGCAATCGAGAGAGGGACGAGGGTGCTCGAGCTCGAGCGGCGTCGCTGTACGAAGAAGAAGCCGTGGGGAGAAGACACTCGCGAGAAAGGGGCACGCGCGGGGGAGAGAACACGCGGGAAAAGAGAAGGATGAAACGAGGCTGGAAACTCAAGGGAACACTTGGGGAGGGAACGAGGCGGGGAGAGAAGGGGGCAAACTCCCGCGGGGGGGGAAGGGAGACGACCCTAAAGGGAATGGACGGAATGCAGGCGCGAAGCAGGGAGGGGGGCATTGGAGCGTGACAGCGGAGAGAGGGTCACGCGGGGAAACCTAGTGGCGGGAGAAATGTACAAGGGGAAGTGAGTAACCTCCTTTACCCGCAACACCGTGTTGTCTGGCCTCCAAGGTCAGCGATGATGAATACCGCTCTCACGGTAGCTTTTTGCCTTGCAGATCACAGAGGCGTTTGTGCGCCGGGCCGCACACTCGGTGAGACACCCCGGTACGCCGTCAATCACACTCGCGCTTCGAGCGCCATTGGGCCCCACCTCTCGATGGGCTTGATCTTCACCTCTGCTGCCGGGTCGCCCAACTCGATTCTAATTAGCCAATAAGCGGGCCACGCAACCATCAACGTACCATAGGCGAACCGGAAGAGGTATTCCGATCCCAGCAACACCGTGTAGGTATTGCTGCCCTTCGGTGCCAAGTATATGGGGAACTGGAGTACTCCGGCTAGGCAGTTGGCCAGCTTGCCAGTCGTCTTCATGATCAGGACCGGCGTCCACGTCGCCGCTCCTAGAATTGGTGCCAAAATGGTCGGCACCATCTTGAGCAAGTTTTCGACAGATGCCACGAGAGCAAAGGTCATCTTGATGGCGCTGCTCTTGGTGTTCACGAAGAAGATGGCTGTAAACACTCTAAACTTGCCGAAGACTGGAAAGGGGGGGGGGGGGGGAGGGGTTGCAGTGAAGGATAATGCGCACAGTCGAGGACATGCCGGGTGGGGTGGGGGGGGGGCACCATTTAGGATCGAGCCCATCTGCTTGTACCACACGCTCGTGTCGACCACATTCTCGTATGTTTCCAGGTTGAACGACTGAGCATCGGCGCATACTGTGCCTATCCATTCGGTCGTCGCGAACTGACTGATCAGCTTCCGGAGTAAGACGCTCGGTGCCGTCGCCTCGAGGGTTTGCAGCTGGAGGCGCTGATGCTTCGAGAGGACACGAACAAGTGTGCCGCCGAGGCACACAAAGCCGAGCTCGAGCGCTTGGATCGCCTTCTGCTCTTCCACCTCCTTCTCGTCAGCAAGGGCAACCTCTGGAGGAACGGCCTTGCCAAGGTTTGCACGCTTGCTTGTGAGCACGTCGTACGGGGCGTTGTTCCACTCTTGGATACTGGTGGCGTACAGCATGCGTTGTGTGACGGGGTCGTCGAGCGAGTACGGGGCCCTGCCAATTGCGGCCTTGGCGGCAATCGTGCCAGGAATCGCAGCGAGTAGGCAGACCAAGTCCAGGATGGTAAGCTGGTCACCCGTGAGCTTCTTGTACAACCATGAGAGCACCGGGATGTGAAGCGGCGCATCGAGAAGGTCCATCATTGAAGGCATGTGGACGGCGACGTCGAACAGCTCGACGCCGACGGCCTCGACGGCATCGAGGAGGCCCACGCCGAGGATGCCCATGATGCGGATGAGGATTTCGTCTAGGCTGAGGCTCGAGAATTGGTCGACGACCTGAACGCGCAGCCTCTCTGAGGCGCCGGCGACCGTGGCTTCCGCACCCTCCGCGAGCGCCACGAGCGCCTCAAGGACGGAGGGCGTCTCCTCCCTCTCGTCCTCGACCGCCTTTTGCTTGCTGGCGTTCCCCTTGTAGTGGTGGTTGCCCAGGTTGCCGGTCGCGCTGTCGTCCTTGCGCCCATCGTTGTTGAGGGTCTCGGCGGGCGTCTCCACGAGCGTTGGGATGGAGGCGAAGTCCTGCAGGTGTTTCTTGGCCTCCGCCATCGTGTGAACAAAGTCTGCCTTGGCCGCCGTTAGCTTGGAGTTGAAATCCTCCGTCACGAGGAGCACAAACCGCTTCATCACCCTGTGCGTCACCACGATGTCCTGCCAGCCGAAGAGGAACATGAGCAGCTGCAGCACCTTGCCAACGACAACCCCAATCGTCTTGTTGTAAACCTGCGCGGCAGTCGCGGCGCGGCGCGCGGGTTGGCCGCCGACGCGCGGCGTAGTGCGGGCGGGTGGGCGACCTGCGGTGGCATTGGCGCGCACCCAAACGACGGCGGCACCGATGGCCTCTAGGTCGCTGAGCACGGCCGAGAACCACTCGCCGGCGATGTTGCACACAAAGTTCCAGATCCCGCTACTGACGTCCTTGGCAATGTCAATGAACGCCTCCACGCCGGTCGCCAACCACATGAAGAGGTCGCCGACGTCCGAGAGCTTGAAGGTGACTCCTTTTAGGTGGGCTTCCTGGAAGGCTGGCTGGGTCGACCTTCGCAGGTACCGGTGGCCGCGGTAGCCGCGGCGACCGAATGAGAGCGGGCGACCAGTGACGACGCTCTGTGACGCTGCGCTGAGCTTCAAGTTGCTGTCCGCCACTCGCTGCAGCTCGCCCGTCGGCGTGTCGGCCGGGACGAAATCGGTCTGCGTGCCGTCCATCGCGGTGATCTTGGCGGCCTTGAGCTTGTCGACGGAGTCGAGCGCGCTGTTTCGTGCCATGGCTTGTCCCATGGGGTCCATATCGACGCTGGCGGAGGTGCCGACCCGCGTCGCCGCGAGCGCAGCCGTCGTGGCCACCGTCGCCTGGAAGCGCGTAGCTACCAGCGCGCTCGTGACCTCGACGATGGTGATGGTGCCCTCCTCGTCGGTCTGCACGCTGATCGGCTGCGGCCCGACAAGGTAGTACAGGTAGTTGATCGAGACGGCTGTGACGCTCGTGGCCGTGATCTGCACGACCACGCCGGGCGCCGCCTCGCCTGTCTCCGTGTCGATGACCGTAAGCCTCGTGGTGAAGCTCTCCACCTCGTACGAGTCTTGCAGGGTCTCCGAAGGAGGGAGACGGATGGGCTCGCGCGTCCATAGGCCGGTGCTTGGTGTCTTGGTGTGCTTGAGTAGACCGTCGGCCGCGTGGGCGAAGAACGTGTTGGCGACGAACTTGCGGTCGAGATAGGGCGAGACGGCGTCGACGCCTTTGAGGATCGGGTACGGCACGCTCCATGCTGTCGGGTCGGCCACCTCGGACACGTCGCACTCCAGGTAGAAGACTTGATTGCTTCCGTTGAGACCCCATAGCGCCAGCATGTCGCCCTCCTCCGCTGCAAAGAGCTTGGTCACGCCGTACAGTAAGGCATCGGATGCCACCAGGCTCGCGACCGCGCCGTCCTTTTGGTTTGCGCTGGCGAGGTGGTAGACGCCCCCCGTCGAGGCGATGAACAAGTCGCTCTCGCCGTCTCCACTGCCATGGCGGGCGGCGGCGATCGCGTCGGGGACAAGCCCGTTGGGAAGGTAGAAGCGCATGACGCTCACGGGCGCTGAATAGTTGAACGGGTTGTAGAGCGGCGCGTAGACCATCTGTGCCGCCTCGCCGACTTTCCCAACGGTGTACACACCGTCAACCATCTGGTTGCGCGCGCGGCCCAGGACTGAGTCGTACGAGCCAGCCTCGAAGTCCGCCGCCACGTTGTGCTGCTCCCAGTTTGGCACGTTGTACCGCATGTTGACCCACCAGCGCGATATCAGCTGCAGCGCGTGATTCGGATCGCGCAGGATGTCGACGACGAAGAAGTTACCAGAGAGGGTGCTCGAGACACGTATGCCAACGATGACCAGCTTCTCCACCGTCACGTGCGCGTTGAAGGGGGCGCGTACCCAGTTGATGTCCTCGGTCCACGACAGGTCCGAGTCGGAGTTGTTGGTACTGACGAAGAGGTGGCTCTCGCCGTCGACCTCGATTGACATGGCCAGCTGGATCGCGCGGTGGGTGGCAGCGGCGTCCTCGTACTGCGCGGCGCCAAAAGTGCTCACTTTTGCCTCGGCACCAGGGAAGTGCGTCTCCATCACCTTGCTCGAGAGGTTGCGCACCACCCAGCCGTGCGCCTCCTGGCCTGGGTCCTCCACCACGACGCGGAACTCGCCGTCCGTGCCGATGGCGAAGAGCAGCGAGGCGCCCTGCGAGGTCTGCAGCGCCTTGAATGACTTTTGTGGCGCCAAGATGTCGGATTGCACGAAGTTCGTCATTAGCTCGGCAGAGCCAGTGATCTTGTACGACCTGGCATCCTCCTTTCTGTTGAAGTCAGGCTGGGGTGGAACCTCCGGCGCTGGCGCGGGAAGGAGCAGCAGCGAGGTCCCGACTTGCGTGTAATTGACCTGCGATCAGCGGAGGCAGGGGCCAATGGGGGGTGGGCGTAGGGCGGTGGGAGAGTAGATGGGTGCGCAGTGCAGGGGGCGGTGCCGCGGCACGCTTGTCCGGCCGTCCACCTGAGTGATTAGGTCGCCGTACTCGGAGAAGAAAGCGTTGGTGGCTGCAAAGCTCTCGACGCCCGGGAACACCCACTGCGAATACCCATTGAGCGCGGATGTGAGCCCGCTCGCGAACGCCCACATGTGGGAGTCAAGCGAGGAGTTCAGGTGCTGGGCCGAGGATTCGAGGCCGCGCTTGAGGTCGTCCCCATCGGTCAGTGAGATGAGCCCTTTCGGGCTAAAGACGAAAGGGACCGAGCTGTCGACAATGCTCTTGGACTCGACGGCCTCGAGCTGACCGGCGGCGGTGACGCCGAGGCTATAAGTAAGGTGCAGCGTCTTGTCGTAGTAGTTTTTCTTGGGCAGGTCCTGCGGCCGTCCGGGCGATAGGGGTGGGGGGGGGAGGGGACAAGGCGGAGGCCACACCCCGCCACCGGGCGGGGCGTTTGGCGCAGTCTGCCTGCGAGGGCGCTGGCGCCCGCGGCGGGTGGGCTGATCAGCTGGGGCGTGGCACGCACGGTGTACTTGCCCAGCCAAGCCTCGGTGTGGTCGAACTCCATCTGGGCGACGGTCTGGGCCGTGATGAGGATGGTCTTGCCCTGTAGATACACCCGGCCGTAAACGACAATGTCGTACTCCATGTGCACTTGCAGCGTCTTGAGCGAGTCGTGCGCATTGGCCGACTTGCGGATCCAGCCGTACTGCATGGTCAGGACGAGCCACGAGCCATCCGCCTGCTGCTCGGGCGGATCGACAACGACGAAGCTCGTCGGGGACGACGACATGGTCACCCATGGGTTGTAGATTGTCACCGACCACGTGTGGCTGTCCATCCGCACGTTTGTGTCCCAGCAGAGCCGTACCCCAGGCACCGACAGCAGGCCCTGCATGTAGCTGACGAATTGGCTCCGGCGCACCGCGATGACGCCAGCGATCTGAGAGACGTCCTCTAGGGCGACCCAGTTCCACGGGAAGCTGAGGGGGTGGGCGGGAGCAGGCAGTGGTAGGTGCGGCGCCATCCAGGGCGGCGAGCGCGTGCAGTGCAGCCGGCCGCGGGCGGCTGGGCGGAGCCCCACCCCTGGAGCGGCGGCGGCGTGGACGCCGTGGTGCATAGGTACGTGAGGCACGAGGCCGGACTCGAAGTGGCCTGGTTGGCCACCAGGAACGGCGACGTGGCGAGCTGCATCGTCTCGAGGCTGAGGGTGGACGTGGCGATCGGCTCGTCAACCGTGAAGCTGTACGAGAAGACGGGCTCGCCCGTCTGCCGCATCTGATTGAAGTAGGCGCTCGCGAAGACGCTGGACATAAGCTGCCACACGGGCGAGAAGGCCTCGTTGTCGCTCACGTCGGGCACGTACGGCTGCGCCGTAAGAAGCAGGGTGTTTAGGTTGAGCAGTAGCCGTTGGACGCCAAAGGCGCCGACACCCACCTCGTGGATCAGGCTGTCCATCTGCGCGACCACCGCCTCGGGCAGCTCGGCGTTCGGGTCGATTGCGACTTGCGTCAGGTCCACGTTATACAGGTAGTACCACGGCTTGGCGCCCGGGCCGGACGGCTGCGACTGGTTGATTGCTACTGCGCGGAAACCGATGTACCTAATGCCGACGACCTGGAACTCGGAGCACGTGAGCGTGTACTGGACGGGCGAGTTGGTATGCTCGCCGAGAACGATGAGCGCCGGGTACTCATCGATGGGCACGGGCGGCAGGCCGCCCGTCGCCTTGAACGCGCCGGCGAAGCCCACCTCGGCCAGTTTGCGCACCTGCTCGTTCTCCTCGTTGGCACCGTCCGGCAGCTCAAACGGGTCGGCTCCCGCCTTGAGCACGAGTTCGTCGTAGTCGATTTCCTCCAGTGCTCCTGTAGTGGTATAGATGTAGCAGTGGCGCTCTTGCTGGCTGGGGTGCGCGTACAAGAAAGATTTCATCTGCGCATCGATTGCGATCTGAGTGAGCGCGACGACGACATCGAGAGATTCACTGCCGAAAGAGGAGAGGTTCGAGGCGTTACCAGAGGCAGTGGAGGATGTAGAAGGTTGGGTTGAATCGTCCTTGGAAAGCTTGGATGGGCCGAGCGCGGCGTGCGTGGATGTGGAGGCGGAGCAGCCCATTGCGGGGTCGGCCAGGGGGAGAGGGGGGAAAGAGGTGGCGAGGGGATGAACGGGACCGTCCGCCGCGAGCGAACTTATCTCTAATGGTGCCCTCTCTTCTCTCTCACCTCCTATGTCACCTCCTCCCACGCACTCATTCTCTCCTCCCAGAATGTCTGCCTCCCCGCCCCCGTCTCCCTCTCTCATCCCCGCTTCTTTTGCCCGCGCCGCCTTCCTCTCCTCGCCCCGCCTTGTCTTCTTCTCCTCGCCCCTCCCCCCTCCCCCTTCTGATTGTGCTTCCTCGGCCCTTGTTTTCCCACACTCGTGACCCCCCCATGGGCCCCCGCACACAGCCCACACGCATTAGGCACCCACCAAACAAACATCGTAACTCTAGGGTCAAGTGGAATTTAATTCAAGGCAAGAGAGTCGAACAAGGTCAAACCACCGGGGAAGAGGGCGGGAGAAGAGGCTGCATCATCGTCGCGACTCCCGGCTGGGAACTCTCACTTAGATCATCCTTGTGTCCAGCTCCATCAATGGAAATCAAGGGGGGGTAGTGCTCTAGAGTATTCTACGGGGACTGCAGAGGGAGTCGAATCGCTGTTGAGGCGCCGTCGTTGTGGATGAGTCGTCTTGCAAAAGCCAGATGCAGAGCTTTGCACAGCAGACACTTTGCCCACTTTTATGAAGCCATCGAAGCCATCGACAACGAAGTTTATACTACTAGTAGTACATATTACATATTACTCCACCCATGGGCCATGTGTGACGAATTGGGCTGACCCATTGGGTCTGAGGGCTGAGGGCAATGAGGGGGGGGGCAAGCCGGCGGCAGGCGCGGCGGAGGGAACGATTTCGGAGACGCTGACGGGTTGAAGCCTGTCAGCAGAGGAAGGCTGGAAGGCGGGCTTGGGCTTGGGCGAGGACGAGGAAGAGGAAGAGGGAGGCGGCGAAAGGGACATCGAGCGAGCGGCGAGAGCCGAGGGCGAGCGAGGGGAGGGGAGGGCAGTGATGGCAGGGGCTGGCGAGCTAGCGAGGAGAGGAGAGGAGGGGCTATAAGGGTATGAGTGGTAGACGAGAGCGAGACGACGAGAACGAGAGCGAGAGCGACGGATGAACGACTGACGACAGGACGACGGACACAGACACCCAAGAAACACTCCGACTCTCGTCCCTTGACTTTTCTCACGTAACTCAACGCAAATCAAACCCGCAAACTCTCCGATTCCGATTAGACGGCGACGGGCGACGGACAACGACAACGATCAGAGGTCAGAGTCAGAGGGCGATCTATCGGCGATCTCCTCTAGGGATGGAAGGGGGGTGCCGGCGGGAGGGAGGGGAGGGCTAGGGCTTGGCGGAAATGTCTCGTTTTTTCAGCCCAAATGTCTCTCAGAAATGGGCGAGACATGTCTCGTCCTGCAGCCCAAATGTCTCGTAAAATGTCTTGCAGTTCAGTTTTTTTTTTCGTGGTGCGCAGCGCTTGTGGGCGCGTTGGGCGGTAGGGTGTTTGCTCATTCAGCCATCTCAAGCCATCTATAGACGATAGAGATAGCGTTGCAAATACGCAAATATATACCTTCTAAAAGCTCTCAAATCACATATACATACACTCTACACTAACCACCTCACACTTTACTCATCAAACACCACGCTTGTTGCTATTGTAGCGCAACATCACAGACGCTTCAATAAAGACGAAGCACGAACAGAAGGAAACATACATGCAACGCGCTCACTCACCGCTCACCGCGCGCGCGTGCAGCCCTCTGTTCCTGACATAGGGGTCTCCTATGCTAGAAACACGGTGAAAAACACTGTTTTTGACTTCCGTAGAAACACACTGTTCCTGTGTTTATTAACACCTAGGCAGAGCGCCCCCATTGTCGATTGTCCCCTATTTTAACAATAGGATTTGTCGTACTAAGGTTAAAGATGAAATGCATGAAGCTGTGCGGGTGGGGCGGGCGGCGGCGGCGCGATGGACGAGCTTTTCAAATCTCTCGGCGACGCCGCCGAGTCACTACAGCGCTCCGTAGCGAGCGAGATCCAAAAACAGAGCGAGGTTCTAGCCCATGAGTACGACCGCTGCGCTTCTACCCCCACTGCATCCGCACCCTCTCTCAGCCGCTTTGGCGATCTCTCTGCCTTCTCGCCAGCTGCCTTCACCAATGAGGCCCTCCACTCTGTCAGCAGCAGGCTGGCTGAGACGATCCGC
This sequence comes from Isochrysis galbana, assembly GCA_018136815.1. NCBI lineage: Eukaryota > Haptophyta > Isochrysidales > Isochrysidaceae > Isochrysis > Isochrysis galbana. The sequence continues at coordinate 7,782,702 of CM030932.1, forward strand.
TTCCCGGGCGAGGGGGAGCATACGGGGAATGACGACACTACGCCGCCCAGCTGTGGCCTCGGCAGCGCGCACCCAACTCTGCGATCATCTGGCATGGAGGAGGACGAGGAGCACGTAGCAGCAGAAGTCAGTCTTGCAGAGGCAGTGGAACCTGAAGCAGCCATCCCCGCTGTGGCACACGTGGTCGAACCAGGGCCTCTTGCTGAATTGGCAGAATCTTCTGTCGGTACTGCTGCGAGGAATGTTGAGCTGGCGCTTGAAGAAAGACTTTCCTGGCCTGCCGCTGAAGTGTGCAACACAAGACACCACACAAGTGTTGAGGACACGAGGTCACCCCTGAGTACTACGGTAGTGGCACAGTCACGGTCTGCGTGCGTTCCGCTAGCTAGTCAGGTCACTGCGGACAGCATTGACCGGCCGCTTGTGGGGGGAGTCAATGCATATGATGGTCGGGAAGTTGACGATGAAGGCTGTGAGGAGGGCAGCACAGTGCCGGTGAGGAAACTGGAGGATGTGGCTCAGACTACATCTAGCGCTTGGGTAGTAAGTGAGCCCGTGGTCGTGGCAATCGGGACAGAAGGGATCGCTAACACACCTCAGAGATCACGAACCGAAGCGGGTGGCTCGAGTGGTGTCTCTGAGGGAGGGCCATGCGCCTCGTCGCCTGATCAGCCTGAGCTTCTAGGCTCCCCTCCTGACCATATTCAAGGCACGTTACCAGAGAGTAATAGACCGTTTCAGCTGGGCGACACTCTGTTCGAAGGCGGCATGGCACCCGATGACGAAAATGTCGGACCGTTGCTGCGGGGCGGAGCAGTGCCTGCCTTTCGCGGAGAGGAGCTCAGCTCAAGTGATTACCTGGAGAGCTGCGGTTTGGCACCCCCGCTGGCTGCGGCACTTGCAGCGACCATTCGCAAAGGGGACCAAGCAGGCTTACGCCTTGAGATCCTTGAGCAGCAGAACGAGGAGCTGCGAAGACGTAATAACGAGCTTCAGTATCGCAAAGGCGAGCTTGAGGCTCAACAGAGGGATGATGCGGCAACGGCGATTTCTGGATGGGAGAGAGGCGCAGATTCGCTTTTGATAGCCGACGCAACCGCAGCCATCGAGGCAGCGGAATCTAGAGCGCGATCTGCGCAGACGGAAGCAGCAAGGTTCAATGAGGAACGCACCGCTCTGTATCATCATAACAGTGAGCTCAAAGCGGAGCTGAATCGGATCTCATCTATGGCGAAAAATAAAGACGAAGCGGTGACGGCAGAACGAAAAGCCTTACACGAGGCGATGCAGCTAGCAGCACTTGATGCCACATGGCGGTCTGAGATGTCACAGCTAGAAGCTACTACTGCTGGGGAACTAGCAAGGGTCGATCGCCAACGAGCGGAGGCCGAGACAGCTAGGGCCCAAGCGGAGGCGCGGTTGGCTCAGCTACGGATTTCGGTCGAGGCAGAGATTGCCTCCGCAGTGAAGCGTGCGGTTGCGGATTTTCAGAGTGCTTCGGCTGCCACTGCGGCGAGTGCAACAACAAAAGTTGAGAGGGCTGAGGCGCGTGCAGTGGAGGCCGAGGCGAGAGCGGCAGACGCGGAAGCAGAAGCTCTCTCTGCACGGGCGGCCGTGGGAGAGGTCACAGAGGACGTGAAGGGTTTGAGTGAGGCTGCAACGTATGTGGATGATTGCCACAGCGCAAGAGAAGCGGAGCTGAAAGAAGCGCTCCAAGCATCACAGAATGAGTTGACGAGTGTCCGGACACACCTAGAAGCGGAGCTGGAAGCAGCGCGCTCCGCGCTCGCATTAGCTGCTGTAGATACAGAAAATCGGCTCGCTGCACTGGCGGCAGAGTTGGCTCGATCTTTCGACGAGGTCGAGAGAATGCGTGCCGCAGCAGAAGTTGCAGAGGCAGCCCGGGATCAATTGTTCGAGGAGGCGCATAAATTGCAGCGCGAGGCGGCCGCGCTGCGGGAGGCTGCGCGCTCACGAGAAGCGGAGCGCGCAAAAGCTGAGGCAGCGGCTGCGACAGCTGTCGAAACAGCCGCGGCAGCATTGATAGAGAAAGAGCAGCTCTACTCCGAGGCGGCGACTTTGCAAGCAGAAGTTGCGCGACTGCGACGGGCTGTTCCACCCTTGGGGTCCGCTGCTGGTGCCGCAGCAGTCCGCGCGGCACTGGGTGGTGGCGACAACGTTGCTGAATCGGTGTCCATCATGGGAACCGTAGAGGCCGGGGCAAGCCCGGCTGTTGGTAGCAGCGGTACATCGACGGGGCGGCGCGATGGTGGAGGTGGGTTGGATGCAGAGAAGTATCGATACCTCAGGCAGGTGAGAGGCACCCTGTTGCGCGCTTGCAACTAGAGGTGACAGAATTTAGCCCCTCTCCCCCTGCAGAGCTGCATGTGGACCGCTCTCTCCCATCCATGTGTGCAGGTGACCATCAATTTTCTTGAGGCCCCCGAGGAGATGCAGCATGAACTCTGGCCACCCATCGCAGCCGTTCTCGAGCTCTCGCCTGAAGAGGTTGATCGCATTGGTACTGCGCGCCTTGTGCAAAGGTCTTGTTCCTTATCCCTCGTCTTGGATATTCTCACCGACCCCACCGCTCTCGCCGTGACGCACCCGAAAGTGCATGCTGCGCTGACTACTGCGGCTAGAAGTCTTGCGGCTGGTGCAGCTACATTGCCTGCACTCGCAACGCAGGCACTAGCCGCTGCTGTTGACGCCGCCCCAGGAGCCATCGCTAACGTGACAGCGGCACTCCATCGTGTACGCAATCACGGCGGGAGTGGTGGCAGTGGTACCTCACAAGAGCGGCCGCCTAATACTGCGGGCGTCCCACAGCCAGATGTTGTTTGACGGGCGGATCGAGCCTATTCCATGCATGCTGCATCCGAGTAGGCGACGATGGAAGAATCGGCACCGACACGAAAGCAGCTTGGCCTAGGGTTGACTTCTCTCGCCACGTTGTATTGATACACAGCCGCCTTTTGGGCGTGCAAAGCATGGCCGCCCAGCTGCAACGACGCCGCCCCTCCGCCTCCCCCCTCCCTCCACTCGTGTAGTGGGACCGCTTCATCGGTGTTGATTGGGCTCGCAACCACCGCTCTAAAGTATAACCCCCGCGTGCGGAGGTGTCGTCGAGGGCAGGTAGATATGGAGCCGAGTCCTCAAACATCTCCCTGATTCTATCTGTGGTCGCGCGTCACACTGTGCTGCCGCTCCGCAGCCTCCCCCCCCCCCCCCCCCGGCGAGGCGGCACAGTTTCTTGCCTCCCCACACCCTTCGCTTTCCTACTAACACTAACGGCGGAAGCACCTACCAAGGCGATGAACAGTGACGACGATATCGAAGGGATCATCCTTAACCTTAACGGCGCCGAGGGAATTATAAGCCAATGCGCGGACGACACTCAGCTACTAGCCCCGAACTTTCGCAGCTTAGTGAAGTCGTTGAAATTGGTAGACCGCTATGCAGCAGGCCTTCTTGCAGCAAACTAAACATATCTAAAGTCGAGGGGCTCAAAATGGGATCACTACGCAAGAAAACCCCCCAGAGAGTTTCCAACACTTCAAATGGCTCAAAGCTGACGAATACCCCACGATCTTGGGAGTCCCCTTAGGTTAAATTAGTTTTCTAATGAAAGTTAGGTACCGCATGTACCATGTATGCTCCACAAGCGTCACAAGCGCACAATGAAAAACACCGGAAGATTCGGGGCTAACACCTTCACGCACCTTCTATGGACCCGGTATGTATTACCTCTCTACCGACATCGCCCCCACGTCCCTTCTTTCCATCTCCTTCCCTTCCCTACTCTTCCCACCTTCGTTCCTTTGTCTACGGTCTCCGAGGTCCGGCAAGAGGGGTTGGAGCAATAGCGATACGGGCTGGCCGCGACGGGGCCGCCCAGGGCGAGCGAATTAGGGCCGAGCCCGTGGGGGGGAGAGAGTGGGTCAACAGGGCATTCTGCTCTTGGCATGCCAGGAGGATGGGGGGTTCCTCCTCCGCAGCAGGGGAGGGGTGGAGGGAGGGGGGGGATCGTGCCCCCCCATGGGTGAACCAATTATAAACTTAGTTCTTGGCTGCAATTGTACCTTCCGGCCACGAGTTTTTCTTTTCACGCAGCGCATAAACTGTGGAAAGCAAACACCTCTTCCACCGGCGTTCCGGCCAAAAGCTTGCGTCGCAGATCCAGAGTGCCAGTAGTCGCAACAGCTAGCATACTTAGGCCAATCATCCCCCCTAGGAGCAACACGATGAGCGAGGCACACCCATGCTTCTTCACAAGATGCGAAAAGGCATGCTTTCCGAGGCACCCACCGAGCATCGTCACGATCCCGAAGACTATCGAGTGATGAAGGGGGGCCACCCCACTGAGGATAAAGCCAGTTGCAGCGCACGATGAGGTGAGCAGCACCATGGTTCCCGTTGTTGCACTCGAGACTTGTGGTAACATTCCAAGCTGCAGCATCATTGGGCCCAACACGATTCCTCCACCAACGCCCATGAGCCCTGCGATAATGCCGGCGAGCAGCGTTCTTGCCAATGCAGCGGCGGCGATGTGCGGCAGCCATCTCACATCTCCGTCAGCAGGCTCGAGCTCGGGCGAATCTGCAAGATGGACGTGCTCCTCCTCCTTACCGACGAGACGGCGGCCAGCCAGCACGCTGATGCCGATCAAAGAGATGACAGCAACGATCGTAATAGCCCAGTACTCCTGACCGCATGGCTCGAAAGCAAGAAGGCTTTTCATGCTTTTACCGCCACGAATAAGGAGTAAAACCATTAGTCCAATCCATGTGCCAATTAGCAGTGCAATCTCAACGATCGTGCTGCTGGAGGTTTTAGCAATTGCCGGGACAGCTGGAGTGAGCAGCCATGCCAAAGCCGACACTAACGCCCCATACAGCCCAGTTGTTGATGGGCCCGAGGGCGGCTGGACCCGTGACGACGGATTGCGAGGAGATTCAATGCTTCCATCATCAGAGACTATGAGCCGGCCCCTCTCCACCGCGTCGGGTCCGCGATATGAGGAAATCTTTGTGCGCCTCTCACTTTCTAGCTGTGAAAGCCCCTTCTGCAATGTGGTGAATGTTATTAGGGACAAGAGGACGGTCATGACCAAAAGGATGATGGGAGTGGGTACCGCGTGATTGAGCAGCATACCAACTTGAGCGCCGGCCATCTCAGTCGGTGCAAGGAAGGCTGCTAGACCAAGATCGATCAGAGGGCGCTCTGAGTTGGTTGGATGGCGCGATGGTGCGTTCACAATGAATGCCCCGAGTGATGCGCCGAATATCAGGCTCTGGGACACGCCAACGCATGCCTGGGGCGGGAACTTAAGCGCAAGAGCGAGGACGGGCACAAAAATGCCGCCCCCGCCGATACCACCCGTTGCAGCAAGCGCAGCAACGACGAAAAAAAGCGCAGCAACCGCTGCGTCTAACCAGTACGGAATGTTGCGAGGCGACTCGGCACCGAACCCAGTGCCAGGACTAACCTTATGAGAGCGTACGGGATCACCTTTGGGGGTCCATCCGAGTCTCGCGCGGCCCGTCCCCTGTCCCTCCGCCTGCCATGTCCCATTGGCCGCTGGCTCTCTTAACTGGAGTAGCTGGCGTTCATGGATAGCTTGCCAGTTTGGGGCTGTCTGGTGTGACCCTTGATTGGTGAGGCTTGCCGAGGAGCTGATCGTACCGGAGACGGCGATTAGCACGAGTCTCATCATCGCGAGCCCCGCGAGCAGGGCGAGCACGACGGCGGTCGCCAATTCGACCAGCGGACTCGCCCCTGCACCGGGAGCCAGCGAGAGGGACTCCCACAGGGAAACGAGTCTGGCGGGGGGGGGGGGGGGGGGGGGGGGGGAGGCGCACAGAGCACAGAGAGATGAAAAAGTGAGGACGACAGCGCAAGGTGATTTCTTTCCAAGGGTTGCAACACTTGCGTTGAAGGCCATTAAAAGTAAGGGCGTTAGAACTTATAGCGTCGCAGGACACTGTGTTAGCTACAATAGCACTCCACCACCAGCGGGCCTTAGTTTGCGCTAGTGAACGGCGACGGAGCAGCGAGGGGGCGCCCAGGCCGGAGAAAAGGGGAAAAGAAGACAACCCCCCCAAGGGCCACGCTCCCTCTCTTAACCCCTTCTCCGCCGCGCCGCGCCCCAGACCGCCCAAGCTCTCTCGCTCTCTCTTCCCAAACCCCAAACCCCAAACGCTAGAAGGTCCCAGCGTCCCAGCTGCCAGCTGTGAAAGACAGAAACAGTGTTTTTTTTCGGAGGCCAAAAACAGTGTTTTTCACTGTCTTTCAAACGCCCTCCGTCTTTGCCACTGTTTTTTTAGAGCGGGGTTGGGGCTGGGGGCTGGGGGCCGCCCGTGCACCAAATGAAGGCAAGCCGCCTCAGACGCCCACTCGTGCGGGGCCTGCGGCCCCGGGCCCCGGGTCACCAAAACCGGAGCCGGTCACCAAAACCGGTAAAACCGGACTGTATTTGTATTTGGCCTCCGTAGAAAACCGGTGAATACGGTTTTCACATGCAGGGATTGAACGCTTTTCCATGTGTAGGCTGATGGTGATTGAAGGCTTTTCCATGCCCATGCTGTGGGGGTGATGGCGATTGAACGCGTTTCCACGTGTAGGCTGATGGTGATTGAGCGCTTTTCCTTCTGTGGGTGATGGTGATTGAGCGCTTCTCGCCTCGACTTCTTTGGGGATTTCCCCACCCCGGCCAGGCGGCCAGGCCCCCGGCCGAACGCGTCCCTCTCACGCCGGACGCCGGCCGGTTCGGTCTCCGCGTCTCCGCGTGGACCGGCCTCGTCGACACTCGCGACTGCCCGGCCCTACTCGCCCTGCTGCGGGCGGCTGGGCACCTGCCGGCCGGTGAGACGGTGGTGGCAGGTGACGTGCTGTCATTTTTCATCCCTAATAAAAAAACCTTGTTTGACCGCCCTACTTACTACTTACTAGAGCCTCCCCTGGTCCCCTGGTTGTGGCGTTGTGGTCCGTGGTCCTCATCCCGGTCGGCCCAGTATTGGTGGGGGCTGGGGGGGGAGGGGGGGGGAAGGGGGGGCTCTCCCTCGCTCATCGGGCGCAGGCTACCCGCGAGCCGGGGGGCGAAAAACGTGGGTGTGGAGGGGGTGGGGGACCTCGAAGCCCGTACGGCCGCCACCTTTTAAGACTCGAAGCTAGATGTGAGGCCTAGATTTCTATGTTCTACGTAGCTCCTTCTTGGAAGCTTCCATTCTTCTTTCTGGGCTTAAAACTTCCGCGAGGCCCACCCCGAGCGAGTGAGGCTCGCTCGTTCCTCTTGCACACACAACCTCTCTCTGCGAGCTCTCTCTCTCTGTCTCTCGGTCTCTCGCTTGCAGCGCGCGCCTCTCCTCTCGCCTCACTGGCGCGCCCCGACGGCTCAGCCCCCCCCCCCCCCCGATGTCCATCGGCCTGCTCATGATCACGTCAAGCCTGTGCCTGGTGCACCGGGGCGTTCCGGGTATCGTTGGACGTGCGTCTAATAGCGCTGTCGTGCCGCTCGCGCGCAGGGCCGTGCGCACCGGCCGGGTGCGTGCCACCGCCACTGCGACTGACAATGTCGCACGCTTTGTCACGGGCGAGACAGGCAACAACGTCACGCCGTATATTGCCAATCTGGTCGGACGCGGACTGCACAAAAGGGCCAACCATCCGCTCGGGATTATCAAGCAAAAGATCGAGGAGTACTTCGAGACGATCGAGGGTGTGAATTTTGAGATAGCGGACGCCATGGACCCTGTTGTCTCCGCACAGCAGTGCTTCAACGATCTCTTGATTCCTGATGACCACCCGGGACGCCTCCCTTCCGACACCTACTACATTTCACGGGCAGGTGGACGCGATGTCTCTTCCGCTGAAGACGTTTTGTTGCGCACACATACGTCGGCACATCAATCGACGCTCATGAAGGCTGGCTATGAGGCATTCCTTTGCACGGGCGACGTCTACCGCCGTGACGAGATCGATGCGAGCCACTTTCCTGCCTTCCACCAGATGGAAGGCGTTCGCCTCTTTGACCCGGCTCTTGTTGGCGAAGGCGAGATGGCGCGTGAGGAATGGTGCGCAGCATTCACAAAACCCCTCAACTCCATGCTAGTCACTATCTTAACATGTGTGGTCCGTCTGCATAGACTAGCCACCTCTGGCCACTGAGCTTAGTGCGCACCAGAGCTGAGGGCGCACCAGACCTGTTCTGCTCGCCGTCTGGCTCAATCGTGACCCCAGATGACTGAGAAGGTCTCGACGATTTGCGCCCCTTGATGCAGGCTGGCATCGCCTGGATGCAAGTTGGTGGCTGATGATCTTAAGGCCACTTTGGAGGGCCTATGCGATCACCTCTTTGGTCCTGTTGAGAAGCGCTGGATTGACGAGTATTTTCCGTTCACCGAGCCCTCTTTCGAGCTCGAAATCTACTACAATGGCGACTGGATGGAAGTGCTTGGCTGTGGTGTCATCCATTCAGGAGTCCTCGAGAACTGCGGGCTCTCGCACCGCAAGGGATGGGCTTTCGGCCTCGGCTTGGAGCGTCTCGCCATGGTGAGTCGCGGGTTTGGCTGCGAGCACCTTTTGTGGGACGCCATACGCCAGCTGGGGCTGCAACGCATAGCTGGGGACGCAACGCACCAGTTTGGGACGCAACGCACCAGCTTTCGTTGTTTCCCACCAAACGACCATCATTTGTGTGACCTAAACCTTCTGATGCGTCACAATAATCACCTATCACAGCCACTGTCCAAACTGCCAGGCCGTTCGCCTTTCTTTGACACCCCCGCTGTTGTTGCTTTCCCAAGCTGGGTTCATCCAGCCTTGGGCGCATGCCATTCACGTGCTGCCAACCACCTCGTACTTAGGTGCTCTTCGAAATTCCGGATATCCGCCTGTTCTGGACCGATGACGAGCGCTTCCACAAACAGTTCAAGGCGGGTCAACTGACCAAATTCAAGCCATACTCGAAGTATCCGCCTTGCTTCAAGGACATTGCTTTCTGGTTGCCCGAGGAAGGTTTTGAGCCCAACGATTTCTTCGAGCTCGGCCGTGGTGTGGCAGGTGTGGCGCTCTCCCATGTTCTCCTCTTTGCAAATCGCACTCCCGATGGTGGAAGGTGCCTACATGCAATCGGCACGAGCAACACACTCGTCTAGCTTGACCCCTTCGCAAACGCGACGATGCATGCCACTCACTCGGCTGCTTACACGTAGGTGAGCTCATTGAGAAGATTGACCTAATTGACTCTTTCACCCACCCGAAGAAGGGCCGCACCTCCCATTGCTATCGTATCACCTATCGCTCCATGGACCGCTCTCTCACTGACGATGAGATCAATGCTCTTCAAGAAGAGCTGCGTGAGAAGGCAGCGGAGACGCTTTCGGTGGAGCTGCGCTAGTCCCTTCGATCCCCCCCCCCCCCCCCCGCTTGCGTGTGGTTCTGAACATTACATATTGCTATCTTCTTGCCCATCGGTGTCAACATAAACGTGTCAATTGGGGGGCCAACCCGGCACCGAGATCGCGATGACGGCGGGCTCAAGTTGATCCCTGAGAGTTGCTCATTTGAAAGTGAGAGGATAACGTTTGTCACTGTGTGACGAAATGCTAGCACGTGCATCAACGCATTCATTTGTTGCTACTAGCTACAACTCACAGCTACTAGCTCATTTGAAAGTGAGAGGATATCGTTTGCCATTGTGTGACGAAATTCTAGCACGTGCATCAACGCATTCATTTGTTGCTACTAGCTACCACCCACATCTACTAGCTAACCACTCATACTCAACTAAGTTTATACTTGGCTGACCCATGGGGGGGCACGAGCCCCCCCCTCTCTCCACTCCTCCCTCCTCCCCTGCCATGGGGGAGGAATAAAATAAAATAATCAATGTTATATCCTAGCCAACCCCACTAGCTAATTGGACACAACTTTTCCGTCCCGGAATCCCGCCATGCCTGACGAGCCAGGTGTCCGAGTGCTACCGGGGGGTGGGGGCACTGCCCCCTCCCCTCGATATTTGTCCTCCCCCAGTGCACGCACCGACCCCGCGCACCCCAGCGCGTCCTCTCCTCGAGTCCACGCTGGGGGAAAACCCCTTTCGGGTAAAAGCAACGCGGGGGGGGGGGGCATTCGTGAGATAGGGGCCCAGAAGCGCTAATCTCCCTCGCTAGTGCGAGTGGCCGCGGCGAGCCGCGGCCCTTCCCTCCTGGCTCTGGCGCCCCCGTCTTCTCTTACCCAAACGGGGCGAGAAGACACGTCACTGCCGGAGGGGAGAGCTGCCGCTCCCCCCTCCCCTCCCTCTTTCCTTTTCCTCCTCTCTTCCCTGCGGCGGGGGCCCATGGCGCGCGCCTGCGGCCCCTCGCTCAGGTCCCCAGATGGCCTGCAGGGCCTGGGAGCACAGCTCAGGGGGCAGGTGAGGCTGGGGCATGGCCCTGGCCCCTCCTGCCTCTCCCTCGCTGGCGCTCCGAGCCCCTGCGGGTCGACTGGAGCTGGCTGGGGGGTCCTGAACAGGGGGGCCCAGGGGGAGGAGGGGCTGGTCAGAGGAATGGGCAGGCCACGACGGGCCAGGGCGGGCGAGTCAGGCGGGCCTGTGAGGAGAGGAATAGGTCAGCAGGGCTGTGTGCTCCTGGCAAGCCATCAGGCGTGCCAGGAGAGTGGGTGGATCCTCCCCCATGGCAGGGGAGGAGTGGAGAGAGAGGGGGGCTCGTGCCCCCCCATGGGCGAACTAAGTATAAACTTAGTTGGCCTGCCATGGGGGAGGAACAACCCATTCTCCAGGCATGCCTGATGGCTTGCCAGGAGGAGACTGCCCTACTGACTCACTCCCTTCCCCTTAGGCTCGCCGGCTCGCCCCATTCGCCCGTCCGGGCCAGTCGTGGCCAGCCCATTGCTCCAACCCCCCCTCCCCCCCTGTATACAGGCACACAGGTGCAGCGTGGGGGGCCCATAGGCGCTCAAGAGCGCCAATACCACATTAGTCTAGACTAATGTGGTATTTCAAAGTGGCGCCACCAAATTTCAAAGTGGCGCGGCGCGATGCGTGGCGTTGCATTAGATTGTGCGCGCGTTGCGTTAGATTTTGCGAGGGGGTAAGGGGCGGCGTGGGCGGTACCGGGGTGGTACCATGTATCCCGTGGTGGGAGGGTATACCTCGCGCGCGGGGGTCGCGGGGGTCGCGCGGGGGTCGCGCGGGGGTCGCGCGGGGGTCGCGCGGGGGTCGCGCGGGGGTCGCGCGGGGGTCGCGCGGGGGTCGCGCGGGGGTCGCGCGGGGGTCGCGCGGGGGTCGCGCGGGGGTCGCGCGGGGGTCGCGCGGGGGTCGCGCGGGGGTCGCGCGGGGGTCGCGCGGGGGTCGCGTCAATCTGACAGAATGCGCGCGGCGGCGCGCGCGCGCTTTCTTCTCTCGTAAATTCAAAGAGGCATGTCCAGGAGTGAAACTCGGTGGGAGGACCGGGAAGAGCTCCGAGAATGCTAGCTCTAACGACTTATTTTTCTCCTCGTCTCCTCGAGATGTTCACCAACGTCACCACAATGAATCCTTGTCGAAGGAGGCCCTCTCGGGGCGCGCCCTCATACCGAGCCAAGGCGACGCCGTTCTGGTCGCGTACGGGGTGCTCCTGGGCCTCTCCTTGGGGGTGCTCGCGGGGGGGCTCATGGTAGGGTGAGAGTCCCCACAGGGAGGGGAAGAAACCCTGAGGGAAAGGAGACCAAATGAAGGCAAGCCGCCTCAATCTAATAGGTTCTATTAAGAGGTCAAGAGGTCTACCAGACCTGTTACCTGTTAATAGGTAATAGGTAAAAAAAAACTTTCTAATATTCTCGCCTCGCGCGTGGCTATAAAAAAAACCTTTTAATATTCTTACCGCACTCGCGGCGAATGGAACCACTACCCACTACAAGTAGCACGTAGCATACTCTCTACACCCCCATTCCCCGGCCCTTCTCCCCCCGCCATCAGGCGGCTCCCCCCGTACACTACTAGGGGGATTGGGGTGGAGGGCTTAGATATGGTCCGGTGGCCCGCGCCACCCCCCGGTGATCTTTCCCCCCCTTCCTCCTGTGTCTCCGAGTGGGCGGCACCCTCTGTCTCGTCTTATCCTGTAAACAGGCGCGAGACTTACCGATTTTCCGGTGGGCGGAGCTCTCGCTCGCGCCCACCCCCTTTTCCGCGCTCTCTCTCCCCTCTCCTGCGGCACGCGCGATGGCGCGCCTGCGGCAGGCCTCCAGCTGCCCTCTGGCGGCCCCTGGAGGCTCCTGGAGGCCAGCTCAGGGGGCAGAGGAGGCTGGGGCTGGGCCCTGGCCTCCCCTGCCTCTCCCTCGCTGGCGCTCCCGAGCCTCTGGGGCCCCCAGTCTGCACCTGTCTGCCTGTCGACCAGGGGGGGAGGGGGGGTTGGAGCAATGGGCTGGTCACGAGGGGCCAGGATGGGCGAATGGGGCGAGCCTGTAGGGAAGGGAGTGGGTCAGTAGGGCAGTGGCCTCCTGGCAAGCCATCAGGCATGCCAGGAGGATGGGTGGTTCCTCCCCCATGGCAGGGGAGGAGTGGAGAGAGGGGGGGGCTCGTGCCCCCCCATGGGTCAACCAAGTATAAACTTAGTTGCTCGCGCGTGGCTATAGGTACCGCTATCGTAGCCACGCCCAGATCATCTCAAATCCCTTCCTCTCCCTAGTAACAAAGCTCAGAAGTCAGAAACCAATCGTATTCATATTATAAATCATACTGATAGATCTAAAATATTACTAAAATGAGTTTTATTTTGACCTGTTATGGACCTATTGCGACCTGTTAACATGTCCTCTTAATAGGAAGAGGCCCCCAAAACCTGTTGACCTTGTACCTGTTGTCCCATCCAGGCCGCCCACCGAAAAATAGGTAAAGGTAAGTCCCGCACCTGTTTACAGGATAAGTCGGGACAGAGTCGGCCGCCCACTCGGAGACGCCGGAGGAAGGGGGGGGAAGATCACCGAGGGGGGGGGGGGGGGCGCGGGCCACCGGACCACATCTAAGCCCTTCACCCTTATCCCCCTATCCCCCTAGTATAGTGTACGGGGGGAGCCGCCTGATGGCAGGGGGAGAAGGGCCGCGGGAGTGGGGGTGTAGAAAGTATGCTACGTACTACGTGCTGCGTGTAGTAGGTAGTGGTTCCATTCGCCGCGAGTGCGGTAAAAATATTAAAAGGTTTTTTAGCTAGCCACTCATACTTGGGCAGATACATGCTGCGAGAACCTCTACTACTACTATTAATTGGTGTTCTTTGTTTATTGTTTACGCGGTAGAGGGGAAAATAAAAATCGTTGGGGGAGAGAAACGGCACAGAGCGACCGGGGGCGAACCTGCAGTCTTCGTCCCCAACGGACAGAGGGCCCCCGCTTCTCCTCTTTCCCCCCCTTCCCTTACCCCTCCTGCAGAGTGAGCGAGGCATGTCGGGCGTGCAAGTTGCGGTGCGAACGAGACCGACCGGTACGTTTGCTGAGGACAATCTCAAAATCGGCGCAGATCGCCAGACAATCCACGTGTGGCCGGCAGCGGGAGCCCCGCATGAGCATACTAGAGAGGCGCGCCAATGGAAGTACGACCAGGTGCTGCACAACGTGAGCCAGCAAACCCTCTTCGATGAGCTTGTCGCTCCAGTCGTCGACTCAGTCCTCGCTGGGTACAACGGGACTGTGCTGTGCTATGGCCAGACAGGCGCCGGCAAGACGTACACGCACATTGGTTCCACCTCCTCTTTCGCCCAGCGTGGCATTGCACCACGCGCGATTGCTCGCATATTTAAACATATCGACAGTCATCCCCACAATGAAGCTGTGGTCACCGCATCCTATCTCGAAATTCATAACGACAATCTCATCGATCTGCTCGCACACTTGCCGAATGAGGCGCAAAGCAGCGAGCCCCTTACCATGATCGAAGACCGCAATGGCGCCCTGTCAGTTAAGGGGTTGCGTTCGCTGGTCGTGGCGAATGAGGAGGCGGCGTTGGCTGCTCTTTTTGAAGGCGAACGCTCTCGCTCGGTCTCACGACATGAACTCAATGATCACTCCTCGCGTGCCCACGCCGTGTTTACACTAATGTTGCAGGTCAAGTCTCGCGTCGAGTCGAGCGAACGGATGACTCGTGCGAAACTCGTATTGGTAGATCTCGCGGGTGCGTGCGTTCGCAATGAAGTGTACACATAAAAATAGGGGGGTTCCTAACCCTGTATGCTAGGCTTCTCCTTAAACGTGTTCTCTTTGGCACCTTACACCCTTGCGTCTTTATGCAGGTTCTGAGCGTCTCAAGAAGACCAATACTGCAGGTGATCTGAAGGCTGAGTCGATGTACATCAACAAGTCTCTCTCCTTTCTGGAACAGGTGCGTTGCGTGTGGTGCGGACCCGCCTCTCTCCTGCTCATGAATGCCCGGTAATCTTGTCCGGGTGCTCCCAAACGTCGCGACGCCTTTTCATCCCCTCATCTCACAACCACACCAAATTCGCATATGGACGTGCATGTATCGTGGGGCCTGCATGTATGACCTGCGTAACCTTTGGACCAAACCATCTTTTGTGCGAGGCCAAGCCCATCTATGCTTTTTGATTTGCACAGGTGGTAGTGGCGCTCGCCTCCAAGTCTCGTACGCACACACCTTACCGGCAGACGAAGCTCACTCATCTACTGAAGGATGCGCTCGGCGGCAATTCCCGCACCCTTCTTGTTGCCGCCATCCACTGCGAGAAGGCCCATCTCGAGGAGACGATTGCCACGCTAGATTTTGCTTCACGTGTCCGAGCCGTGCGCAATACAGCAACCGTCAACGAGGCCACCGAGCCTGAGATGAGGCTATGCAACTACAAGCAGCAGGTGTTCTCCTCCCGATGCACGTGCATCTCGCTTTCGGTCATTCCATCTCATGAGCATCTGCGTTGCTCTCCCCACCGCCTTCCGCTAATTTGTGTTGGGGACGAGCGGTGGTCGCCCCCAAATGACTGCGCCTCTAATTGTTTGCGCCGGTCCAACCTATCTTCATCTCATAGGTATCTGATTTGCGGCGCGAGCTTGCTATGCACGACTCTCTTGCAAATCGCTCTCGGATTTCGTACGATCCCTTCACTGATTCGGAGCGGCAGCATGTCACACAACAGATGGAAGATTTCCTTGAGCATCGTAACGACGTAGAGCTCCCTATTGAGTCTGTTCGTCACTTCCAAGAACTCCTCGCTGCAGCCCGTAGGATCTATGGTGAAAAAGCATCGCAGCTCGACGCACTACAACAGTCGATTGCCGATGGGAATGTCAGCCATGGATCTAATGGCAAGCTACTTGGTAGCGTGGCAGCTAATACGACACATGGCGACGAGAATGGCGTGGGGGAGGCCGACGCGTCCGGCATCAGCCTCGGGAAGGCGCCCGATGGCGCGCGACCGGCAGGTGGTGTATGTGACCCACCAAGCTCAGGCAAAGGCAGCACTGCTAGTGCAACCACTTCGATGGGTGGCCGGAATGCCTTGCTGTCTCCCACGGTCGGCGAGACGATGCTTGGGCGCGGGGCGGCCTTCGAGGCCTTTAAGCTAGGCGAGGGACAGCCGACTCAACAGGCCCTTCTAAAGGCCAAAGCAGAACTCAAATCGCTCAAGCTGAAACAGCAAGAGCTGGCAACAGCTGTAAATGCCGCCAAGGCAGACATTGACCTTTACCGTGCGGGTGCCGATGCCAAAGCAGCAGAACGTGCGTCGAGTGTCTCGGTGGGCGGTGATGGAACTATCATAATTGATGAAGAGGAATATGCTCTCTTGCAAAGTATGCGTGAGGCCAAGCAGTTGTACAGGCAGAAGCATGGGGAGCTACGTGACGTGGCATTAGAAGTTGAGGCCGCCTCAGCTACCGTTGTCGCCCGCCGGCAAGATCTTATCGAGCTCTTCAACATGTGGTACGAGGAGAGTGGCCATGGCCACGATGATGCGCCAGCCAATAGCGATTCTGCGAGTGGTAATGCAGGTCATAAGAGCGACCAATGGGGGAGCTGTGGGCTCAATGCGACAACAAACGAGCCCAAGGATGAGGCGGAGTTGTTCGAGCTAATGCAAGTGAGTCGCGCCTTACGCCATGAGCCCGAATCACTAGCTTTCGTCCGAGCCTCGAAGCTGACGCGCAGTCGACGCCATTAACCATTGAGCGATATCATGCTGCGGATGCGCCATCATGACTCGCGACCTGAGTCATGGACATGCTAAGTCAGTAAAGACTCTGAGCTACGGAGGGAGGTTTGGCGTGTGGGGCGATGGATGTAATAAAAAACATCTAAAGATTCAGGCTACTACTGCTAGCTATAAAGACACAATGCACTCACGGTGCTGAATCCTGCCATTGCCTATACACCAAACACTCACCACCTATATTTACACTACCCTTTTCGTTCCTTTGTTTCGATTTCGGGGGTTGGGACCGCGGTCCGCACTACGTCAGGCCAGACGCAAGCGCAAGGGGCGGGCTGATCTGCTACTGCTAAAAAAACACCAGAAGATTCAGGCTGCCACCGCTAGCTATAATGGACCACGCACAACTAAGTTTATACTTGGTTGCGATGGAGCGCGCCGCCGCGACTCCCCTCTCATTCGGGCCCCCCGCCGAGGGCGGCCCCCATGCCCACACGGACCAGTCGCTGGCGAAGCGGCCGCGTCCACCATCGGAGGCCGAGCAGGTGCGTGCGACCCCGGTCGCGCCACACGGTCCGTGGCCCTGGCCACACCACCCACAGCAGCCATGCTGGCCCCCATCTTGGGGGACAGCCGGCTGCAGGACACACAGCAATGGCACCAGACAGGCAAAGCCTGCGCTCCATTGGGCATGCCTTATGGCAGAGGCCAGCGCCGCGCGGTATGAGTGCGATGAGGGCGGCGTCGACGGCGGCGGGTCGGTTAGGTGTGGCACGGCGCATGGAGAGCGCTCCGAGGAGGGACGAGCGAGAGCTGTGTGAGATCCATCGCGGGTATAAAGTAACGTTATGTGCGAAAACGCTAAGCGGACACAAAACACCATTTCACTACAGACGCCCCTTCCTCCAGACACCTGAGCATAGACACTTTGGCGGGTTTTGCTTGCTGCGTAAGACAGGCCCTTGCTGCGTCAGACAGGCCCTTGTTGCTTGCTGCGTCAGACGCCCTTGCTCTTTCCCTCCCAGACTAGCCTGACCACCCGTGTTGGATCGCATCTCCGATGAACAAGTACCGCCTCATCGTCTCTAGTTCACGCGCTTGCCGTTCCTCGAGCTCTCTCTTTGCCTGCTCGTGCGCCCTTGCCCTTTCCATTGACTGTTCGCGCCTGCACCATTCCTTGGCTTCGATGGTGTTCGTGAGCTTCACGGCGCGGTCGGTGGCGGCGGGTGCGGTCGGGCGTGGTTTGGGAGAGGGCGCTTCCTCGTGCTGCGGCTCCGGGTCGGGCTTGGGCTTGGGCTCGACGAATCGTACGGACGTGGGAGGTTCGCGGGTGATCTCCGACAGACTCCGAAAGAAGCGCTTGAGCTTGAACTTCTTTTCCGGTGTGAACGCGGTGGGGTTGTTGATGGTTAAGAGGAGCTTTGCGTCTTTGGGGTTTGGCTCGGTCGCGTCCTCTTCGATGACGATGTCGAACTCGAACATCTCCGGTTTCCCTTGTGCATCTTCCCACGTCCCGCTCATAGGAGCACCACCCCCCGGGATCGAAAGGGAGCTGCATGACCTGAACATCGAACTCGAGTGACCAACAAATTCTGAACGATTCCTCTCACTGTTGTTCGGTGATAACCAATCAGTCATCAGGTCTTCGCCTCGGACCTCGAAAAATATTCTATGACGTTGGTAACTAGCATAGCATGACTGACCCTAAAACTACCCATAAAAGGGTCGCCAATGCCCTTATCAACCCGGGGAAGATGCCAAGGTTGGACCGAGATGCAGAATATTTAAAGTTCCTAGATGTGAGTTTTTGGGATCCGAATGATGTGCCCAAAAGCATCAATGTTCTGAAGGAAGAAGTGGTCAAGGCTGCCACAAACACCGTGATGATCGCCGCACGGGGTATACTATCACGAATATTTTATCACCCAGCGGAGCTCGAAATTCTGGTTCTCGAGAGCGAGATTCCTGTCGCGCTCCTCGCGAACCCTCTCGGACAGCTCATTCATCCGTTCGTCCGAAACAACCTTCGAGTCCACTTTGGAAGTCATCACATCGAACTTGAGCGCGACACGCGCAAGCTCCGACCCGATCTTCTCCTCCAAGGATCCGATCTTCTCCTCGATCCTCTTGAAATCATTCTGTTTCACCTCCAAGGATCCGATCTTCTCCTCGATCCTCTTGAAATCATTCTGTTTCACCTCCAAGGATCCGATCTTCTCCTCGATCCTCTGGAGTAGTGAAGCAATGGTCTGCTCTTCGTTGACTGGAGCGAGCCCGGGCTAGTGGCAGTAGTGGTACTAACGCTCAGATGTTTTGTATTATATGTGATATGTGAGTGCCCAGCTCGATCCCGAGTAGGGCAAGTCGTGTTATGAGGGGTGTGGTTGGCGAGGGGTCCTCCATGTTCTTGTAGGCCATAGTAGGTATGAGGGGACCGCTTGTTTGGCGTTGCTCCAGGCTTCACCTTGGTCGCGGTCCGGCGTATCTGCGCCTATGTTAGCTTTCCATAAGTGAGTTATCGTGGCTCTAATGCGCTTATCGTCGAGTAGGTCGAGGTTCACTCGTATGTCGTACTTTCGGTTGGGGTTGTGTCCTACTAGGTCAAATGTCCCCAGTAGGGGGAAATGGTCGGATGAGCCTTTCCCCGTGAAAAGGGAAGGGTGTGGGCCTATTGTTTGCCAAGCGCCAAGCTATTGTCGATTGTCGATCTGTGTGACGGAGTGTATATGTATATGCGGTTCTTTAGGCTGTAGAGCCCCAGAGTGTGTGCAAGGGAGGGGCGAGGGGGGAGGAGAATCGCACCATTTCCTGGCGAAGATTTCCGTGGCGACAGGTGGCCCCCCTGGGAGTTTCGTTGTGGGCTTTGGAGAATGGTCAAAAAAGTTACCCCCCCCTCCCATATTAGTAGTTAAAAAGCACTGTTTGACCGCCCTAATTAATACTCTGCCTTTCGAAGCTTCCTTTCATTCTAAGCCAAGCAACCCGAAACAAGGAATTTCTTCTCGCTACGTATGTAGCACACATGACACACATATAGCTATCACTTAAGCGAGAAAGCTGGCGCAATCGGAGTCCCACCAAGAAGACAGGGCCCGAGAAGAGAGAAGAGTTGCACAAAAGCGAACTTGGTATCTCGAAAAAAGGATGCTACTCACAAGTCGATCATGGTGGACACCAAGTCAAGCATGCGAGGCCGAGGCTTCTCGTTAATGAAAGACCGCAACAGCCAAGCTCTTAGAGATGATAATGTCTTGGACCCTAGGCCTCTCCTTCCTAGTGTAACAGGTGTCACGGAATATGCGCCATCGACTAGGTTAAATTTCACGCACGTTCGACCGGCAACATTGGCAGTATTTGATACTCATCAATCGATAGTGGACATGCTTTGCTGAAACCCTTCGGTTACTTGGCGTTCTGTCCTCGAGAAGCATAAGAGCCACGTCTCGGGGGCTTTGGCCGTGGATGCGAGAGAAAGGACAAGTAATCGCATTGATGCACCCGAGTCTGATTCTAGCTCGTGCCATGTCTCCGGTCAACACGCCGAGGCTGTCGCCAGTTTTGGCACCCGAGCACGAGTGCTCGCGTGGCGACGACTTCTTCGAGGTGGCAGTCGGGCTGGAGTCTCTTCGGTGTCCGTAGCCTCAGGAGTCACTATACGTCCCCACGCGGAGTCATACACGCGCATCGTGATAGACTGTCGGGTGCGATCTGAAGCATTCCAGATGCCGTGCATCCAGCAGCAAGTACACGACTCATGTGCTACCTGCAAATGCATCGGCGAACATCTCGACCGTCAATGCATGAAGAGGTGATCTACTGATCATTACTGAGGCATGGAGTGAAGATACCTCACTCCCATTTCGGAAAATCGCATAGATGGTTGCGAGTGTGTAAGGGCTTCTACGTGGGCCCGGTACCATAGGAGGACTACGGGACGGGCATGTGTAATTGAGCGCACCTTCCGGCGCGAACACCAGAAAGTTCGACCCTGTGCACGCTTACTCAACATATATGCGGATCCAGGCGGCAGTGCTATCTCAACGGCGCGCTGCACGTTGTTGGACGGGCCACACTGCATTCCTAACGTCCAACAATCACCTGTGGGAAGGGCTAGGCCACGGTTAGCCATTTTAGCAGGAAATCAACGCTAGCAGCTAAGCGTGCCAGACTGATAGGCGCCACCCCACCCATGGAGTGGAGCGCTGACCTCTTTCGTCTTCCTCGCCTGCCATTGATGACCATGCGGCTGAGGCAATGCCTTCCTGCCACTTATCCCTTCGATCAACATGATGGCCAAGACACTGTCCACCGGGGATCTGCGAGAGTTGCATCATGTTCACCTCGCACCCTTGCCACAAAGCTCCTCTCGCGAAGACTTGGCGCATGCGGCTCGCAAACAGGTCGATAATCCGCTGCTGATGGTCTCCAATTGGCTGTGTTGAGGAGCGCGATGCTGCAACTCCCTCGGGTGTCATGTCAGGAAGACCGAAGTCCAAGCGTTTCAAGACAGAAGACAGTTCGTTCTTTCTTCCTAAGGAACCCCACTCATACATCGCCCAACCTTGGTGCGCTGCAAAGACTCGACGCAGACATCGTACCTAGTGGGGATTGGGGGGGGGGGGGGGGGGGGGGTTAGGATGGTCGATAGGCGGTAGAGGCGATAGGATGGTCGATAGGCGTCATTGCGCAGCTCGGATTCACTCAAATACACAACGCGTGCATCTTCAGAGGCCACCCTAGCACACCTCCTCCACGGAAAGGAAATCGCGACAGATGTAGAGCCCGCTGATACCCGACACATTATGGTCGATCTTCCAAGTGCCAGACCGGCGCCAGACAGTTTCAAGCTCACTCATTGATTGTGCCAGAGGGCCACGTGCGCCTGTGATATTGATGTGTTGGGTGTGATCATTCCACTGGCCACCAGGCGTCAGCCTCTGCGATAGACTCCTATGTCTTTCTCCTCGCTCGAATGATCCAGAGAGTACACGCGCGACAGGGGGCACAAGTGGCTTGTCCAGTAGCGGGCGAATGCAGCTGAGATCCGGCTGGAAGCGGAGCCCGTCCTCAAACTCAACATTCACACGCTCATGCGCAGCTTGGCCGTGTACAGTGGCGAAGTAGAAGCGCCCGTCCACCCATTGGGCCAGGACTCGTGTGCCTCGCCTGAAATGCATACTCTCGCACGGTTTAGCTGCGAGTGCCGCATGCCGCTCGGCCACCCACTCCAGCTCAGCTGAGTCTTGATCAGCAAATGTACGTGACAGCTGCTCAGCAGATGCCCATTTTACGCGGATCAGGCCACCAGAATCACACTGCACCACGTTGGCGAGTTCGAAAGTGCGACCATGTCGCGCGATCACAGCCTGATTGACCAGCCGCTCGCACTTCTCGCAGCGCCAAGACCCGCTCGAGCTGCCCTGTCCTGCGCGAGTGTCAAGCCGCGCACGCACGCTCATGCCAGTTGCGCCTGCTGGCAGCTGTGCCCTGCCCCCTCGCCATCTGCCGCAGCCGCCATTGCAGAGAGACCGCTCCTCCTCCTCTCCCTCCTCCCGCTGTCTCTTGGTGGGTGAGCGCATCGCCCGTGCAAAGACGGAGCGGGACGGGGACGGGAACCAGGCGTTCCGCCTTCCACGCTGCTTCTGCGTCGGCTCTGGCCGGCCGGCGAGCTAGCGAGTCTATTCTTGTAGACGCTACAGGCGCGCTTCGTACTCCTAGACAAGACACCCCCCCCCCCCCCCCCCCCAGCCTCCCATGCCTACTCCTACATGTGAAAGACAGAGACAGCGTCTTTCTACGGAGACCATAAACAGCCGTCTTTGCCGTCTTTCTGGGGGTCATGCATCGCCCGGTAGAGAAAGACAGTCCACGTGTTCCGTGTGCCAGGGCGCCAGCGCGGGACAGGGGACAGGCAAACAAGGGCGGGCGGCATGTGTGGGGGTGGGGGTGGGGGTGGGGCATTCCTGCTTCTGCTACACTACACACTGTAGCATTGTAGAGTAGCGATGTAGCGATGTACCCGTAGAGTTAGTAAGTAGCTACACTCACACCTACACGCCTCTACCTACTATCTACTATACTTTCCTACGCCTACTACTTCTACCACCTAGTAGCTAGTAGGCACCTAGTCCTACTAGTAGACATTATATGCTACTATACTACTAGTAGAGCCCCCTTCCCCCCCCCCCGCCTACCCCCCCTCCCTGTCTTTAGCCCTGTCTTACACTGAGAGGGTGCAACTCGAGGTTCCTTTTTTTTGTCACGCCCCTCCCGGCTTTTTAGGTATATAATTTCTACTGACCCCTAACTTCGCCCCTAACTCGGGAGTTGACCGCGCGCAGACAAACATAAACACGGGGACCCATCAAGCGGAAGACGTCTTGTGTTTCGTTTGTGCCTCCCGTTTCAATATCGCCTCCGCATCGAAGGTCAGTTGCATTTTCTCCGTCTTGTAAAAGCGAAAATACTTTGTCTTCCACAGTACCAAGAGGAGAAGAATAAACAGCGCGAAGACCACCCCGACCGCGATCCCGACCCGTGTGAAACCATCCCTCGACGCGATGACTGCTGCGAATGCAGCACTAAGGAGAAACCAGAAGGTGATGCCACCCAAGAGACTCATCAAGGGGACGACGTCGTAGGGACCATCGTCGAATAAGCTTTGACGAGCGTAGACCCACATCTTACAGTATGCAAAGTAAAATTTTTTCTTGAGATTATGTCATTGACGGGGGCGCCCTCCTAACTCGGACACGCTTCCTCGAGCGTAAATAACTTTTTTTCTTGCATAGTAACTCGAGGTTCCCTTTTCGTCACACCCACCACGTGGTTCCCTTTTTTTGTCACACCTTGAACGATCATCCCGCCCTTGTTGAAGAATGCAACCATGCCCGCTGCCCTTGTTGAAGAATGCAACCACGTGGGCGTCAGACTGCCGACGTCCGCCCTTGCACGCCCATAGCCAGCCAGCACACCGCGGGCGGGTGGCGACGTCTGAAGAAGGACTTCACACGGTTTCAACGCCGTTTGCTGCAAAGCAAAAGGCAAGCGATTCCCCACGAGACTCCAGGACGCATTTCGCCCCAGTCACCATCACTCCATCCGCAAGCGTGTGAATGAGCTTGAGCATGCGTGCGAGCATGACTTGAGCGATCGCAGTGTCGTCATAACTCGCCAAAGAGGTGCGATTCACAAGATGGATGTCAATTGTGTAGAGCTCCCGATTCCCCGCTCGCTGGAGGCTCTCGGCCGCGCTCTTGGTTGGCGCAGACCACGCGCGTGCAAAGTCGTACTTCCAGTCTCCCAAGACGAGCTGCCGGGGGTGCTGGATGCAAAAGGCCGCGATGGTGACGACCTCCTCCAACTCATGGGTGCTTACCGGATCGTCGCACGTCAAGGACACCTTATGCGGCGGCACGCGGAGGGAGACCCGTGCGGTGAGTGGCCGGTGGATGCGCTGGGCGGGTGGTGTGTGGAGGAGGAGCTGCGCCTGCCCGAGTGGCAGGTCGCGCGCGAGAGTTTGTCGCAGCTGACGCACCGGCATCGGTACCTCGAGTTGCGTTGCGGCGCAGTGGAGGCCCCCTACCGGCCGCTCTGCCCGCCCGCCGCGGACTACCTCACCTCCGTGCCCGCCGGCGCCGTGCTCACCGGCGCGGGGTGCTACGATCTCAGCGGCGTCACGAGCTTCCAGGGAGCCTTTCTCGGCGCCGCTACGATGCCGGCAGGCGTGAACATGTCCTTCGGCTTCTCCCACCTCGATAATCTGCTTGCACAGCTGGCTGATGCACTTGGCGTTCGAGAAGTCCTTGAGGCGCGGCCGCGCGCGGTCGGCAGCCTCGACGTCAGGGTATTCGACGATGATGGGCACCCTATCTTCGTCCGTCTCGCCATCGGACTGACCGCTGAGCGCCGGGCGGTCGGCGCACGGATCCCTCTGAGCCATAAACACATGAGTCTCCTTGGAGTGATCCGTGGGGGCGCGCAGCACGTGGCCATTCTGCTCGAACGCGGCCCACGCCTCCTCCCACCCCTCGACGTCTGGACGGAAGCAGCCGGGGACCCGCGTGCGCCGTGCGCGTGGGTCCAGCTTCCGCCGCGACGTAAGCGGTCGCCACTTGTTTCCCACCGCCACCGCGTTTGGCCACGGCCTCTGCTCCTCTGGGAGGAGCGGGAGGTCCTTGAAGGTCTTGGGGGGGCCAATGGGTGGCTGCTCCGCCATAGGAGCGACGTGCCCACGCTTACTTCAGGCAAGGCACACTTTCCTATGAGAATTCCTCCTCTTCCTCGCCGTCTTTCATTGGGGAGGTGATGTGGTTCGAGTTATCACGTATTTCTGTGTTTTTATTAATGTAACATAATGGCTCCTTCTCCTCGCCACCCAACACCCCGCCCCCCCTCCGCCAGCAAGAAAATGTCTGCCAGCCGGAAGGCCGCGGCGCAGGGACATTCGGGAAAAATATGGCCACCTCTTTCCTACCGTAACGCGTCCCTTATCATCTTTACCAGGGGGGTCCTCCATTCTCTCGCTTCTAAAAAGTCAAAAACGAAGCAGCCATTTGCATGCTGCGCCCCCGGCAGTAAAGAGTTAAATTGTATGTACGTGTCGTTGTTTCTAAGGTATTGCGCACATTCCTCCCCGCTGAAAGGTACAGTCGCCTCGAAGCTGTTGCACAAGTTCTTCCAGCGCATCTGACGAATTTGGAAAAGGGGTTTCAAAGGTGCTCATTCTGGGGCTGGGGCCATACAAGTATTGGGTATTGAGCTCTCGGCGGGATGTCCGCCGAGAGCGTGGCCGTCTGCTTGCCAGGACTGCTGCGCTCGGCGTCACCAGGGGGTGGCCAGTCGATTCGTCGGCATCTGATCGATCCGCTAGGCGCGAACGTGCTGCTTGCGCTCTTTCTGCTCCCGTCGGACGGCTGCAAGGACGAGGAGAGCTGCGTCGTGGCCGAGCGCTTCCAACATCTACAACCGATTGCTGCCACCGAGCTCGCGCCCGCCCGATCGATCGAGTGGCTTGTGCGCACGCTCGAGGCGCTACCACACTGGCCAGCCATTCTTGCCGCACACAACTCAACCGGACCTCGCTCGGTCCGCTGCCGCAGAAAGAACAAATGGGAGCCAGACGAAAGCCCTTACCGATGCTCAGGCATCTACATGGGCAACTCCATCTTCTCGCCTGTATTGGGCAGCCCTCGCTTGAGCGTGCTGCGCCAGCAACTGGATAGCTCGCGCTGTCTCAGCCTTATTCATCGTCACGAGCAGCAACTCGGCCGTAACTACACACGAGTGGTCCATTCACGGATGGAGTTCCAGTGGCTTGCTCCTCACCCGCCTCTGAGTATGTTGGATCCAGAGTCCGTATGGGTGCCTCGCGGCGAGGACTGGTCTGGCCTCAATGATCGTCATGCTGTCTTGAGCCGCGCGGCAGCTGAGGTATACATGAATAAGTGGCAAATGATCATGGATGGCTCAGTCATGAAGCTTGTACGTGAGCTATCACAAGGCATGATGCCTCGTGCCTTCAATAGCGAGATGTTGCTTGCTCGGATTCTCAGATCTAAAAGAGTCCGAGTGAGCCGGTTCCCGCCGGTGGCCGTACTTGGCTGCTGCAATAGCTCATCAGCCCGACGATCCCGTGCCAAAGAGCAGCAGATATTGGTTCACAATGGCGCAAACCAGTCCCAAAGATCACTTAAGAGTCTTGGGTGCTTTGCATCGAGTTGTGCTCGCACATCCCTACTGAGCCGAGAGGCCGTCGCAGACGCACTTGCCGAGAGGAGAGCGGGTCGGATCCCACACCCACCAGGTACCATCGTGATGGGGAAGTATCAAACCGAGCTTGATGCAGCGGTTCCCCACGCGCTAGCCCTCAATGTTCCCGGTGCAAAGTATGCCCGTGGGTTCATCTTGAAGGAGAGGATGGATTGCCGGATCCCAGGTGACGCAAGACAACGACCGCACCTTGGCGGAGAGGCAGCGCAGGCTCTTCGGTTCCAGTTTCATCTCGATTGTATAGCCATTGTGTTGCCTATCAGTCGCGATGAATTCTTCCACTTAGCGGAAGACCTTGGCCAAAATGGCAGTCTGCGTGATTATGGCCTCAACATGGGATCGCATATTGTCGGTGTGGACGAGTAAGTGGGGGCAAGGCTAGTAGTTTAATGATTTTTTTGAGCATTGAGTATTATCGTTGGTGTGCTCTGGCAGTAAGGAATTCATTGCCGCCGCATGCGAGACACACAGACAACGGTACGGTCGCGAGTGTAGGACTCCGCAGCCTCAGGTAAGTAGTGAGAAATTGAAACCTCATAGGTTCGGTCTTAGGCGAGAAGCGTTCAATCAGCACCACCCAACATTTGGAGCAGCGTTCAATCATCACCACCCAACATGTGGGGAAAAAATCTGAAGATTCTGGGCTAACATTGAGAGCGCCAGTGGTCCATTGACGATTGAGATTCGCTCTATTAGTGAAACTATGTTAGGGCGGTCAAACAGGGCTTTTAACTTCTCAGGGTGAAAATTCACTAAGTCAAGATTGAGGTTTTATCGCGAGATCTTAGGATATGCTACTAGAAATGGGTTTATTAGGCAGAATCTAATGAGAAATATGCACATTTTCGACGCCATTCAACACACAGACCCAAAAACGTTTTCGCGCTCGTGCGAAATCGACGTCGACCACAAAAGTGCACCACAGGTCGCGCTGTGCGACGCGCGCCTGCGTTCCCCGGGCACGGTTACCCCCGGGCAGGCAGTACAAAACCCTGCGCGGGCGCACCGCGTCGCCTGCGCCCTCCACCTCGCCCCTGCTGGCATCTACTGCCAGCCCCTCGCGCGCATGCAGTGCGCGGCAGGCCGCGAGGCGTCAAAATGACGGTGCTGCGCATGATGGGCTGCCCCATCACGCGCGGCACCGCCTCAGCATGGTGGGAGGGGGTGCCTGCTGGCCTCCTGGCCGCGCAGACCCTCGCCACTGGCGAGGCCAGCGACCATCGCTGCGGCCGCCATCGCGCGCCGCCACGCGCCCGGGATTTCGTGGGAGAGGTTGCAGCGGACTCCGCGCTTGTTGCGGAGGCAGATTCCTTGGGTGAACCTAGCGCAATGCTTGGGCGGGGCTTTGTTTGCCTAGCGCCTCGTGCGCTGATTTTGGGCGAGGTGTGGCTTTCCAATTTTCGTTGCGTTCTTTACGCTTGGCGGCTTCTGCCTCGCATTCGCAAAGGCGGTGCATCGGCGTGAGTCCGCGGGCCATCTCGGGGCGCCAACCTTTGCAACCTTTGAGTGAGCCGTGCACCATGAGCTTGTGCTGCGATTGCATGGCGGGAGGCATGAGTAGAGGCTTACACGCGGCTGCAACATCTGCAACAGCAACAACGGCCTATCTATATCTAGGTGAAAAGTGAAAAGCCCATTCATGTAGCCAAATACAGATAGCGGCGGCGGCGGGGCTATATGCAAAATGCTATATGGCTATGTATAGGTAGCTAGGTCAGGCTAGCGCGCGAGCGCGGGAGCGCTCGCGCCTCGCAAAATATTTGCGAATTTTGGGGCAGTGAACGCGAAATTTGAGCGAAATATCCGAAGAAATTTGTGCGGGTTTCAAACGAAATTCTGACCTGGGCCTAGTGCTCATCAAGAGTGACCATTTTGGTATGGTGGGGGATACAGCACATAAATGGCCACCCACAGATGACACAAAGCCATCTTCAGATCTTTAGCCATCTAGCGAGGGTCGCGCAACGCTGCAGCAATGTCGTCTAAAGGGGCGCCATTCTTGAAGAGCGACTCAATTGTCACACCAACAGCCAATTCAGGCACTTTTGCTGCTGCACCCTCGCCGTAAAAGTCCTCGGATGCGGTGGATGGTGTATATGTGATCAGGCACTTCATTCCTGCACTCACCGCAGCGCGTAATCCCACCATGGAGTCTTCGATTACAATGCATCTGTGAGGAGACCCAGTTAGGGCAAGGTCACGGTGATGCACAACAAATCGCCATAAAAATACCGCGAACCTGTCTATAATAATTGGCCCAGGTCACCCGCGCAAAGGATGCCAAGTATCTGGCGCATATGGAACTCTTGCTTACTTGTGATTAGGGACACCTAGGCGTTCAGCTGCAATATTATAAATCATCGGATCCGGCTTCTTGCGGTCAACATCGTCACCCGCAATGATGCAGTCAAGCATGGCAAGACGTTCTTTGCCTACGATGGCGTTCACGACCCGATCGAATCCAGCGCGAGTAGCAGCAGAACAGATGCCAACCTATGGTGCATACAGCGGCCAAGCAATCAAAAAGGCGGTATCAACTGGAGCAATATGCTCTACAACCTCTTGGCTGCCCTCATCAGTCCATGCGTAACTCGTGGCCTATGGGTGTACTCTTACCGCAAGCCCCGGAGTTGCAATAGCAGCATCCATGAGCTCAAGCACCCCTGGTCGTGCCTCTGCGGCTTCGTCTACGATCTTTTTGTAGAATTCTGTCTTTGCATCTTGAAGGTTGTCGATGAGAGCCATACCTTCCTCCTCTGTTGACGGTGTGCGACCAGCATCACGGCGAGTGCATGTTGGCCATCGTCCTCCACAAGTTTCCATGAAGTGCCATCTCATTTTGGGCTTTCCTCCGCCCACAGTGTTCTGCAGTTTGTCGTAGTACTGGATATCCCAGACAACAGGCTCATCATTCACCACTAGGCCAAACTCTTCAAATGCAGCATTGTAAGCCCTGCGGTGCAGCTCTTCTGTCTCGACTATCACTCCGTCGCAGTCGAAGAGGAGCGCAGCAGAGTAAGCGGCGCACTGAGGGGATAATGCACGGGGCTCCGACCGCGTAGACAAGCCAACCCTCAGTGCTGAGGCTCCGCCCGTGAGCAGTGGAAGGAGATGGAACAAGCGGTGCATTCTGTTCCGTCTACCACTGCTCCAAACGCAGTCAGTCTAGCCATCCAACAGGAGGAGGGAGGGGGTGAGGTCAGCCAAGGCATATTTCACACCCCGGATGTGGGATGCGCCGGCCAGACGAGCTTGGTGAGGCCGCTGGAGTCGCGGGCATCAGTGCGGCAGCGGCATGCGCACCCTCACTCTAAAGCATCGGCAAACCTGTTCAAAAAAAAACTGCAACACGTTTCGGGGGGGTTGCAGAGGTTTCTATTGAGTTTTCTTCTCTGTGCTTGTTTAATCCTAGTGCTGCGGGACCGAAGCCCACGACGGCAACGGAGCTTGGCTCCGGCCAGAGTTTCGATCCGAAACCACCCTTATTTCGATTCGAAATTTCGATGAGGTTGGAGCAAATTTCGAGCTTCGAGGGGTCTAATTTCGGCCTGATTTCGAATCGGAATTTGCTTAAGCGTCGCCGCGGCGGGCCCCAATGCCAATGCGTTGCCGCGCGGCATGTGGCCTCGTGGACAGTGGACGAGGGTACAGATAGGATAATGAGATGGATCTAGAATAAAGACCTATATCTCGTTGATCTCGGATTCACTGATGCTCTAATGCGTGCCAATTACACCAAGACCACACCACAAGGCTAGAGGCTCTAGTAGAGGTGGAGAGGTGGGGACAGTAAAAATCGGGTTCCTGGGCCGCCTTTCTTGTGCGTGCCTGGCTGTGTGTGTTCGGCGTAGTAAGCCCTCTTACTAGGGTAGTGAATCTCACTAGTGTGGATTCTAGAACGGGTATGTAGTGGTATTCGTATGACTCGAACTCTACTCTATAGAAGTCTCTTACTTATTATGTATTTCCACGCAATGATAGGCGGCGGCGGCGGAGGAGGAGGTGCCGTCGACGTCGGTGGAGGCGGTGGCGGTGCTGTTGTCGGCGGCGGCGTCGGGTGGCGGGTGGGGAATCGGGGAGGGTTGGGTGGATTGGAGGTAGAAGAGGTGGTGTGCTATGGCGGCGGCGAGTGATGAGTCGGCGGCGAGTGGGTAGGGATGGGCGATGGCGAGCGCGGGAGGGAAGGGGGGTGGTCGGGTGGAGTTGCTGAGGGGCGTGTGTCGGAAGGTGGGGAAGGGTGTGGTAGGTGGGTGAAGGCAAGGGAAGGGAGATGGGTATGGGGGGGTGGTGATTGTAGAGGTGGAGCGGTGACGGGGATGGGACGGCGCCCGGCGGAAGCCGGTAGAGGTTGGAGTCAATGAGAGGGGGGTGGCCGGGCGAGGAGTGCGAGGAGGGGTGATGGGGTTGGTTCGGCTGGGGCAGATTGGTGAAGGTATGCTGGGGGTTTGGCAGAGGGGGGAAAAGGTGGGTAGTGGGGAGGGCAGGGACGGCGGTGAGGGCGTCGGGCGGGTCGAGAGGTGAGGGCTTGGGGCTTGGGCGTGGCAAAAGGCGGGAGAGGGGAGTAGAACGCTGGCTGTGCGGGTGTGGCGGTGGTATCGGTGTGTTGTGGCCAGTGTGGCTGTGGTTGTGTGGATTGTGGGTAGACCATGTGAGATGGCTGGTGAGAGCTGGGTGAGGCGGATGGGGCTGGAGGAGCGGCGGTGGTGGGGATGCGAGGAGTGAGGAGAGGATGGGAGGGTGAGGAAGGCACCCCTCCGCTACCATGTTGTGGATCGTGTGGAGCTGTGGCTGTGGTACGACTGGGTGTGAGTGGAGGATGGACTGTAACATGAAGTGTATGGCCCGAATGAGGCATGGAGGGAGGACAATGGGGAGCCGGGGAAGCGTGCGGGGACGGGGCCGAAGACATGGGCGCGCTCTCAGCCATCACGGGGCACAGCAGCACGGGGACGGGGACGGAGGATGGACGAGGGGGCACAGGGGGCGCTCGAGCGGTGGCGCAGAGCGTAGTCAAGACACGGAGGGAAAACGTCACGCGCGGGGGGGGAGCGGGAAAGAACTAGACAAAAGGGGGCCGGAAACTCAAGGAAGCACTCGGGGAGAGACGGGAGGGGAGAGAAGGGGGAGGGCTTCCGCGGGGGAGCCGGGGAGAGGGGAGGAGAAGGAAGGGGGGGGGCGGACCGATACGGGACGATACGGGGAGAAGGGAGCTGGGGCGCGGCGACGGAGAGGGAGTCGCGCGGGAAGACCTAAAATTGGAACGTACGAGGGGGAAGTGTACAAGGCCCCCCCCCCTTTACCCGCGACAGCCACAAATTTTTCTTTTACCGTTTGAACCATTGACCATTGCGTTGGCAGCGGCGCAATGGCCGTTGGTGCAATGCTGCATGGCACGCGTATCCTCATTTTCGCACAAACTCGCTTCTTCCACCTGAGCTTGCACCTAATCGGATCGTTGCGGACGATAGATGCGATCACATCAGTCACGTGTGTGTGGGGTGTAGCACGAAACACACTACACACGCTACCACCAAAGAGAACAACCACAACAAAATCCTTTTCGGTTGCAGCTAGGATTCCTGAGAGCTTCCCTTCTTGACTGAATCGAGTATGGTGGGTGAAGGGGTCACCCACTCTCAACACTTCTTGGCAGAGCAAAGGCGAGCACTCCCAGTATTGGAGTCACACAAGCACCGACAGACATTCATAGGCAAATGCGCATGGTTCCCGGACCTACAACGCGATCGGCTCGCAATTCATGTCGACCGCCTCTAGAAGTGTGAACGTTTCGTGGCAGGTGTCGTGTGGCATCCGTGCATCTCCTCAACAAAGCAGTCAAATGCCAGCCCCGCAAAAGCGGAATCAGTTGCGATTGTCGTGGCTTGCTGGCCAATGGTACAAACCGCTCGTGCTGTTACAGGATTTCCAAAATGCGGATTCCTTAGCTTGGGAGCAGCCTTAATGGATCCGGTGGAAGCAATTCGAGATGACCCGGAGGCCCTCTTGCACTACACCAAGTTCAAAGAACAAAGCGGGACAGGTCCGACTTCTTAGCAAGTTCTCCCACCTGAGGCCCGTGCATATCGGAATGCGATGAAATTGAATGCAGTTGGCGGTGGTGGCCGCGGTGAGATGGAACGAGTTCCACACATCCTCTCCCCATGAGAAAGGCCCTCACTGCAATCCCCACCCCTTTCACCATGCTGACGTGGAGAGCCTGCGCCAATGCCCATGTGGTTGAGTTTATGTGATTGCTCACCCTTTCTTGCACAGTCTCAGCATCGATGACAACCTTTTCACCAGCACGGTCCGTAGCCGAGAAGGAGAGGTCCTCCATCAACCTCTCAATGATGGTGTGAAGTCGGCGAGCACCGATATTTTCGACCTCACGATTGATCTGTGGGAGTGAGGACAACACCATCAGTGCATCATGCTGCGAGGGCCATACACAGCTACCAAGGGTGTGGGTGGGCTATAAAGGCGTACCTGAGTGGCAAGCTTCGCCATGCGCCACTTGGCGTCGTCCGTAATCTCAAGCTGTACCCCCTCCGTGAAC
>CM030932.1:7815258-7915258 GCA_018136815.1 Isochrysis galbana
CAACCAGGCCCAAGGTAGTGCACTTGGGCCGGGCCCCTGAAACCGAAGAAAAGGGAATAAAGGGGGGAAGGTGAAGAGTGCGACGGAAGGGATGCAAGGGCGATGTCGGTGGAGAGATTGAGGTTGCCTAGTAGCTAGTAGGTGTTAGTTAGCCCCGAGAGGGTGCAACCTCAGGTTTGGTTGTTTTTTTGGCAACTACCCCCATGTGGACGGTATAAGTGCGACCCCCTCGTTAAAGTACAAAAGGCTACAGGATCACGAGGCGACACGCCTACCCCCACCGCCTCTTCCGCCTTTAGCTTATTTCATCCTCCGCCTTTTTCGCCTTCAGACGTGGAGTGTTCATTTTTATTTGCGCGCGGCTAACTTTGCTTCCGCTTCCGGGGTTAGCCGCATCTGGTCTGTTTTGGAAAAGCGCCACACCTTTACTTTCCACAATACAAAGAAGAGAAGCAGGGTTAGTTCGACTCCCACTCCAGCTCCAACGCCGACTCTTGTAACACCCATCGCCCCGAATGCAAGTATGATTGATGCCAAGGTGATTGAGATGAACATGCCAAAGATGGGAGCTCTCATTCTCTTTAGTTGCTCCACCTCATATTCACCATTCTTATGATACACGTATATCCACATGGCGTGCCCTTCTTTATCTTTATGTGCAACAAAAAAAGGTTGAACATGTCACTTTGGTCCCCGGCCGCTCATGCGGCAAGCACACACACGCTCGACCGCCAAGTGCAGCCTTGCTTGCACTTGTCATACTTGCGCTGCGAAAATAACACCATGTCCACCAGGAATTTGGCGTTGGCCTTGGCAACCCCTGGCGCCGTGGCGACCATCATCTCGCGCATCTTGCATCTTGTCCGAGTAGCTAGTTACTTGGCCCTTGGTGGGAAAGTGGCAAATGCTAGGAGTGGCAAGGCACAGCGCAACGTATTGTACGGCGTGTATGACCGAGGTGTCGTTCCGTCAATTGTGGGGCATCAGCATCAGTCGAATTGAGCGATCAAATGTCCATGGTTATGTATACAGCAGTATTTTAAAATTAAATGAAGACTAGCCGTGCGTGGGCATAACAACTTTTTTCTCTGCTTTTCCCCGCGGTGCATGTTCCCCCGCGGGGACGCCGTGCGTGCGCATGCCAACGCTTTTCCTCTGCGTTTCCTCTAAGGCCGACAACTACATAAACATGAACATGCAGTTTAATAAATATTGCTCACGGAGCACCTGTGATGACTTGCAATCACATTGTGCACGCCGTGCATGGGCACGGCGCGATGTGCATCGGTCCCCCCGCGGAGACGCCGTGCGTGCGCATGCCAATTTTTTCCCTCTGCGTACCCTCTAAGGCCCACAACTACGTAAACGTACTGGAGCTCAGTCAGCACACTGGTATTCACCGAGGACGGGAAAGGCAGACTGAAGATGAGCACAAACCTAAGCCTCGTGGCAAAAGTGTTTGGCCTCGCCGAGAGACTCGCCTAAAGACGAGGCGCAACTCCCTCACCGATCACCGAATAACTCTCTCACGCAAGTCCGCCACAGGCAAGGGGTAACACACCAAAATAAAGGCACCCGCGTCAAAATAGCAAAGAGACAGGCCAGTCAGCGGCACAGGAGGAGGACGAGAACATACCGCTGGGGGCAGGTGCAGGTGCACTCCGCCCAACCCAGCCCCCCCCCGCAATCTGAGCCCCTAAGTAGAGCACGAGCGGAGTTGCCGCAAGGCGGGAAGCGGGAAGTGAGGGAGAGGAAGGGATCTGGGCGTGGCTACAGTAGCGGTACCTATAGCCAGGCGCGAGGCGAGAATGTTTAAAGTTTTTTTACAGCCTAACCCGCGAACTAAGAGGAAAGGTCGTCTACTCTACTCTCTAGAGCACTCTACTCTACTCTACTCTACTCTAGAGTACGACTCTAGAGTAGAGTAGTCTACTCTAGATAGTAGAGGAGAGCTGGAGTAGAGTACTCTACTCTACTCTAGATACTCTAATCTGTTTATCTAAGGAATGTATTCCCTGCGCCCCTCGGCGGGCGGTGCCCCCTTGCCCACGAGCGCGAGGGGGAAAGAGAGGGGGCGGGGCCACTCGCCATGCGTGGCGTCCGCAGGCTTGCGCTGCTCACGTGGACGTTCGCGGCGACCGCGGCGACGACACCACACCACTGTCTACAAGATGTGCTCGACCACTTCGACTTGCTCGACCGCGACCGCGATGGGGCGCTATCAAGGCAAGAGCTGCGAAGCGCCCTAAAGGCAGTGACAGTTGACAGGCTTGACAGCCTCTTCACAGGCGAGTATGAGGACATGAAGCATCCTGGTTGCCCGCGCAGCATCAACGGAACCGCGCCCCTTGCCACTCTTAGTGGCATTGATGAAGATGGTGCCTCGTGGTCTGTCAGCGCGCAGATCTCGCAAAAGAGCATCCAGGCCGACTTTGCGCCCAAGGGAGGGACGACAAGCCTCAAAGGCAATTGGACGGGCAAGGGGATTGAATGGGCTGACGGCAACACGTGGATAGCTCGCCATGGCCCTGCGCCTGGATGCCGACTGAATAGGGACGCGCCGATAGCCTCGTCAATCATGGTTGCTCCTAATACTGCCCTCCCAGCTAACATGGATGTTGCGATGGCAGTGCCAGTAGCTGCCGTTGCAGCGGATGTGAGCCAAACTGTTGGAGTGCCCACCACAGCTCCAACGAGCGTGTCTACCCTCGCAACGATGGTCTTCTCGCCTCCGCCACCCTCTGCACCGCCGCCACTCGTGTCGCCACCTAGATATCCCTCACCCTCGCCCTCACCCTCACCCTCGCCCTCGCCTTCGCCCTTGTCGCCACCGCCCCCACCTCCACCGCCTCCGCCAGCTTCGCCACCGCCCACTGTAATGACATCGCCACCGCCGCCGCCACCGCCACCGCCACCGGCGCGGCTGCCGCCACGAGCTGTAGCCATGGTCAGCGTGTCACCGCCACCGCCAGCTGTGGCCAGCACTACCACTTCTATTCGTGAGTTGCTCATCACAGTCCCTGCTGGCGTGTCACCGGGACAGCAGCTTATCGTGACGAACCCATTTGGTGGAAAGCTGCAGATCACGGTACCATCAGGCGTTTCTCCCGGCCAGCAGCTTCGGGTGCAGGTTCGAGTTCCCGTAACGGCACCAACGTCGGTGGCTGCAGTCCACCCGCCGCCACCGCCACCACCGCCACCACCAGTGGTTGGCTTGCTAGCACAAATGGAGTCGGATCCAATTACTGAAGGAAAGAGGTTGGTGGGCAGAGGCGCTGGGAAGCGGCGAGACAGAGGAGGTGAGATTTCGCAGCTAAGCACGGTAGCACCAAGGGAAAGCGAGGGGGCGTCCTATGCGCCACCTCCGCCGCCGCCACCGCCACCTGCGTCACCGCCTCCAATTTCATTAACGTTGACATCAACAAGCCAGTCGCATATTGACGACGGATCGGCCGACGAGGTGCGCAGAGTACGTGATACGCCCCCAAAGCCTACGTGTTCCCATGCAAAGAGCGTGTCTCCCTCACAAGCAGCACGTGGGACATCCACGAAAGATTCCCCATATGTCAATGTCCTTGCTGCACATGTGCCGCACAACGCTCCTAGCCGCCCATCACCCAGGGTGTTTCCTAGCCCATCACCCAGGGTGATGCTATTTCTGTCCACCTACCGGACTCACTTGCGATCGTAAATTCACAACGGGAATTTTCATTACATTCACAGATGCGTCATTCTCGTCTTCGGCAGGCGAGACGAGGCAAACGACGTGGCAAGCGGCAGGGCGACTTGAATGCGACGACAGACACATCCTCATCGCCGGCCGATAACAACGGCGCTTCTCAAAACAGTGCACAATCGGCTGCGGTTGGGCCCACGACGGCCGGCACGGATGAATCCCGCCCAGCTGCTGCTGTATCAAATTACGTGGGTATTTCTCCTAGCTCTAGTTCTCAGCCCGACACGCCACAAGCAATGTCCGCGCCAAATCACACCAGCGCTACTTCCACAGCTTCAGCGCCCAATGTTGCACCGGCGGGAGATTTTCCTACTGGAAGCCCTGAACGTGCAGCTCAGCTAATGCCTCCTAGCTCGGATAAAGCTGCCGCGCCCGCAGAGATTGTGCCGCCACCTAATGCTGCCACAACTGATGGCGCCCGGGTGGATGCCGCGGAGGGAGTCAATGATTCGGCCAATGCAATGCTTGATGATGGATTTGGGCGCAGCGCACGGAATGGTGGTCGCCGCGGAGGAGGCAAGGGACGTGGACGTCGTGCTATCGGGGAGACTGTAGCGTAACGCTGGCGTGCAGTCCCTTGCGGCTCATAGGATGACGTGCACCAGGTGGTCCAGGTGGTCCCTCCGTCATCATCTATTAGTATTGCTGGACGTTCGTGGTTCAAACCTTGTGTGCTCACCCGGCGCGCAACGACACAATTGAGAGGCTCTAGAAGCTACGAAAAGAGAGAGATTGTTGGAGAGAGAAAGACGACGGCCCTTTCGCTATCGTAATGATGACGAGTGATGTGCCGGGTGGCGGGGAAGCTTTCTGGTGACCCCCTCCCCTCCCTCCCATGGGAAGCCGAATTCTCATAATAATTTTAAATATAATATTTGTAGTAATAGTATATCCTAGCAAACCCAGAAGGTGAAACTTGAGGTCCAGTTTATTTCAACCCCCCCCCCCACACACACATTCAATATAAAGGTATAGGAGTACCCGCATTTTGGATTTTGGAGAGTGGGGCGGCGACTTGTCACCCCTCATTTCGCAGGGGGCGCCTTCTCGGTCGGCGATCTGCGATCTGTGAACTATTTTTATCTTCCACTCCTCATTTTACATAAATCTGTGTGAAGGTGTAACCTGAAGCTGAGGTTCAGATTCACCCCAGCCCCCCCAATTTCAGCCTCGACTCGCCACCCCTCAAAAGCGGCTCCCGTCTACTGAGATGGGCTTGCGGAACCTCAGCATGCCTCTGGACGAGTAGTAAGTAAGCCGTCACGAGGATGATCCATGCCCATGCAAGAAAAGCTGCCGGAAATGTGGCAAACATACCGAGGCCAAATGTCACAAGTAGTGCGATCAAGAGGATGGGCACGGCGACAAAGAGGAATACGGTCAAGTTGTTGATTTTTTTCATTTGCCATTGTCCAGCTCGTACATTGGCCCCGAAAGAAAGGGAAAGGAAGAACGAATGGCACGCGCCTCGCGTCTCGTGTCTTGTTTTGTCGCCCCTTGCTCGTCGCTTGTCTAGAAGGTCTCTCCGCACATCGCCTTCTTCCCCCGCGGGAGTTTGGATCTCTCCTCGACCCTCCGCGTTGGCTTCAGCGGACGAGTTTCACTTTAACGATAGTTCGAACGAACAACCCTTCGTTGACGTAGTTTTGCGCTCTCTTTCCGTATTTCTTCGCGCACGACGAGCGATCGCGACCTCAGCCTTCGCCGTGCGGGAGGGGTTTCTTTATCGTATGATTCCGGAGTGTGTACGTCAGTCTTCTGAGCCCAAGGTCTTTGGTTTTTGGGGTTTTCGTGAGTGTTTTTGTAGCAACTTCGTCGAGTCCCACCGTGCACCGTGCACCGTGTTCCCAAGCAAGCGAGTCCCTCCCCCCCCCCCCGAGTTCCCGAGTCTATACCCCGAGTCAACGAGTCAATACAAGTCAAGCACGCGCTTGAGCCACCCCCAGTCGCCTGCCACCACCCCCCACAAGCCTCCTTCCGCACTTCCGCGCCCTCCGTGCGTCGTGCGTCGTGCGTCGATCGATCGCCATGCCCGGCTAGTCACTAGTCACTCGCCCAAGGAAAGCTCCATGAGCGCTCCCCGCAAGAACCGCGTTCCGCGCTAGCTGCCGGCGCGCCCTCGCAGGCAATCTCCAAAGAGTGAGATCAGCCTTGCTCTGACAGCCAAAAGCCCAGGGTTAGGCCAAAACATCACCAAATGCTTGTGTTTACACGTGGGCAATTCCGTCCTACATTGTAGGACTGGTCTTACGTCTTACAAAGCTGGGTGGGTACCTTTATCCGTCACGCGTAAAGTTAGTTAGGGCATCCAAAGTCTCGGAAATGGTATTGGTGGCGGGGCATCGTGCTAGGTGGGTGGAGGGAGGGAGAGATGAGCGAGGTGTTTTCCTTCTGAGTGCGGGTGTGCTGAGATTGAGAGTTGGGAAGACCTACTCTCAATCAATCACAATCACAATCGCACCCTCTTCGGGCCCTCAAGACTCATCTCTTAAACTATGTGTACGGCACACACGTGCACATATACATTGCGAGCATATTCATATGTCATCGTGTAATACGCCCCGTACATCGCCTACGCTGCATGCAAGGCGCACGGCTGCGCTAGGCTGCGCTACAATATAGTTAACGGTAAGTTTACCAGAACAGGACGGGACGGAGTGAAGAAGGAAGAGATTTGTTGCTGATCAACACCACGCAGGGGGTTGACGCATCCGGATGACAACAGCGAGGCTATCCTCGTGAACACAAAGATGAGCGAGGCGCCCAGATGCGCCTGCGAAAAGCACAACCGCGAGGCTTGGCATTTGAGAGCGCCAATGCCAATGGACATCGCACTAGCAAGTGCAAGAGTCTAGGCGGCAGCTTGCTGTGCTTGAAAGCGCTTTTGGTTCATCACGCGCAAAACCTGGTCCAAGTGCTGCGATTTGATGGCAGCTGCCTGTCGTACCGAGACGCCCTGCCCCGCCATCAGCTCAATCTTCCGCTTCAGAAAGGCCTGCGCCTCAACAACTGACTTTTCAATGTAATATCCTGTCCCCACGTCAATGAGTACAGACTGCACCTGCGTTGTTTCCCCCGGAACGTAGAGTGACGAGGTGATCGGCACAAGCATCCGTGTTCCTTCTGGTGTCTTCTCTAGTTCGTCTAGGGCGGCCTTGGAGATATCCACCTTCTTGGTCGAAATCTGCAGTTGCTGATGTGCGCCCTGGAGTCCCTGCACCTCCTGCATAAACACCAAATTGCAGAGGAAGAGGTGAAATGGGCACGAGATGTGCTGGACACTTGCAAAACCCCGTGTAACCACCCGCCTGAAATAAGTCGCACGCGCCTAAGAGGACACGGCCTACGTCTGGCTGAAGGGGTAGGAGATGCCATGATCTGTCCTCAGCTCAGTGCGCAGCTGGGCGGGTGAGCATCTGCAGGGCTTCTTCCGTTGCACCTCTTCCAATGACTTCTTGAGCTGCAAGAGCTGCTCATAGCTCAAAGCCATGAGGCTAATGCCACCCGTCTCGGACTCCGCCCCCTCTGCCATCTGTTCCTTCTCGTCGCCGCTCTTTCTTATTCCTTTGCTTCAGCGGAGCGGGCGCGCGCGTCCTCGCGCGGCGGTGCGATGTGAGGCCGTTGGCCGAGAGGGGGGATCCCTGGTAAAGGGAAGAGTAGAAGATACTCTGTAACCAAGTACGATCTAGAAATTAGAGTCTGACATCCCATACAGTATGGGTGCACCATTAAGAAGTCGGGGAAAAAGGTCTCTTAGCCTTTCTTATGAGATTCTAAAACTGGGCCCTCCTTCTTATTCGGAGCGGCGAAGTCGAAGTATTTTTATTTCCTTTTTCTTATCGCCCACCAAAAATAGTACTACCTCCGTTCCAAAACTGAAAATTTTTTCAGTTTTCTTTTCACAACTCCCCAAAATTTGAAATAAATAAACCGCAACTTCAATGGGGGGGTTGCCGGTACATGCTGGCTTAATGGGGTGAGGAGGGGGGGGCTCAGCACTCGAAACACTATTGAAATGGGCAGTTTTTCAATGTGGACTTGGTGTGAAATTCGGCTGACGCGAACGATTGGCGCGAAAGCTCTTGGCCCGTGGCACTCGCGGCCGCATGGCGCGGCTGAAGGTGGTGGAGCCGCCGCAGCGCGGCGCTCGCACCGGGGGCGAGTATGAGTGGCAAGGCAAGGGGCGCAAGAAGAGGAGCTCAACCACCAACAGTCCTCCCGGTGGAAACCATCACGCCTTGCGCCTAGGCCTGAGCCAAAATATGTAGTTTTTCGTGCCCAAATATGTGGGAAAAATATGTGGAAAATGTGTGAAATGTTGCCCAAATATGTGGAAAATATGTAGCTGTGTGTGGGGGGGATCAATCGCCGTTACTAGTAGTAAGCGCCGCACATAAATATATGCTCTTATCAGTGTCACTCTTCTTATTTTCCTCTCCTCTCTTGCGCCTTGCCGCATCGTCGTGACGTTGCTTCTGACAGTAAATGGAGTGCCCGTTTTTGACACGTTGTGGGGCGCTTTAGATTTTCGTTAACATCCTCAACGAAAGCGCCTTGTTAAGCCAGCATGTACCCTCCCCACACCCCGGCCTTCCATCTAGTGCCTCCTCTTTTCTAGGCGCCGCCCTCGCTGCCCAAAGGCTAAGGTCGTTTGCCTTCATTTGGTACCCCTCGTTTCCAAATACGCGATGTGTCGGTACAAAAAAAATCTTATTGTATTTGAGCAAAGGCACCCACCTCACAGTGCTCAACCATGTCTATAAATGGAATGGCGGCTGATGATGTAGTACTCAAGCGATTGAAATGGATAACAATAAAGATGGACTATAACTTTAAAAAATTCATCTTACCTCTCTTTCCGCCATATGGCACTTCTAAATCTGCCATGCAGGTTATTGCGGAAGCATTGGACAGCATCAGTCCGCCACCGCCGGTTGGGGTCAACCCGGGGGGGAGCAACAACTCCCTGAGGAGGCTGCTTGAGTTGAACCCAAATTTGTTGACGTACACTGTCGAATGTAAGGCCTTATTCAGTTCATTCGATTTCAAGCACAATACGAACATTGAAGACACCTTACATGCCATTTGCGAGGCTGATAAATCATTCACACTGGTTTATATGATACACACTCTCTTGAGCAAGTCCACTGCGAAAACAATCATCGATATGAGTCGTGATGATCTGCTTCGTAAAATCAAAGCTGCTCACGTCGATTCGGAATTAACTCCCCACCTCCAAGAATTGCTAGAAGGTGTCGATTCGGGTTCAGCTTCCCAAGTAAAGATTTAAAACAAAAGACCGCTTATCGATTCGGGTTCAGCTCCCGTAAAGATTGAACCCACAAGGCCCAGCAACATCAAATACAAAAAAGCTCGGTCCTAGGGCACCGGGCCGAGCTCACCTGCCGAGCGAGTCCACCGCGGCAAGGGGATCTCGCTCCGAGATCGGCGCATCGCTCAAATTTACATCCGCTACCACGTCAAACGCGACGGCGTGTCGCAATGCTGCCACTCACGCCCATGCTCCTCCTCGCCGCCATCGCCCCACCTCCCCACTTCCTCTTCGGAACCTTTTACGGAGAGCAGGCCATACAGCTCACCACTCGATGGGGAAGACACACCGAGCTTTCTCCTGCGCACCTGCAGCGACTCGTGCGAGCCAAAACCGCCCTCGCCAATGCAGGCAACTTTGTCATCCTGGCACAGGCACAACACCAAAGCAAGGCGATCCCATCGCTCCTCGTCTTTCAACCAGACAGCAAACAACAACACATCCTCAAGATATGCCTCTGGGACCAAAAACTCTCCGCTTCACAACGCGGGGGGTGCATTGCTCAGGCACAGATGTGGTATGCTCGCGTATTCAACTCCACATTCGTCCTGACAACGGAAGTGTGACGATAGGTAAACCTGAAAATTGTGCGGTCTTGGTAAGAAAACAATGGGCAACTCCGCGGGGCGCATCGACAATAGCGGCTTCGGACCCGGAAAGTATGACGTCGATAAACAAGACCCCAAGCATGCAACATGCAAAGGTGGCGGCGGGATGCAAGATGACCATCTTCTCCGAGGCCGGCTTGAAAGGCGAAAGCGCGACCATCAATGGCCCGCCGGTGATCAACGAGCAGGCCGCCACTCCGTCCTCCAATCAACGAGCCGACCCCGCCAATCAACAATCAACAATGGGAAAACGTCGACCTACATACAGGATATCGGGTGGACTCACCCAGTGCGCTCCTTGCACATCGAGTGTCACCCCGACTCAGCAATAGCTCAACAAAAAGACGAATTCAACTCGGCTATCGTCAAAGTATTCGCCAAAGGGGTCGCACTCGTTGCAGGCATCGTGGTCGGAGGCATAGTGCTTGCCATCTGTTTGATTCTTCTCTTGTTGAAATTCCTCTTCACGCGACCCACCGAAAACAATCCAAAGTGAAAGGTGCACCACCGCCCCATCCTTGAAAGTGTAGGTGATCCTGCAATTTCGTACTTTAAAGAGGGGGTCCAACTTATACCACATATACGGGGGGGCTGCTGAAAAAACAACCAAACCTGAGGTTGCACCCTCGCACCCTCTCGGGGCTCGGGGGGGGAGGCGGCTGGCGGGGCAGGTAGGGGGTAGGGGGGACCTTGCGGAATCCTTGGTCCTTGGACACCCAGGGAAGGTGGAAAATAGTTGTTAAAATGAGTGAGTGACCGAGCTAACAATGGGCCAGCACTCTTCGTCTTTTTGGCGCAGCGATCGGGCTCCCATGTGTATGAGATGTAAACGGAGCACGGAGCATGGCTCAACTTTAGTTGTGTCCCACATTCGACGGATCGCCACCTGAGCTAGCTCTCGCTCGAAGATCGTCGGCCATGTCGCGCGCATGCACAGTGTAGTGAGTGAGTGCCCTTTCTTTGGGCATCTCTGGGCGCGAGGGAGGCTTGGGCTTGGCCGTGGGAGCCATGGGGAACGTTGCGGGCCGCTTCACGAAGCGGGCCGTTCTACGAAGCTCATGCCTCTACAATAAATGGTAAAAAGGGAGGGCGGCAGGATTCTGGACCTCCTCGTCAACAACAAGTCGGAAGGGAGTACTTTCGATCGGACAGGAGACAAGGCGAGAGCAGGCGGGAAGAGAGAGAGAGGGAGGGTACAATACTACTCCCGGGGGGGGGGGGGGGGGGGGAAGAAAGGCGAGGGGGGTTGGGGGGGGAGGCGGGGGGCAGGCCCCCAGCAGCAGCCTGCGACTGGACTCTCTCTCTCTCTCCCGTTCCCCTCTCTTCCGTCGTCGTCGCTCTCGGCGGCGAGGGCGCAGCGGAGAGTACACTTCACGAGAGAGGCGAGAGGAAGAGAGCAAAGCAACCAAGAAGAAGAGAGAACAACAGGAATTCCTTCCTGTTGGTGGGCGGAAGCGGGACACCGACGATTCGAGAGGCGCGCACTAGGGAGGGAGGACGAGAGAAAGAAGAGGGTGACCCCAAAAGAAAGAGAGGGAGACCAGGAAAGAGAGAGGGGGGGGGGGGGGGGGGGGAGAGGGGGGAGGCGAGAGCGAGAGAGAGCGAGAGAGCGAGATGTGGGCTCGGCTGGCGCTGGTACTG
Source organism: Isochrysis galbana (assembly GCA_018136815.1). Lineage (NCBI taxonomy): Eukaryota > Haptophyta > Isochrysidales > Isochrysidaceae > Isochrysis > Isochrysis galbana. The sequence continues at coordinate 7,826,576 of CM030932.1, forward strand.
CTCGTTGGCGTCTCATGCGAGGGTGCACTCGGGCTCGAGAAGGTGACGCCACTGCGCTCGCCACCGATCCGCGCGCCACTCACTTCGGCGCGCGCTGCCCCGCTCCTCTCGGCTGCATCAGTCGCTAGTCCACAGCCAGTGCCTGGTGCCTCTGTCTCGAGCACAATCGCCAACCTCGCCAAGAACATTGTGGGCTCGGGCGTGCTCGCGCTCGCCGCAGGCGTCGGCGCCTTCTCGGGCTCGCGCGTCGCCATCGTCCCAGCCATGGTCCTTCTGTTCCTCATGTGCGGCCTCTCGGGCTATACCTTCTCATCAATTGCACGCGTCTCAGCTGAGGTGGGCGCCACTACGTACCGTGACGCTTGGTCCAAGGTGTTCGGCGAGCGCTCAGCCGCCTTCCCCAACGTAGCCATCGTATTCAAGACGTTTGTTGGCTGCCTCGCCTACGCCATCATCCTGGGAGACTCTGCCGCCTCGATGGCTGCCCTTGCAGGCGCCGGCGGCTCGCTCGCGTCGCCCAACGTGTGGATTGGACTCCTCTCTGCCTTCGTGTTGCTCCCGCTGTGCCTGCTCCGCGACCTTTCGTCGCTCTCGATCGGCTCCATCATTGGCACACTTGGCACGTCCTACACGGCGGTATTCATGGCCATCCGCTGCCTCGATGGCTCGTATGCGGCTGGTGGCTCACGCGCAGCGCTCATTCCGCCAGCTTCTCGGCCAGCTTTTTCACCCTCTTCTGGCGTGCTGGGCGGTCTCAACATGAAGGCGCTTGTGCTCGTCTCGATGCTCGCGACCACTTTCTTGGCTCACTACAACGCGCCCAAGTTCTTCACTGAACTTGCTAAGCCAAAGACGGGTGAGCACACTGGCATCACGGATGAGAATAGGGTCGCCATCCATTCATCGTTGCCATTGGACGTGGTGACAAGATAGGTGGCGAAGCAATCGCAGCTTCGAGCAGACTGCCCATTGATGGCGCACGCGGCCATGGATGGGTTGCGTGCGGCCGGGGTGGTTGGAGGAGTTATGGGTGCCTGTCATGTTCCCCACATTCAGAACTACTGGCCCTCTGAGGGCCAGCTAGGTATATTCATCCGTAGTGCCTGCCTGCCGCTATTCCACACTCAGAATCCATTTGAAACCCTCGTCCCCACGAAGGCACAAAGCTGGCTTCTTTTAATAAGGCAGTTGCTGGCGGCTTCGGCCTCGCTGCCCTCCTCTGCGGTTCCATTATGACCGCCGGATACCTGACTTTTGGCTCGGCGTCGTCTGGGTTCATCCTCAACAATTATGTGAGTTCTTACCCATTTGCTCCCTCCCCTGCCAGCTTTATCTGATTGGTTTCAGTTCGTATCGAATCGAGGTCATCGGAGTTGACAAAAACTCTCCGTACCTACGTCGCAAGGGGATCACCCCCTCTCTACCGTCTTCTCGAAGCGTTGACTCGCATGCGATCGCATCGCTTGTCCTCCTAACGATAGTGCTGCTTCAAACCTTCAGGCCACGGCCGATGCCCTTGCTGTCGTTGCTCGTCTCGGCATCTTCTCAAGTGTGACGTTCTCGTACCCTCTCCTGTTCTTTGGCCTCCGCGATGGCGTTCTCGGTGCGCCAGCTGCCGCGTCTCGGTGTTGCGGTTTGCCAACCTTGCGATGGATCATCGTATCGTGGCGGGTCTACCTGGGCTTTGCCGCATTGGCTCGGCCACTAGAACCATTCAGCTCATCCTGACGCATGGGTGCATCACAACCTCACACGTTTCCCTCTTACCTGCCGTACTTTAGGCATGCTGGGCCTTAACACCGCGAAGGAAAGCACGCATCGCGTTGGCACCGTCGTCCTCTTGCTCCTTGTCAACGGCCTTGCGTGAGTGACCAAATCGCCCTGGCCTATTTCTCGTGGATTGCAGCCTCGCCTTCCTACACATTCAGAGCACAACCCTGTCGACTGTCACTACTATTATTCTTTGCTACAATCCGCCCACACACCTCACTATTGCACCCGTGCGTTGTGCGGACAGCTGCGTCATGAAGGACCTCGGTCTCGTAACGGCCCTTGGTGGAGCAATCTTGGGCTCCACAATTGTGTACATCCTTCCTGCTCTCATGGCTCTGCGCACATCTGCTAAGAACAAGAAGTCCGGCAAGCCACCTCTCCTTGGACCTTTCGAGACAGGCTTTAATCTAGCCCTCCTTCCACTCGGTGGCGCTCTTGCCTTGATCGGTGCAGCCATGACCCTGAAGGGGGCCGGACATTAAGTAAGATGGTTGAGAGATGCAAATTGGTTGTCGGTGTACACTCGCACTCGTGGACCCGAACGTACGCACAAGGGAGGAAAGGCCATGACGACGAGAATATCTGAACGTGCAGACTCTAGCGGGCACTGGAAACCTCAGTTGTCTACCTTGCGTGCACTCAGAGATGGCTGGCGTGGTATTGAAGTGGAAGCAAAATATGGCGCCAGGATGGCCACAAGGTGATGAGAGCCACGCGATGCTTCCACAAGGTAAACGTTCGTCGACATCCCGTCGGCCCCTCCGTGCACGATGCTATAAAGTGCACGTGGTGAGTGAATCCGGATGACACACGACCTTCCTCAAGGGTCGTGGCAGAGCAGGCGCCTCAGATTGCTTGCACACCGGCGCTAGTGAGGACTCGCCGTGTGTGTGTATAATGATGTTGCACGCACGGCCGATATGGATATAGCTTGCGCATTGCCTCTTGCTATGGTGGTTGTAGTAGTTTAATGTGTAATGCGTGCGCTTTGGTTACATGTCTTTGTGCCGTTGCGAGTTTGAGTCCCCATGAGAATCGAGCCCCGAGGCTCTACAACGCCTCCTCAAGGCGCTTAGCGCGCGCCTAGCCAGCCTAGAGCTCATAATAATAGTAGTAATAAAACATCTAAGCGTTAGTACCACTACTCCCACTAGCCCGGTACTATCACGACGACACCCCTCAGCGCACCTGCCCATACGCCTTGACGTGGGCTAATGCCACAGATACACCCGGATGGGCCGTCAGTACTGATATCAGTACTGATGCATCAGTATAAGCTCCCTGAGGGCTGATGTACTGATATCAGTACAAGGCTGCTGAGCTATCATTATAAACTAAAAAAAAAACAGCGGCAGGAACGCGGCGCGCGGGAGCGTGGCCAACGACCAGGCGCGCGCTCGCTCTCTCGCTCTGGCTCTGGCCTCCCACCACCACCCACACCCCTCTCTCTCCTGCTTTCTCTCATCATTCTCCCTCGTCTCCTGCCCCTCTCACCTCCCAAGCGCCTGCCTGCACTTCGCGGGGCCGCACGCGCGCGCCCCGTCGCAGCCGCATGGTCCGCCCCTCACTCGCACATGCATGGCAGCGCTCATTCATGGTGTCGAGCTTTTCGCTCTTGCGTCTTGCGTCGCCCCCATACGAGCTGACGAGCTGGCGTTGGCGCACGAGCGCACGCTGGCGGGCAGCTGCACAGGCGTCCACTTGCGCCAGCGCATCTCCCACTTATCACTTGCCCGCTGTGATCTGTGAGGTCTGACTGAGGCGTGCGCTCATTTGATCCCCACCCTCGTTCGCTGCTCGCAGACAATACCAATGGCGAGGAGGAGCACAGAGACCATCGACGTGGAGGATGAGGGCGGAGAACGACGAAGAGGACGACGTGTCTATGAGAGGGGGCTGGGGGCGGCAGCCGCTGCATGAGCTCAAAGGCTCCCAACTCGAATGGTCGACAATTGTCGAGGAAGGTGGCCGCGCCAAGATGACGAAGTTGAAGCAGTGTCTCTTTTGCGGATTTCATTACACAGGTGGCCCTTTCCAAATTCGCGCGCACTTGGATCCTGTTGTCGTGTTAGTACCGGGCTAGTGAGAGTACTCAGTTATATCATTATTATTAACCATTCTGAAAGAAGAGAGAAGAGGAAACTGCGTTTGGTGTTTTCTACATGGGGTTCAATAACGATTGAACAGCGTCGCGGCAATTTTGACTTGCCACTTGCCACTTTCCTTAGTCCCTTTTACATGCTCGCAAAAAGCCCCTCCAATACATCGACGAGCCACAAAACGCACATGGTTTCTTATTGTAACGTAGATGGGCGCCTCTTCTCAACTCTTGTGCGCCTTCTGCTCGGCTCCTTGCGAGTTCCCATGGCCTTCGTTGAATACACGTATAGGATGATGCCATAATGCTACATGTTCATGTGGTTGTGGAACGTGGAATAATGGCTCGCAACGCCTCAAACCCCTCGCGCAGTCCGACAGCCCCGACAAATCCTGCGGCACGCAACGCCTCAACTGCTTCAGCTACACTATCCTTATCACTGGCATTGCTGTAAACATAGATCAGCTGCTGTCTACTCCACTGCGAAAGTCGCCGTGTATCCAAGTCGGCGTCACCAACTATAACATCTCTCTGGAGTTCGGCTAAAAGCTCCTCAAGCGCATAATGCGTCGCAATGGAAAGGCCGGCGCGTTTCCAGGCAGCATCTGAGCGAATATCGAGCAACTTCGCTTTGCAAGAAGCCACATTTTCAATGACTGAGGACATGTTGTGAAGTGGTCAACAAGCAGGATTATTAGTGCTAGTAGGCGGTTTTCAGCACATGCCCCCTCACGAGCGCCATTTACCTGTTCGTAGATGGGGAGGCACAGCCCAGGGCTTGGGCAAACCTGAGGCTTCAAAGAGGAAGTACAAATCCTCAATGTCGTCGTCATCAATCTCATCAACTGCTGTGAACAAGCTAAACAGCGTCTCGTCCTCGTCCTCGTCTGCTTCTGCTGCAGAGAGAAATGAGGCCGTCCGTGCATTTGGATGACAAGGCATCAGACTGCAGGCTGCGCGCGGTAATGGCGCTCCGATGAGGGTCCAGCCGGCAACCTCTGCCAAGAAAATGAGCAGAAGGCTCTGGCTGTGCCGCCTGAGCCCTGTGCCGTGTGCCATCGGCGCTTCCGAACAACCGCGCCTGCAGCTGGCGCCTACGACCGCCACCCACATCTATGTTCTGTAAGGTTTAAAAGTAACCCCCGTTCGTAGCGCTCCGGGGCTCTAGACTTCTCTCTCGGCTTTCGCGCTTTCGCTCTCTCGCTGGCGCCCCGGCCGCCGCTCTGCGGGGCCTCTTGCCAGCGATTGAGCCCTCTCCGACGGAGAGCAGGCCGCGCACGGCCACACCGCCAACGCCTCTCAAGCGCCGGCTTCGCCCCGGCTGCGTTATGCCGCGAGGTGGAGGTGGCTCGGCAGTTCGCGAGTTCGCGCAGCTCGCCACAAGACCACCTCTCCTACGTCTGTCCCTCCACCTGAAGATGTGGGGACCGAGAAGAAAGAAGCAAGGACCTACAAGCCAAGGGTAGCGGACCTAGGGAAGGTGAGAGGAAATTTCCGAACGCCAACGCGAACGCCAAACGCCAGAAGGCAACGAAACCCTAACCAGGCTAAGCAGAACCTACGAAGAACAGGCCTGGACAACAACGAAAGTTAGCGGTCCTGGTGCAGGTGTGGGTGCTGGCTTCCTTTCCCTGTGTGGACAGAGATGCATGATCCTTTTCTGTGTCAGACAGATTGTCAGGATGTTGTGCCCATAAGGGCCACCCGGCCGCGGGCCGCGGGCCGCGCCGCCGAGGCGGCGTGACCCACGTCGGGATGGGAGTGGCCTCTGCCATAAGGCATGCCCTGTGGAGTGCAGGATCCTCCTGCCAGCTGCTGTCCCTCTGAGTCTTGCAGTCTGCTGTCCCCCATGGGGGGGGCCAGCATGGCTGCTGTGCATGGTGTGGCCGAGGCCACGGGCCGTGTGGCGCGACCGGGGTCGCGCGCACCTGTTCGGCCTCTGAGGGCGGACGCGGCCGCTTTGCCAGCGACAGGTCCATGTGAGCAGGGGGGCCGCCCTCGGCGGGGGGCCCGAAGGAGAGGGGAGTCGCGGCGGCGCGCTCCATCGCGTCTAAGTATAAACTTAGATGAAAGTCGTGGGGCGAGAGTCGGAGTGTTTCCTGGGTGTCTCTGTCCGTCGTCCTGTCGTCAGCCGTCATCCGTGTAGTCGCTCTCGCTCTCGTCGCTCTCGCTCTCGTAACACTCATACCCTACAAACTCGCCTCTCCTCGCCAGCCCCTGCCATCACAGCCCTCTCCTCTCACTCGCCCTCGCCTCTCGCCGCTCGCTCGATGTCGCTTTCACTTTCACCGCCGTCCTCGTCCTCGCTCAAGCCCGCTTGCCCGCCTTCCTCCGAAATCATCTCCTCCGCCGCTCCGCCGCGCCTGCCGCCGGCTTGCCACCCTCCTCATTGCCCTCAGGCCCTATGGGCCATTCCAATTCGTCAGGGGGGGGGGGGCAGCGGGACATTCGGGAAAAATATGGCCACCTCTCACCTCTTTCCTAGCGTAACAGCGTAACGCGTCCCTTATCTACTTTACCAGGGGGGTCCTCCACTCTCTCACTTCTAAAAAGTAAAAAACGAAGCAGCCATTTGCATGCTGCGCTCCCGGCAGTAAAGAGTTAATTAAAGGTGAAACCAGAAGCACAAGAAAACTCTGATCTACTCCTACTGTATAAAAGTACGAAAGTAGTAGTAGAGTACTCCCTACTACTCTAGAGGTCTTGAAAGCCGTCCGGCTCGCCGCACCCGGCGCATGGAAGTCGGGCACACCCGCCGATTGCCCTGCAGACCGTCGCACACAGGCCTGCTCGACCCGGTCTGAATGTCAAAATGCCCCCACCCTACCCCACCCCACCCCCTTCCCTGTGTGTTCCCTCTGCAGCTCTCCACGAGTCGGGCATTCCTCTCGGATCTCATACAGGCGTATGCATGGTGCCGGATCTGCTTCAACGCATGGGATGAGACGCTCGATCGTGTTGCAAGGCTTTTCTACTACCACGCGTGGCCACCCGAACTACGAGGCCTGCTACATGCACTTTATCCTGCATACTTCGTCTATTCTTCAGCATGCAAGCTCTCCGGGCCCGAGGGAGCACCACGAATGCCAGATAGACGTAGACTGCTTCTGGTCATGGTGGCAGCATGCGTTGTACTGGGCACTTCAGGATTGCGGAAGGGCCTGCGCGCTCGTCGACGAGAATTTGCCACTTGAATGAAAAGCTGAGATAGCTAAGTACGTTGTGGGCTGGTTGAGCGAAAGCATGAATCATAGCGCTACAGCAACTGCAGTGGAGTTTGCACAGGTAAGCCGTGACGATGAAGAGCGACTCCATCATGTTGAGTTGAGAATATCATGGCACAGACTGTGATAGGCTGTGATTCCGCTGAGAACTCTGGAGTGATGGCAACTCCTCGTATGATATGTCAGGACAGCATATACGAAAGGGAAAGCAATGTGCAATGTTAGTGGCTGAGTGGCTGGATTCCGCTAAGAGCGCTTTGGTGCGTGGGCTTGAAGTTGGAGGCAACGACTGATGGTGATGGCTGATGGTGCAAGAGGAAGGTTCTGGAGCTCCTGCTCTTGCTAGCTTGGCATCGCTGCCAAGACTACGCACATCCACACAGCATGGTGCCCGCTTCACTTGCGCTCGCTTGCACCTTGTTCTACTCGTCGACCAGAGTACCGGAGTTGAATTCCACCGGGAGTGCCGAACGCCGAGGAAAATCAAGGCTGGAGTATAGTGTATAGTTGAAAGTCGGGACGGAGAGCGCCATCTGATGCAGGTATTTGTATCCCACCCATCTTTGAGATGCACGATGCACCTATCCTCGCGCATGGGGTGTTCGATCCCAGATCAAGCTGGGAAGCGGTCGCCGTCACCCTAGCGCCCAATTTTCATCTTAGTACGACTAGTACTACAATTACTATTATCAGGGAAAATCTTGAAGAATTCCCGCTACGTGTGCGACCCGAGGCAGTGTGCTAGCGCTGCTCCCTACTATCACCCTCACCTACCCCTACCGTCATCCCCCTTCTCCCTTCTTCTATCCCTATCCCAGGTTCCAGGTTCCTTAATCAACCTAAGCCTTAGGTGTCGTTCCGTCAATTATGGGACATCAATCGAATGGACCAACGTTTCCTCATGGCTCACCCCAGGGTACCGCGGTTCCTCTCGCTCATTCAGAAAGCATCCAATCCCCACTCTTGCCTGTGCAAAAACATAACACCCTAATTAAAAACAAAACTGCAACCTGGTCCTCTTTCGACGGAACGCGACTTTTAGGGGTACTTGTGTCCTTGTCGAGGAGATGTCTGGAGTCTGGAGTCAGGGTGATTATAACTATGACGTGATGATTATAACGTGGTGGGAGTTAATGTTAGAGACAGCTTTATACCACGATACTACGCGATGGCGTTTGCGATAATAAAACTGCGTGCCGTGGCCGATAGCATTTGCATTTGTATCACTCATCACTCATCAAACCAATGTCCAACTTTCGCGACGGAATGCGACCTTCTTACCAATCACCACAACCACAACCGTTCGCCCTCAGGGACTCATCCTTCACAGAGTTGCACCTTTCCCTTCAAGGCGGCGAGTCTGCCGACTGAAAGTCTCATGCAGACCGCCGTGCATCTATTGCCCATAGTAGATACAGCCGGCACAGGACTAACTCACCAACACGTCCCCCGCCCCTTCTCTCACTCGCCTCCAGAACGAGTATCACACATCACTTCATGCCTCATCGAGCCCCAAGCACGCTTTCGTTCAGTGGGTCGGGCGAGGATTTGCCTGTCATGTGCATGGGAGCGCCCGCCCTCAACAAAGAAAATCAGTGGGGAAGACCCAGCGCTGCGCAATGCGAGCGCGCGCCTTTTAGGGAAATGTTCTCTCATCATAGGAGTCAGCCGCTCCTTTCTATGTTCGTCTCTCCATTGCTTGTTTCTTGGTTCCTCATCACGCCCTCCACCCTACTGCGCGCACTTTCCTCCATTGCCCACCATCTCACCCAGGCCGCTGCGCCACTGCTATCCACTCCGCATCCCTCCTTCTGTGCCCTTGGGCAAAGCCTCCCCTCCACAACTCGGGTTTTGTCACCGCAACCCAACCCACAGCAATAAGATGGGGATACCTAATCGGCAAAATCAGGGGTTCCTTTCCCATGTTGGGCAAGTGTGGGACAGCGACGAGACGGGCGTGCCAATGATGGGAGCAGCCCATACTAATGTTTCTCCGAGGGTAACCTAGAATCGCCTCTCTAGCACTTTCTCTTACCTTTGTTTTGTGACCTCAAGCAACAGCTGAGGTCACGAAGGTGCCTACTGTGTCGTCACGAGCGATTCGATACGAGGCTCAGCGATTGGGCTCAACGGAGACGGACGGTGCTGCTCGGGAGAAACGACGTTAAAGAACTCATCCGCAGAGTCCCAGCCATAATCGTTGCGCTCATGGATTCTCCTTTCGCTTGGAGAAACGGACGACGACTCGCGATATCGACGAATCTACACACGGGCATAGGCCGACGGAAGGTGAGCTGTAATGCACGTGACACATTCTGCTCAGACAGAAGGTGCCCGTTCACCTGGACCATGCGATCCATGAAATACTCATACCTCAGCTAGTGCAGAATCAACGTGAACACAAATGGCTACTTACCGAAAGGAGAGCCTCCCCATAAACCATTTCCTCGTCCTTTGCAACGCCCCGTGTTGTCCACCGGTCCCTTTCTGGCTTAAATCCGTGCCAACGCGTGGTTATCTCCCCTTCCTCGAGATGGTCGAAAGGAAGAGTCGCTGTCCCAACCACCGGGTCAGTGAAGAGGAGCGAGCGATGCAGGCTCAATGACGCTGCAGCTGCACAGCGTGGACACCTGATGGTCCAGCAAGCTCCCCAGGCTGTGTCCGTTCGCACGGGCCAAATATCTGACGGGAACTCCTGAAGCACCGAGCCGTCCGCCCGTAACAGCTTGAGCGAGGCGAAGATTTCGCCACTGATGGGGTCATCTTTCACGTCTGCTCTTCTGCGTGAAATGGAGAGTGTAAGGTGCTGCCGCTCTCTGAACTGCTCGGAGGCAAGGACGGCGCTGAGACGCTCGCGTCCAAGCGCGAAGCCCTCTACTGCAATGACCTGATCGCCCGGAAAGACGAGCCCTGCGTTGGTGTCCGAGTGCAGCTTCATGACCTCGTTGTCGTCCGTCAGGCCAAGTCCGAAGGTGCCGTCGGGGCCCCTCGCGACAGGGACCAGGTACTTCCTCGCGCGGAAGAGCCGACGCAGCCGCTCCACCTTGAGGAAGAGTACGGGTGTCTCTCCCATCCGCCCGGGGTGCCAATGGCACGGGAGGTCACACGCAGGTGAAGAGGTGCTGGGCTGTGGAGAGGGAGGGCAGACGCCCGCCGGCGGCGAGAAAAGGGAGGGCGGAGTGGGGCGGGGCAGGGCGGGGGGGAGCAGGGGGGGGGGGGGGGGGGGGGGGGGCTGGGGGACTTCTGGGGATGATGCTTTGAGCGCGGCCGCTCTGAGAAAAAGGTGGTTTAATGCTTTGATGGTTCTTTACGATAGAGGGTAGAGCTTCTCATCCAGCAACATTTTCCATCAGGATGGATAAAATAGGACTTCGAAGTGTAGGGAGGCTCTCTGGGAGGCATCATGGGTGTTTGGCCCTAACCCAGGAGGGCCCAGTGAGTGATAGCAATATCGTGTAGACCATTGGAAACATCATGATGTTAGCGCGCTCGCGAGACAACAAACGGTGCTCCGTCGACGTTCCCCTACTCCCCCTCTTCTCACTGGGAGTAGATCTCACACCTATACAACAAAACCACGCCAAGGTCAAACACTCCCCCACAGCGTGACTCAACGCTGATCAGGACAGATCTTTTCATTCAGCAACGAACTGCGGTGACGAAGAAAGGTAGTTTTGTCAAGACATTTAGTGAATACGTCAGCGGTCATTTGAGAGGTCGAGATCCATTTGGGAGCCGAAATATGGTGCAGAAATTGCTCCCGAGCGTAAAGTAACCAGCGAACATAATGACGAGTCCGAGCGGTGACGCCTGGATTTTTGATTGAATCGCGAGTAGCTGAGTTGTCCGTGAATATGTCAATCGGAAGTTGTTGCGGTTTTCCTAGAAATTCGAATAGGTGCAGGGTAAATTGTAAGTTCCGGGCGGCTAGAGCATAAACAGCTGTTTCAGCTTCAGCAGAAGATTGAGCAACTAGCTTGAGTTTCTTGGACTGAAACGAGCTCGATGCTCCCCCATACTTCAGTACATATCCAGCGAACGGCTTTGGAAGAGAACCCCAGGATGAATCAGCATAAACTTCAAGCGACGAATTCAAGCCATCGTAAGTTATTCCTAGCCATTTGGAGTGTTGGAGGTAACTAACGATGCCAAGGGCTGAATCATAGTTCTGCGGCGAGGGGTCTTGCATGAATTGGCACAGAAAGGATACATAGAAAGATATGTCAGGTCGAGTGATGGTGACCCATTGTTGTATTCCTGCCCATCTGAAGGCTGTAGGCATGAATATTCGTGTAAGGTACGCGCTCATAATTACAATTGAACAGTTCCCCGTGTTGCCGCTGACGCACAAGACACACAGATTCGGATTCCCCACGGTCTCAAGTCCAGGTTTGCAGATTTTGGTCTCGAAATTTGCGATTCGAATTTTGTTTTTGCTGTTACTATAATTGTTGGCTCGTTTAAGGTAATAAACCTGCATGACTTCGACTTCTCGTTCTGCAGTCGCTCTGCGAGACTCTCTCTCTCTCTCTCCCTCCGTCCGCCTCTCCTCGGCCGACGGCAGGAAGATTCGTCCAAAACATTCTCCGGTCTCAAGATATCTCGTGGGGGGTCTCTCCGCGCTCCGCGAGGGAAAGGACGCGATCTCGCTCCGAGATTGGCCTCGCGCCCTCCCACGCTGCCCCGCCGTGCCCTCGGTCCCTCGCCCCCCGCGGCAGGTTCTTTCCCTCGGCGTGCCGTCCGTCGCCTCCGGCCCTCTTCTCTTACCTTCTCTTGATGTCATCAAGTGGTCCATATGACCGTCTGTCATGGTAGGGTGAGAGTCCCCACGGAGAGGGGAAGAAATCCTGAGTGAAAGGAGACCAAATGAAGGCAAGCCGCCTCGGGTGCGACAGCGGTGGGGAGGAGGCAAGGGCGGCGGAGGAAAGGGAAAAGGGAGGCGGCGGTGACGGTGGAGGAGGAGAGGGCGGAGGTGGCGGAGGAGGTGATGGAAGCGGCGATGGCGGAGGAGAAGATGACGGAGGCGGCGATGGTATATGGTATGAAATTTTGGGCATCAGACGCATGCGGTTGCCTGTGGTTTCCGGAACCAACCTCACGGTCACGGTGTGCCCTGCTCTAGGGTGGTACCGAATGAAGGCAACTGACCCTTTGTGCTTTGTGCGGTGCCGTGGTCACTCAATGAGAAACAACGTTGAATAACACAAACACATAGCTCATATGCAGACTGAAAGTCGCTATTCATGAGAACATAATAATGGCAAAAAGAGACATCTATACTCCTGGCACCGTGCATGGCATCATCGACCGGAGGTCAACAAACAGCCCGTCAACTGCTTTTATCACTCTTGATGTAGATGTGCGGCTCTTGGCCGTCGATCAGCCGTCGCGTTCTTGTTTTGTGACCTCTCACTGTCTGAACCAGCCGGGCATGTACATTGCAAAGGCAAACGTACAAGATGACCCGAGCGTAAGTCATTTGAGTACGTCGTTCGGGCTCAGAGCGATTGATCATCCTCAACGACGCCCTGGCATTCAGTTGTAGAGCTCGGAAATGGAGGAGAGTTTGTGCCTCGTTGACTTAAAAGCAGCCTCAGTCGATGGAGGTCTCCGTCGGCGGGGTCATACACGACTCCGTGAACGCGGGAGAAGGCACTTATTACCCTCGAAGTCTCGAGACGACGCTCTTCAAACGCGCCGTTCTTGTCCGCATTTGGGCACTGTAGCATCACAAAGGAGGAGGAAGTTATGAGGGCCGGGCAAAATGAGTTCGACGACACACGGCCTCGCACCTCGCCTCGTCAGTTGAAGAGCTCGTAAACAGAAGAGAGCTTGCGCCTCTGTGACTTGAAATCAGCTTCAATGGAATGGAGGACTCCGTCTGCGGGGTCGTACACAACTCCATGAACGCGTGGCTGTGGGAAGGCACCCTTCACCTTTGAAGTTAGCAGGCGACGCTTCTGAACCGCGCCAGTTTTGTACACGTTCAGGCACTATGAGAATGGTAACGTTTGGAGAACATGTGAGAGCGAAGCATTTCAGCAAACGCCATAAAGTGGCGCAAGCGCAGGCAGTCGACGCTATGGTCGTAAAGGCAGCTACGGCCGAACACAAAATGGGATCGAGGAGGTGCGGATCACATCTAGAACAGCATGCCGGAGCTCACCGAGCTCCCTCAGGGAGCAGAGGAAATGAGGCAGCAACCTTAAACTACATGCCGCTTTACCTGCTCAATCACATTCAACTCAACAAGACGGCGATGGCGTTGCCAGGGGTCGGTGATGCTATCGAGCTCGTCCTACGACGAAACATGGTTTCATCGAGTGAGACCCTCACGGCGGAATTAACAACTGCCGCGCTTGAGCTCTCGTGCGAAAATGCCCACAACGTGCAATGAAGGTTATCGCCGGGGAAGAATAGACGTACCTGGTAAAGCCGATGGACGTCTCGAATGTTGCGCAGCCAATCTTCAAGAGGTGAGCCAAGATCACGTGATTCGTACGAAAATTTGCTCACAGCGGCCTTGATACCGCCACAGTCGTAGTGTCCACAGACGATGATGTGCGGCACGCAGAGGACGCCAACGGCGTATTGAATGACCGACAGGATATTCATATCCGAGTTGACCACGAGATTGGCGATGTTGCGGTGCACGAAGACCTCTCCTGGATCCTCTCCAATGATCTGGTTGGCGGGCACACGCGCATCACTGCAGCCGATCCAGAGGTAGCGCGGAGCGTGCGGGCGTGAGCCGTGGGAATCGAACCACTTGCTATTCGTCTTAGCCCAGCGCGAATTCTGCTCGAACAGGTGCGAGATGTCTCGCCCGTGCGTCCTCGGCGGCAGTGGCTCTTGCATGGTCTCCGAGAAGGGCGCGTCCTTGCCGCCAATGAGCCCAGGGTCGAGTGGCTCGCCGAGCGAGCCGAGCGAGTCGATATGGTCGAAAGGCGGTCGGTCGGAACAGCCGCACACGGCTCTTCGCGCCGCCGGGCGCATCGCCGCCGCCGTCCGCAGCCGTGCAGCCGTCGCGCCCACCATCCAGCCGCGCATCGGGCCCCCCTCTCCGCCCGCGCCACAATGTCCCCCCCCCCCCCCCCCTCCCCCCCCGTCCCCCCGCCGTCCCCGTCACACAGATGGTAGCCGTAAAGCCTGCATATTGTACGGTGCTGCATGGGGGGTGAGTACTTCTTGCGATCCCTAAGGTGGTCCGCGGATGAGAGGGGGGGTGGGCACCCACGCGGTATCGCAACCGGGTCGCTCGCGGGAGACGTGCGATGTGCGATGAGCTGCGCAGCATTGAGCGCAGGCGAGGGCCCCAGGAGAAGGCGATGCCGGTGGAGGAGGAGGAGGAGGAGTCGCCGCGCGATGCAGCACCCCGAGTGGGCTCGCCGGATGGGCGGCGCGATTCAGCGTCCGCATCATCGTCAAAGGAGGTGGAGGGCAGCATCTGTGTTTGTGTTTGTGACGTTGCTCACAAGCCTGGTCTGGTTCGGCGTGCGGCAAGATGGGTTTGGAACGCCTTGTCTCCCAAGCCCGAACTCGAGCGTCGAGATCGGAGAAGGAGCATACCCCTCACCGACTTCGGCTCCCCTGGCGGGGGAGGTGCTTTGCAAAGGCTTTGCGGAAGCCCACCAAGCGTGTACTGCGGCTGCCCCCCCCCCACCTGAGCCGTCACCCCCAGACCCCCCGAGACGAGGAGAAGACCGGGCGTACATTGTGCACTCACAAGTGCTGCTGGCGTGGCTGCGCCGCAGCTTCCCTCGCCCTTCTTGCCAGGCTGACCATTGCCTGCAGCCGGGCGCGCTCGCCCGGGTGTGGGGGAGCTACGGGATGCTCCTGAACATCGAGTGCAAGCACTGTGGCATTTGTATGCAGTTCCGGGGAGGCGAGACGATGGTGATGCGCGAGGAGCTGGAGATGGAGAGAAAGCAGAATTTGTATCCCTGTCGAACGAGGATTTGAGGGCGGTGCTAGGATGCCTACTTAGCGGCACCAAATACCGTGCATTTGTTGCACAGGCCCTTGCCCAGCAAATGGAGCCAATCAAACGCGGGCACTCTTATGCTGAATCCTGCGGTCTTGCGGACTGCCGTGCCGACCGCCGATTCTTCACCTAACCGTCCGGACGGGTCGGCTCTGCTAATGAGGGAGGGCCTAATAATGAAGGCGGGCGTTCTGAGCCGCGGTCGCCTCATCAAAGACGGTCGCTTCCTCCTCGTATCTCGCTTCCATCTCTCTGTGGTGGGCGGCGACAGCCCCTCGCCCCGCCGTCGCGGCAGAGAAGTGGGAAAGGATGTACTACTATCTCTTCAGTAGCGAAGCAGGTTGGGAGGTGCTGCATGTCGCAGTTGCCTCGACGACAGGGTGTGTTTACGTGTAATGTAACGTCCATTTACCAGAAGATATGGAGCTCAGAGCACTCAACTGGCGCGAAGCACCTTCGAAGGTGCTTCCTGGCGCCACTGAAGAGTGGTTCCTACTCGAACGAGTTTGTTTCTTGAACGGAAGGGCAATCAAGGGGGCATCTTGCTCGCCACCACTCTGGGAGGTTCTCTTCTTCCATCTTCTCTCTCTCTCTCTCGGCGAAGGAGGGGGTGGGGAGAGGAAGAGGAGGGCGAGACGATTAGCGGAAGGAAGGAAGAAGAAGCAGAGGGAGGGGGGGGGGGGGGAGAGAGAGAGAGAGAGAGAGAGGGGGGGGGGGGGGGGGGGGGGGGGGGGGAGAGAGAGAGAGAGAGAGGGAGAGAGAGAGAGAGAGAGAGAGAGAGAGAGAGAGAGAGAGAGAGAGAGAGAGAGAGCAATCTTCCTTCTTCCAACGAGGACTCGCTCCCCCCCCCCCCCCCCGCCCCCCCCCCCCCCCCCCCCGCCCCGAGTCTCGCCTCAAGAGAGAGCCCAGGCAGCGCCCCGCCCCAAATCTTCTCTCCGGAAGGGAGTCGCTCCCTTGGAGAGACAGAGAGAAAGAGAATAGAGAGGAAGTTTCCCCACCTTTCTTCCTCCCAGGCGCCTCACGAATAGGTTTAATGTACTATCTCCCCCCGCGTTTCTTAACTTGCTTGTGCTTGTGGGGGCAATCAGGTTTAATTTGCGACCTCTTCGTATCTCTCCCGTAGACCCTTAGACACATCGCACTTCTCTCGTCTTATTCGGTAGTTCTCTTGGAATCCTGCGCGGCAGGGTTGCCCCTCGTTTCCGTTATGGTGCGATTCCCGTTCTAGACGAGATCGCCGACAGATCGCCAGGTGGAGGTGGGGAGAGGGGATGTAAGGGTAGGGGCGTTGTCGTAGCAGCGACATGGAAACCTGGACCTAGCAGGTGTGCAGGTGCAGGTGTGTAGCCCAGAATCTTCAGATGTTTGATGTTTGTTTTTAGGTGCTTTTACTCCTAGAGAGCGAGCGCCGCCCCCCGAACTTGCAGCCCACACTTCTCGAGAGGGCCCAAACTTGTTTGTGTTTGTGACGCGCTCCTCCGGTGTACTTTGTACTTTGTCTTTATGTGGCTCGGGATCTCATCTAACAAGTAACAAGATGTCCTGCTACGATGCTGTCACTGGAGTAGAATAAGTTTTAACGCCCAGACTAGCCTTGCGCGGTGTTCAGAGGCCGCGTGCGAGCACGACTTACTGCGATGCACCTGTTGACCGCGAGCCTCGCGTGGCAAGCGGCGAGCTGGCGGGGATGCTCGGCTGCGGTGGCGCGAGGCGTAGCCGTCCGGCACGCCCCGCCGGCGATGACCCCGCCCGACGAGCCACTCGCCCGCTTCCGCGAGTGGCTGGAGCAGAAGGATGGCCTCGGAGCGGACGCTCCGGTCCGCGCTGAGCGGCGTGACGGGTGGGGGCTCTGCTTGACGGCGGAGCGCGCGGTGAGCACGGGTGAGATACTGCTACAGATCCCACGCTCCATTCATCTCAGTGCCTCAGCCGCCAAAACCTCGCGGCTCGCTTCCGTTGCCGAAGAGATCTTTGATGCAGTCGCAGGCGATGAATCTGGCATCCTTGCACTCTACCTACTTCATGAGTGTGCTATCGGTGAGCAGTCCGACTTCGCGCCGTACGTAGCTGTGCTTCCGACAGCCGATGATCTCGACGTCCCACTTCTGTGGTCAGACGAAGAGCGCATGCGTTTGCTTGGCGGTGCGCTGCCTCTGCCCTGTGTTTGCTCCGCATCTGCCGCTTGTGTCAAGAGGCATGTGCTACTGCTGAGTGCTGGTCTTACGAATCACATGTGAGCCGATGCAAGAGTTGTCGTCGCACCAGTACTAGTCTGGACTCTGATTGAGCTCCGGTCGTGTCTCGCTGCGCTGTACGATCTACACGATCGACACCAGAGCACCCTGATGCTTCACCCTCGTCCACTCCACATCTCGGTCCACCGCAGGCTCCCACCTAGAGCTCGCCGTCGCCTCCGCTCGCGCGGACATCATCGCTCAGTGGGAGGCCTTACACTCACGTGTCATACAGCCCAACCCACAACTCTTCCCTCCTGGAGCCGACATTGTGAGTCTCGAGGGCTATCTGTGGGCACATGCGATTGCGCTTTCTCGTGCCCTCCCATTTGGCGAGGAGTTGTCGTTGATCCCCATGCTCGACTTCGCGAATCATGAGGCAGGAGCACCCAACACCTGCTCCATTGTCGTAAAAGGAGGATCTGGGTGCGTTGCCTTCCTTGCACTATCGACGAATCCCATGCAGACAGTGGTGGGCGGGCGCAATCACACACAGCTGACCACTTGGCTAGGTGTCCCAAGCGTGCGCTTTGTTGGGCAGGCACATCCAAGCAAATTTGTCACAAATTTGCTATCAATTGAGGACTAGGTGGTGTCCCGACCATGCGCGGCATCCCGACACATTGTTTGCCTTGTTTTCATGCAGTTGGGAGGCCGCGGTCGATCCGTCGCAGCTGCAGGTTGGAGGTGCCACCGCGGCAGCCCAGCTCACTGCCGGCGTAGCTGCACCTGCTGGCACGCAACTCTTCATTGATTATGGTGAGGCTGGCTGGCGATCTTCATGGGAAATGCTCTATACCTATGGCTTTGTCCCTGGGCAAGAACTGGAAGAATGGCTATTGGCCGGCGGGAGACCACTCTTCTTCTCGGCTGTTGAACTAGAGGACCCACTGCGACCGCAAAAGCAGGCCCTACTCACCGCCCTCGGGGCCGCTGAGGACGCGTAAGCGCCGCCTTGTCACATGCCTCTTGCATTGAGACATCATGTGCGACCTACTCCTAGCAATCTCCACGCTTGCTTGCCCTCCCCCACCAAATGGCTAGCAGCTGGGCAAATGATGTGCCTGCTTCTACGATACGCTGTATATCTTAATCCGTCCTCCATGTTTGCCCGCAGATTCCTTGGCACATGGGTAGACCTTCGCCCCGAGGAAAGTGAAGTGGTGAAGATGGCACCTTTGCTGCGCCTTGCCGCCGTTAACGAGCGTACCATGCCAGAGCTTGCGGCATCGCTGGCTGGATGGTCTGCCGAGCCGCTTCCAACTTGGAATAAGATGCAGGTACCAATCGGTGTAGAGGTCGAACTAGCGATCGCTCGACGCGTGATCGCGCAATGCGAAGAAGCGCTTGCCACTCTCCCCACAACGGAAAGCCTAGCGCCGATAGCTTTAGGGCCTCGACCGCCCGATCCGGGATCGTGGGAGTCGGAGCCGGAACCGGAGACGACCGCCCAGCGGCGTGCCAAACTGGCCGCACGCGTGATGCTTGGGGAACGGCACGCGATCGAGGTTTGCGCATCCGTGTGGAAGCGTGCAGCGGCGGCTGCAACTGCCGCAAGCGCCGCCGAGTCCGCTGCTTGATCATTCCCATTGCTGGGAACGAAAGGGGCCAATTGGTCCAATGCGCCGCGTGACAGCAACAATGTTGCACTGCCGTTCACCCAAGCTGTAACGTCGCTTGGTCGACCTTCAGCCAATGATAGGATTGCTCCCTCAATTTTTGGATTCGGCAAACAAATGTAACCGGCATGATCATTGCCTCCCCAATGCTTCCTTGATGTAATCAACATCACGAAATGCGCTTTGATGGTGCAGGCGACAGTACCCCTCTCCTTCACCCCAGTGAGCCAATGTCCCGCCAAAGTGCGACCTAGAGGCTCGGCAAAGAGACTAATCACCATCATCCGCATACAACATACAACGTACAATGTAGGGTCGTGTTCCGTCGAAAGTGGGACAGTCCGATTTGAGCTATCAAATGTCCACGTGTAGTATTATTATGAATGCGCTCACTCGATTCTTTTGTATACGGCAATATCCTCATCTCTGTAGCAAGAGGCCATCATTAGCTATAGAACATTTTATTTTCAGTGCACATGCGTACGCCGCAGCTCTAGCGGGCGCGCGTCGCATTCGCGATGTCTCAGAAAAAGAAATCACGGTAAACGAAAAAGATCCGTGAAAAGGTAAATACAATAGAAGAACTATAAAGTAGAGGTGGGGACGGGAAAAATCGACGTTTCACAATTGCACCCAAAAGTCGATGTGAATGCATGGAGAGGTGTCTCATGCTATGATAAGAGCTTGTGCAAAGTTTCAGAAGCCAATTGTTTCATGGTGGCGAGTACGAGAGCGAACAATGCGGTGTTTTTTTATTCGCGGTGGCCAGGGAGTTTTTTTAGTAGATTTTGGCGCGTTGAAACCACAATGAAGGATGCTAGTGCCCACCAAAGGCCACTTTCGGGGTTGCGGGGCTGGAACCCCATCCTCTCCCGTCCCCAAAGGGCAGACGTGTCAGCACACAACACACGCCCCAGCTATCGAGCCCTTCCTTCCGACAGCTGACATGCCAACGCGCCCACTTAGATATTATAGATCAGCCCGGTCACTCACTAGGGGCCACTATCCACTATGGAGGTGCGGAGGGCACCGGCTACAATGGGAGATTGAAGAGCTAAGCAAGCTCCGTAAGGGTTCCGGTAGGTTGGATCAGCAAAAAAAACGGGGGTTGTCCGGCGAAATTTTCAAAAAAATTACCGATTTTCGGGCCTTCGAAGACGGAGCTCGAAATACAGTCGGGCCCCCCTTCGGTATATTTTTGGTGAGGCCCTTCATGCGAGGCACAAACATTGAATGACGAGGAAATTTGTGACGCCAACTCACTCGGTCCACAAGGCCTTGTTCTATGCACACTGGACCATAAGCCATACTGGTATTTTTGGACTTCAATGTGCACAAAAGTGTCACAAAACTCAAGACGCTCACGTGAACCGCTAGTCACCGAGGTCCAGAGCGGCTAACTTGGCACCGCTACCGGGCGGGCCGCATGGACTTCTTTGTTCATCCACTTCAACTAGTGACAGTGCATAACGTCAAATCAAGATATGCTGCCCTAGTGGCCGAGCCAACTGCCCACTCTACCCTCGCTCACCTTGTCGAATATCGGCCTTGGCGCAGAAACCGCGTCAACGTTAACGCTAACGTACCGAGATGCGCTCGAGTACCCCCTCCGCGGCTCGTTTCCAAAGAGGAAACGAGCTTCGCTCCAACACATACGCACGCACGGCGTGCACCTGGGTGATTGATTGCAACTCATCACACCCGTCTCGTGCGCGTTTTTACACGTCACGACCTGGTTACGTAAGTATTCGCAAGGAGATGATGTGATCAAACTCCACGGCCCCCACGGGGTGCCCTGGGAAAGCGAGTTCGAGTCCGGAGCGCGCTCTGCAGTTCGAGCCCCGCGCTTCACTCCGCTCCTCTCCGCTCCTCTTCTACCGTTGAATTGTGTCCTCCGTCGCCCTTCCAAAGTCACCCCCTCCATTTGCCTTTGTGACTTCTACCGCGTGCCTCGCCAGTTCTGGGAGCCTCCTTTTCCTCTAGCCTCTAGCCTGGTATGCCTGGCGACCAGGAGAGGGGGGGAAGGTGAGTGCGAGAGCTAGCCCATGCGGGCCTGTGAGTGCGCCACCTGACTCCTGACTCGCGCCCACTGGGGGTCTGAGTCAGGTTGTTGAGAGCTCAGCTCATGCCAAGAGCCAAAGCCTGAGAGTGGCCGACTGGCCCCCCGGAGGGGAGTTGGAGCCCGGGGGGGAGGGCACGGGGCGCCTCCCCCGTGTGAACTAAGTATATAAACTCAGTTGAATGATTGTACACATTCTGCGTGTAGAGGCCTCTCTATAACGATGAGTTTATCGGCATGCAGTGGCAATATTCCTCAGGGCACAATGGAAAACGGGAATGAAAGGACGGGCATCACCTGCGCTTGGTTGCACGGTTGCACGGAAGAGCAAATTGCTCAGCATAGAGCAAAGGGCGGACGACGACGACAAGATGAAATCAGATAGACGATCCCAAAGTCTTGAGTTACAGCGCAGACTCAATTTGAGCAACGTGAACGATCACGATAGGGCGTTATTCATCATTCTTAATCAATTCATCACTACGGTGGAGAAGAAGAAAGGTTTAAGTTGCAGTACTTGAGTGCCTCTGAGCAATTGCAGAGTATGCTCAGAATCCGTGGAGAATCCTAGAAACGTTCAGCACGCGAGCCACCGGCACATGCGGAAGTTTGCTGTAAGTGGAATGGCTCAGAGCACGTGGTTTCACGGTAGATCACCATGCAACCGTGCAACTCTTTGGCGAATCACCACTGTGCCCATGCTGCCTTGGCACCACGGCGGTGTGCAGCTGGACCTCGCATTGCATGGGTGCTACCCCTTTTCGCCCGAAACAAGACTTGCTTAGGAAACGCACAGCTCGGCCGCATACCGGTCGCGTGAGCTACATCCATACATCCCTGACAGCAGGCGTGCAACACAGCATGGGTGCTTGATCCTGCGAATCCATACTGCTTGAGCAGCGGCGTACTTCGTCCGCTCGGGCAAAGCGCGATACTGCTCTGCGCTTGCCCCGACACCCATCGCGCGCTCGCCGCACAGCCCAGACGCGCTGCTGTACTGGCACCAGGGCTCCATTGGCCAACGGCTCGGCCAAGCAGCATACTTTTTGGCCCGAGAGCAAGGAAGGTTGCCCCAAAAGAAGGAAGCCGGCCGGTCTGACCTATTTTGCCCCCCCCCCCCCCCCCCCAGTACTAGTAGTCCTAGCCTTTTATTTACTACCTCCATTTCAAAACTGAAACCCGTAGGACCTTCAGATCAAAAATATAACTAATAAGCGCTAAACGAGAAAGCACGAAAGCACGCCCATGAACTATGTTACATGGGTTACGTTGGGGCGTAATCCTATTCCCTATTCCCTCAGAGGGTTTCACACTTATGACGAATCGAGAATCGAGAATCGGAATCGAGCATATGACGAATGACGCAAGACCAAGGTCGCGCGTTACCAACATTTTACCCCCTCCCGGTATCGCAAGTGTGCTTGCAAATGCAAAGCGTTTAAAAGGGGGTTGGTCGGAGGCCTTGCGTGCCTTGTCCATAAAGGTTTATATACCCACTTCACAGGGGTATTTGTCAAAAAAATAACCAAACCTGAGGTTGCAGCCTCTTTCATATTCTAGGGCGGTCAAACAGGGGCTTTTTAACTATTAGTAAGGGTTGGGCTGCATTTTTTGACCGTGGCGCGAGGCCCAATAAAAAACCTTCAGGGGGGGCCACCTGCCGCCACGAAAATCTTAGCCAGGAAATGGTGCGATTCTCCCCCCTTCCCCCCCCCTCCGTCACGCGCGCTCACGCTCTACCCGTAAAGAATTGGCGGTCGCGCCCGCGGGGGGATCGGTTCCTTTATATCTATATCTAAGCTACTTTCGGCATTTGATTCCCGCCCGATGCAGCGCCGTGTCGGGCTGCCGACAGTCCGACCACCCCCTGACCCTCTGGCATCATGGCCCGCGCAGCCCACCCAGCTCCTCACAGCGCGCGCACGCGGCTACCCTGGCTGCCGCAGACCCCGCCCTGACTGACCATCCCGACCCGCCCCTCGCAGGATTTGCCCTCACTCGAACTCGGCATCGAGAACCAGGACCAGCTCCGACTCAGTCGAGCTGGCCTCCAAGAGCCTCCAGGCTCCAGGGGTCGCCAGGGGCAGCTGCAGGCCTGCCGCAGGCGCGCCATCGCGCGTGCCGCAGGAGAGGGGAGAGAGAGCGCGGAGAAGGGGGTGGGCGGAGCAAGAGCTCCGCTCACCGAAAAATAGGTAAGTCCCAAGTCCCGCACCTGTTTACAGGATAAGTCGGGGCGGAGGCCGCCGCCCACTCGCCACTCGCCGCCACTCGGAGACACAGGAGGAAGGGGGGGAATGATCACCGGGGGGAGGCGCGGGCCACCGGACCATATAATAAAACATCTGAAGATTCGGGCTACTCATGCTAGCTATGCGGGTCCACGTACTCACGGTACTCACTAACGACATCGCCTATACCCCAGTTTACTCACTTCCTTACACTACCCCCTTCATTCCTTTGTCTTTGGTATCGGGGGGGGGGGCCGCGTGCACTACAACGGGCCAAGTGCAGGGGGTGGGCTGGGGCAGACCTGCTGGTGTGGTGTTCCTGTGGCAAAACAAACGTAAACGCCTGTTGCTTGTGGCACTTCGTGCCCCTGGGAGGTCTCGGCCCCCTCTTCTCGCGTCTTTTTCAAGTGTCGCCGCGCTTTCGAAAGCCGCTTTCGCGGCATTCGCATGTCGCTCGAGGTGTCGGCCTGAAAACATACCGTAAACAGGCGTGAGTATTACCTTTTTGTGTGTCAGATCGTGTCGTTTTTTTTGTCGTGCTTTTTTCGTCGTTCTCTTCGTTCTCCTACGGGCGTGCGATGCCTGCGCGCGCCATGGCCCCCCTCTGAGGGGCCCCTCGGGTCCCCCCAGAGGGCCAGCTGGGCCAGCTCAGGGGGCAGTGGAGGCTGGGGCTGGGCCCCTGGCCTCTCCTGCCTCTCCCTTCTCCCTCGCTGGCCTCGCTGGCCCTGGGTGCCTTCCTGTCGGCTCAGGTGGTCTGTGGCTCAGTGGTGGAGTGGGGGTCAGTACGAGCGAGGGCCAGTGCAGGCGAGTGCGTGCGGCGCGCGGCGCGCGCTCGGCGAGGGTCTGGGCCAGAGTGATGTCAGCTCAGCCCCTGCCAGCAGGCAGGGGCTGAGGTTGAGTGTGCAGGCCCACCCAGGGGGTGTCTGCGATGGAGGAAGGGGGGCACGGGGCCCCCATGACCCTATCAGTTTTACTGATAGTTCGGGCCACCGGACCATATCTAAGCCCTTCACCCCTATCCCCCTAGTAGTGCACGGGGGGAGTCGCCTTATGGCGGGGGGAGAAGGGCCGGGGGAGTGGGGGTGTAGAAAGTTTTCCTACGTGAGTAGAAAGTAGAGAGATGGTCCACGGCCACGTGTGCGGTGAGACTATTATTAAAAGGTTTATTATCATGGTGCAGGTCGCTTCACCGGATCGCTTTGCCCGCCGAGCTGCAGGAGATAGGCCCCTACGCCTTTGAGCACTGCGCATCGCGCTCGAGCATGTGCATATGGAGAAGGGTGATCGCGGGAACCTTGAGTTGTTTTTTGCCAAAAATTGAGTAATACAGACGGGAGGGGAGTACGTGGGAAGAGTGTCCAAGTTACGGGCTAAGTTAGAGGTCAATAGAAATTGGATACCTAAATAGACGGGAGGGATGTGACAAAAAAAGGGAAACTCGAGTTGCACCTTATTCTCTTTTGGGACCGCCTTACGGAGGCCTCTTTTGGGACCGCCTTCGCCAAGGATGCACAGGTGAAAAGATGGCGAAGAAGGCGTATCTCTGAAACCGGTATGGCCATGTTACGAAAACTCTGAAATACATGTTGAAACTAGACTCGTGTGTTTACGTGAAAGAAAACTATAGACATTCGATGGCTCATATCGAGTTCGTCCTCATATTGACGGAACGCGACCTACCCAATATGAGCCAATAAATCCCTTGGATAGCCGGTACATCGAACCAAGACTCATACCGCGTTCCACGAATGCAGCTACGCACGGCCCCTGTGTGTAGTGTTGGAAACGAATAGAACGCAGCACAATCGGGACCCGTGAGGCCATGCGTGAGAGGCCGCAAAAATGTCGGTAAGACCTAGAGCGACTTGATGTATAACAGAAATGCAAAAGGGGAGCGTCCCATTCTCTATGCTTGCCTTTGCCTGCCCTACATGAATCCTCGCTCTTCAAAATGTGCTTGACTGCAGAATTGCTTTCACGTGCTTGCCAAATGAGCGCGGAACACCGAAATTCGCCGTCGCCGACGAGGTGCACTGATCACGTAGCAAAGTCGTTGATGCCGGAGATTGTTGATGCAAGAGGTTAGGCGCTTGCAGTGATCACTACAAGTCGCTGGTTATCAGCTTTGCTTCAATGTTCAGCAACCGTAGAATCGTCCTGCTTCACCGAGTCGCCAGGTAACCTCGGTGTGCGGGTGAAAGATTGCGCTGGCTCCAAGTGAATTAGGATTGGTGCAATCGAATCTTCCCCGGAGACCACGGACGGACTCTCATGCCAGGTCTGACCGCCCATATCGTGACCCACTACAGTCCTGGAGCCACGAAGAGAATCATCACCACTGATGTGGTGTTTCGACCTCAAGGCAAGCCTCCTGCTAGAGGATGCTATCCTCTTCTGCTGCTCCTCCTTGAAATGTTGAAAATATTGCGCAATCCGATTGCAGCCCATTTTGATTTGATCTGCAAAGAGCAGCGTGGCAACGGCGAACGCCACCGCACTTGTGTGAACAACAACCATAGCGGCCTTGTTTACATTACCTGCGAGGCCATAGATTGTTAGGCTCATGCGTGAAATTAGAGTGACGAATAGGTCTATTGAACAGCTGCCAAAAGTGTGCGTTTGTGAAAAGCATCAGTAGCTCACCTCTGGCCTTCATGCCCACAGAAACAATGATCCCAACACGGCTGATCACTGCGGTGACGTAGTATATTCGGCACCGGCAAAGAAGACTATTAAACTTGATGAGGGACAGGAGAGCCCTAGACATGCAGGAGGGAGGAAGTCATTGGGTGGCAAATGCCAAACATAATGAGTCCAACGGTGGGCTGACAAAGATTAAATGCATGGGCTGCTCGCACCAGCAGTATCCAGCGACCTCCACGGCGACGACTATCATGGTGAATGAACGATACACCGTGAGCACCATGTGACCCAGAAAGTGGTAGGCGATGAGGGCCGCGGCAAAAATTGAGATTGCGACGGCATACGCGACAGCACAGCGCACCAGAAAGGCTCTGTTCGTCTCTGCCAGGCTCAGCAGCCTCGGGAGGCAATACGCAAGTTGGCAGGTCTCCATTGCGCCAGTGATTGCAATGAGCTGCCCCACACAGTTGAATGCGAACATCCAATACTCGCTCGTCGCAGGGTAAGCCTTCGAGACGAGGATGTTGAGGATGCCTGCGACAAAGGCCAGCACGTACCACGTCTGCATGATAATCTTGAGGTGAGCGAAGCGGTTTTTGGACGCGAAGACCATCGTTGAGGCAGAAGTCAGCGGGGCGAGCGCTGCCATCGCGGCAAGGAGCATTATGTCGGTGTCGAGGAGGACGAGGCCCGGCATGCCCACCGTCCAGCCGGCGACGAGGACGACGAGCTTTGACTCTCTGCCTGCCAAGGTTCTTTCTCGTATATGCTACATCTTCTCATGGGAACCTGGCAAGATCACTGGGACTTCGTGGACGGGCCCTTCTCGCGTCGTAGTCTCTCGCTCGCCCTCCTCTTCTTCAATCAAGAGAGGCGGGTGTTTCCGCCCTCTGAACGGCTCCGCCCTGCTTTTAAGGTGGTCCGCGGGTGAGCGGGCCCACCCCGGTATAAACTGTGCCGAGGGTCTCGCGGGAGCGTGGGCGAGTGGGCGATGAGCGCAAGGGACCCCTGCAGGGAGCCCCCCTTCTGCGAAGCTGACGATGAGCTGGGGGGGGGAGAGGTGGAGGCTCCAACGCCGCAGGCATCCGAGGTGGCGTGCCATTCACTGGTGGGGCCATCGCCCTCGGGGAGTGCAGGGCAGGAGTGTGCAACATCCGAGACTGGCGCAAGCGAGAGCGGCAGCGCGATTGGACGCGCTGCGCGGTGGGTCTGGAACGCGCTCTCCCCCAAGGTAGTATTGAGCAGACAGGAAAGGAGAAGGAGTCTGCCACCACCTCTGGAGTTCGGCTCACCGGGCGGAGGGGGTGCCCTTCGGAAGCAACCCAAGCGCAGGTCGTTTGCCTTTATTTGGTACCCCTCGTTTCCCAATACGCAATGCGTCGGTACAAAAAAATGTCTAGTATCTAAGCAAAGGCACCCACCTCACAGTGCTCAACCATGTCTACAAATGGAATGGCGGCTGATGATTTAGTACGCAAGCGATTGCAATGGATCATAAAAAAAAAATGGACGAGAACTTTAAAAAATTCATCTTACCTCTCTTTCCGCCATATGGCACTTCTAAATCTGCCATGCAGGTTATTGCGGAAGCATTGGACAGCATCAGTCCGCCGTCGATCCCGGGGGGGGGGCAACAACTCCATGAGGAGGCTGCTTGAGACGAACCCAAATTTGTGGACGTACACTTTCGAATGTAAGTCCTTATTCAGTTCATTCGATTTCAAGCACCATACGAACATTAAAGACACCTTACATGCCATTTGCGAGAACGATAAACCATTCACACTGGTTTATATGATACACACTCTCTTGAGCAAGAAGTTCACTGCGAACACAATCATCAATATGAGTCGTGATGATCTGCTTCGTACAATCAAAGCTTATGTCGATTCGGAATTAATTCCCCAAACCCAAGAATTGCTAAAAGGTGTCGATTCGTGTTCAGCTCCCCAAGTAAAGATTGAGAACAAAAGGCCGCTTATCGATTCGGGTTCAGCTCCCGTAAAGATTGAACCCCCAGGGCCCAGCAACATCAAATACAAAAAAGCTCGGTCCCAGCACACCGGGTCGAGCTCACAATGAGGGCGCTCCTGCCGAGCGAGTCCACCGCTTGGCGATGGAGTTGTACTCTCCGCAGTCAACGGATCCGCCGCCGTCGTCCCTCCTCGGAGTGCTCTCCATGTGCCGTGCCACACCTAACGTCTACTGGGAGGGTCGCGTCCCCGCGTTTGTGGAGCGGTGCCTTGGCTCGCGGGCCATCACGCGCGATTGGGGCGGCGGATAGCGCCCTGGCTACAAGGGAGGAGAAACTCCCTAAAGACCCACCCATAGGGGAAAGCCGCAAGGCTGGGCCCCCACAAAGAGTCGCAACCCAAAGCGCCTCACAGCAACGGCGAGCCGAAAGGCCCGCCCCCCCCCCCCTGACGCCAGACCCAAAGTAGTGCACATGGGTCGACCCCCCGAAACCGAACAAAAAGGACCGAGGGGGGGTGCGAAAGGGGAGAGAGGGTGGGGCAAGGGCGATGTCGGGGGCAGCCCCCAAGGCGCGGGGCGGAGGATAGCAAAGTAGTAGGCATCTTCAAGAATTTTTTTTTCAAGTCCTTCACAGCACTCGTCGCCATAACTGCACCCCCCCCTTTTCTCGACACACGGTGGGAGCGTACGGCACTTTTGGTCAGAGCACACGAGATCGTGACAACAGTCTCCATCGTTTGCACACTCTCCATCCACATCCTTGCATCTGTCTGGCTGCTTCTTCGTGAGTACCAACGCCACGACGGTGGCGGCGACCACGGTGGCGACGACCACCGCAAGGGCAATCAAAAGTCGTTTCGACGGCATATTTACCCATATGCCCATTTTTTTTAGTCCAACGTTCGGTTCGAAACAAACGCGATGCGCTTGCCTCATGGGGGGGAGGGGGAGTCTCCTGAGTTTGCATTCGCTGTGGATAATCGCTTGGTCACGGTCCTGATGACAAAGACGACCACCGCCACGAGCGCGGCGACGACCCCAAGCGTGACCAACAAGGCGGTCAGCATTACTTTGTCGAAGATGAAGCGGAGGGCCAGCTGTGTTGGTGTTTCCACCGAGTCCGCACTGCACTCGACGTGGAGCGAGCGCACCGGGTGCGTCCACCCGATCGCCTTCAGGTCGACTTCTTCACGGCGCTTGTCTTGTGCTTGCGGGTCGTCTACCGACGGGCCGTGTATGGTCGAGCTCACGCCTTTGGAGTGGGGCTCGGAAAAGATAGTCATTTTGCACTAGGGCCTGGTCAGAGTTTCGCGCCGGACCCCCCCAAGTTTCGCGCAAAAGTTTTGCAAAGTTTCGCACCAATCCACCCAAGTTTCGCAATAAGTTTCGCAAGTTTCGCGTATTTTTCGAGGAGTTGTACGTACGTGCATGCAATTTTAAATTTAAATGTAGTTGGTTGCTCCCAAACTTGCAGCCCACTTCTCGAGAGGGCCCAAACTTGTGACGCGCTCGAGAAGCGGCCCAAACTTCTAGAAAAAGTTCTAGAAGTATTGACCTGGGCCTACTTACTACTCCCTTGATCTCCATGCCTGGGTGATCAGGTGATCAGTCCAGAGCTAGAGCATATTCATATTCCGAGTAGAAAGAAGCCTGTAGAAGCTGCTTGGCCACGTGGATATAATGGTAGACCACCATTGAATGAAGTGTAGTGATTGATAGAAGCTTGGAGACGTCGTAGAAAAAAAATCTTCTTAAAAATTCCCGCTACGTATGCGGCGTGAGGCAGCTTGCTAGTGTACCTCCCTACTACCCTACCTTAACCCCTAGCAACCCCCTTCCCCTTCCCCAGTGCCCTCTTTAGCGGAGAAGCTGGTTCCAGGGGGGCCGCGCGCGCTGCTTCGGCCGGGAGTTGGAGAGAAGGGGGTGGGAGATTGTGACTCGTCTCTTGATCCAGTTTCGACTCGGATTATCCTCGTTGATATAACGCGAGATCTTTATTGGGTCTCGGTGCGATTCTTATTAAGAGATTTGGCTACCCTAGGTGATGTTTCTTATGTCCAGGCCTCTCGCCGCCTGCAAGAGGTCCTCTGTTGCTCCTAGATTGAAATCCTTGTCGATAGTGTACAGGGGGCTTATCATTTTCCGGATATGTTTGTTGCTCGGGGCGTGTAGCCCCATGTTCTCGCGCTGTTTTTTCAACCTTTGAAAGAAACCGACCTTCGCCATTACTAATGAGTGGTATCTCGTAAGGATTGCTCTCAGTATTGTTCTAACGGACCTACCGTCCGCGTTGCCATATTGAATGTTGTAAAAGTCCGTAAGGCCTCATCTTGATCATGAGGGGGAGAGGCAAATTGCGTTGCAATGGGAGGATTCGGTTTTGGGTCCGACTGCGGGTCCGCCCGCTTGCGCGAGGGTAGCGTGGGTTGTTGGGTGGGTTGAGGTGGGGCTTGCTGCTTCTGTGTTGGCTGCTGTGCCATGGGTCCAGCCGCTTCGGCGTACGATTTCTGTTGAGTGTTCTTTGAGATGTTGGAGGCCGAAAAGGCCCCCAAGATTGATTGTTGTGTGAAGTGCCCGCCCACGAGGGGTGCACTGATGGTAGGAGTTGCCACCATGGGGGTGACAGCAGTGCTGTCACCCACTATGGGGAGTCCTTGTTGGGGTGGCAGGGCGGCAGTGGCAGGAGGCAGGGTCAGAGACTGGCCCTGCTGGTCTGCAGGGAACAGGACTCTGCCTGTTCCCTGCCTCTGGTGGTGTTGGGGAGGCGAGGGCGGGAGGATCATGTCGACGTCGCTGTCTGTGAGGGGGGCAGCCTGCGAGCGCTTCGGCTCCGGCGGCTTGGGGCGGCCCCGGTGGGGCGTCGTGGCGGCGGGGGGCTGGGAGGTGGGAGCGGTCGGCGCGCGCTCCATCGCTGAAACTATAACGATAGTTTTTCCTTGGAGACGTCGTAGACGTATAGATAGACATAAGAACGAAGATTGATGATTTACCATCGCGGTTATAACGGCAGAGCGGAAAATAGCGAAATAGCCTGCAGAGGCTCGCGAATGCGACACAACCCCTCCACACCAGCCACATTCGCGGTTGGAGAACGGTCAAAATGCGGCCCCCCATATATATTAGCTAGCCGGCATCTTCAATCATCAAAGTGTTTTTCAAAGCCGTGTTTGACTGCCCTAACAACCAATCGAAAAAGAAAAAGAAGCCTATCATCTATCATGACATACACACAGCTCCAAGAGATATTGTGGTGCAATCGCAGTCGACGGGTGCTGTGATCTTGTATGATCTTGTGATCGTGTCGTGCACTAGAAGTTGCGATGTAGTCTTTGTGTGCTATGTGCTACGGGCAATCGCACGAAGTGGTATTCGTCGCAGTCTGAGTAGTAGCGAAGCAGTGGATCGATAAACTAGCGGTGGTGGTATGTTGGCGTGGCCTCAGTCCAACAGCAACAGCGACGACAGCAGCGGCAGAGATAGTGTAGCTGCTAGTGGCAATCGTGTTGTGTTCTCGCTACGGAGCGTCCCAAATATGTCCAATTTCGAGAAGGAGGAAGGAAGATGCAGACACTGAGCTATTCCTATCAAAAGTCTAGGTAGAGAGAGCACGTGCGCGAGGACATCTGTGCATTACGTTGAGCTCGAAGGGCTCTATGACATGTGGGCCGCTCGCGCTGCTGCAGCCAATGCCGCAGCTTTAGCCTCAGCGATAAATTTGCGCAAGGCGCCATTCAAGAATTTGCCGTGGGGATCAAACTTCATGCGGGTTGCCTCGAATGCAAGAAATGGCGCTCCTGAGTCTGAACCTCCATACATCTGCAAGGATATTGACACAGAAATGGAATTGTCAATCAGTGTCAGCCATGTTGAGTGGATCGTGGATGGGGTCAGGATGTCATTGAAGGCAAGGCTGAACCAATTTGCTACCCACACGTCGAGGATCGTGAGCTTATCTTACCATTGCAGCATGTGTGACATCTTGAGGGCGAATTGTCTTGCCAAGATGGGGCCGGCCCTCGTATTTTTTGAGCACGACAAGAATTTCCTCTATGAAATCTTGGACGCCACGTTGGTACGTTGAAAATGTGAACTCGAAGGTAGCCTTGTCGCCACCTGCATGTTAAGAGTGATGGGTTATTGAGTTCGATTCGTTAGCTACCGCAATGGAGCGTAATGTACTACCTGCGGATGGAGCTAGAACGTAGCTGGGATCGACTGCAGCGATGAATCGGGTGTTGTACTGGTAAGAAATGTATCTCCCAGCTTTGCGGTTCCGGTCGACTACGACCTATTGGCACGGAGCAGAATAAGTATTACTTCAACATTTCCCCCTTAGGACATGGGTGGTCTAGTAGAAGAGCAGGCCATCCGTAAAGGTAAATCCGCCGATCTCAGAGGTCAGACGGCACCGGAGAGTCTCACCCAAAGAGAGCACCAGCTCCAGAGCACACTCACCGTGAGTTCATCAAAACAAGAAGGGGCGTTGATCACATCGACGGAGTACTCAATGAGATATGCACGTGCTGTTGGTATTTCGCTCGCCACGTTTGTGCCCTTGAGGACGTTTTCTCCTGGGCGAGCGAGGAACTGCCCGGTGATGTACGCCAGCCATGGGAAACATGCGATGCCATAGTCAATTGTGTAGATCAGGCAAGGAGTTCCGACGATTCGGTCGCGGTGCCCACAACATGGTGACGAGGGCGGGTCGTCCGTTTCCGTCTCATCGTATCGGACTATCTTCTTTCGGTACACTGCATAGCGGAAACCAGATGTGGTCAGCTCATTAATGTTGGTGATTTCGGCTCCAGTATACGTTGACATTGTAGTCCCAGTATTACGGCGGTTGCGCTTTACCTCGAAGCACTGCAGCCGGATTCTGATGATAGCACCAAGTAGACCGAGGGACACCGCGGCCGCAGGAAAGCTGGGATCGCCGTGGGAGATGTGTATGACCTCGCCATGCGCATTGCGAATCCAGATGTCAAGGACGTACGCGCTGCACGGCTGCGTCTTTAGGCCTCCACTATGCGATCCAGTGGCGACCGCGCCACCAATGGAGATGCTAACGGCTGAGGGAACTCCCTTCAGGATGAAACCTGCCGGAGCGATTGCCTGCTCGATTTCGCCAAGGGTGTAGCCTGCGCTGACGAGAAGCGTCTTCGAGCGCACATCGAGCTCGAGCACGTCGCGAAACTCAGAAGCTGCACTTTCATCATGTGAGCAACACAGGTGAGAACGCGGAAAGCAACACGGCTCTGGCTGGCGCATGGCCCGTGGGATCGACTCCACCGTGTCGACGTTTAGCTTGTCTGTGCTGAAGACGTTGTCATATAATTGACTGTGCTGAGTCGCGTCGACCCGCTCGCTCGGTACGCATGCAGGCACGGGCGCCGTCATTGTTGGCTGCACTACGATCACGCGCGCTGGATCCCGTGACGCCGCGACGACCGACCGACACGTTCAGATCCCCGCGGCAGATGATGTTCGTTAGTTTGCTTTCATCGGGATCCGAAAAGGGGTCTACTCTATGAGGTTTCTGGGTTGGGGGATCGCGGGATCACCAATTTACAACTTACACGTGACGCGTGTCTGGGATTGATGACGTTTCTACATCTACTCTGACCTTTCAGGGGTTGTTGCAAGCCCTGGCCGCCAAAGCTCGCGTGGAAGGTCGATAAACCAATAAACGAACACCAACACCAACACAAATCAACCAAAAATGGCAAAATGGCTTGTCCGGACCCTGCGACCCCGCACTGGCCTTTAAGGTCTAAGGTAGCGCACCTGCACCCGGTTCGGACCCCTGAAATTAGAAACTAAAGACAAAGGAATGGAGGGGAAGGGGGGAAGGGAATGAAGGGGAGCAAAGGGACTCAATCAAGGGCGATGTTGTTTGTTAGGGCCACCCCGGCGTAGCCCCACCCCGGCGCAGCCCCACCCCGGCGCAGCCCCACCCCGGCGTAGCCCCACCCCGGCGCAGCCCCACCCCGGCGCAGCCCCACCCCGGCGCAGCCCCACCCCGGCGCAGCCCCACCCCGGCGCAGCCCCACCCCGGCGCGCGAGAACAGGAATGATACGAGCCATGCCACCGGATGGACGAAGCCACAGTCTCCCACCCCCTTCTTTGCTCCAACTCCTGACCGAAGCAGCGCGCGCGGTCGCCCCGGAACCAGTATCTCCGTTAAAGAGAGAACTGGGGAAGGGGAGAGGGGTTGACGGTGGTTAAGGTTGGGTAGTAGGGAGGGTCACTAGCATGCTGCCTCCAGCCGCACACGTAGCGGAGATTTTTAAGAAGATTTTTTTTAGTTCAAGGGCGGGCTTTCTCGTCTAGCTCTTATTAGTTTTATTTTTGATCTACCGGTCCTACGGGTTTCAGTTTTGAAACGGAGGTAGTACTACATATTTGATATTTGGGCACGATTTTGTACATATTTTTACCAAGGCCTAGCTGGATGGAGGCCTGCCGCAGGTGCGCCATCGCGCGTGCCGCACGAGAGGGGAGAGAGCGAGCGGAGAAGGGAGCTCCGCCCACCGAAAAATAGGAAAGTCCCGCACCTGCACCTGTTTGCAAGAAACGTCGGGACTGAGGACTGAGGCCGCCGCCCGCCGCCCGCCGCCCGCCGCCAGCCCGGTAGGCACAGGCAGGAGGAAGGAGGAAGGGGAGAACGGATCACCGGGGGGGGGGGGGGGGGGGGGGCACCGGACCATATCTAAGCCCTTCACCCCTATCCCCCTAGTAGTTCACGAGGGGAGTCGCCTGATGGCGGGGGGAGAAGGGCAGCGGGAGTAGTGGGGGTGTAGAAAGTTTGTTGCGTACGTGAAAAAAGTATTGGGTCCGTGGCCGCGTGTGCGGTGAGAATATTAAATAATTTTAACCCTAATGCTGAGGGGCCGTAGCCCTTGACGGCAACGGAGGCCCTGCCTCGCGATGGGGGTATGCGCGGTTGGTGCATGGCTCGTCCGATGTATGTGTATGTGGTATGTGGCTAAGTGCTAAGTGTGCAAGCGAACAAGACGTTCTACAATTCTACAGATAAAGCGCCCAAAGAGAGTACCCTGCGCGCTCGGCGTCACCGCCCTCGCCTCGCAATGTCGCTTCCTCCGATCGCCGAGCGCTCGGAGCGCAGCTCTATCGACTCCTCGGCCGAGCGGAGCGGCTCGGTGGAAGGCAGACTAAGCCTGCTCACCAAAGCGCAGTCAGAAGATTGGGAGCACGACAGCCGGGCATACATCTTTGAGGAGCGGCTTGAGACGGGCACGATGCACAAGGACATCGGCAATGAGCATTTCAAGCGGGGCGAATGGGAGGTGGCGCTCCGCCGGTACGAGCGCGCCCTATATCACTGCACATTCGATCCAATGCAGATGTACGACCTGATGGAGAAGCATAAGTCTGCCGCCTATGCAGTGCAGGTGCGAGGCCACCTGCGCACGGTTCGAAATGGAGCCTTTATCTAGATGGGTTGTAGCGACACACTCTTCCCAGCAGACACTTCCCCATGCGGTGCGATGATGCGCATCTGATTCCCCATCGGCAATTTGTAGACCCCAGTCAAGCTCAACTATGTGGCGTGCGTGCTGAAGTGCCGCGAGGCGGGCATTCATCTGGCTCCAATCATGGTTGAGGGCGAGGAGGAACCACGTGAACCGCTCGACCGCTGCGAGGAGCTGCTACAAGAGGTGCTGAAGGCGGAGCCCGACAACGCAAAGGCGCATTTTCGCCGGGCACAGCTGCTCCGGGAAAGGGCCGATGTCAAAGCAGCCAGGGATGAGTTGGTACGCAAGCCAACGAGCCCTGCAACGCCACCGAGCACTGTGTGCACATCTATCTATCAACAACGCGATTACAGCAAGCACCCTAGTAGCAATGGCGCGCCTTTGAACGAGTATTGGGCCACCAGCAGCATCTTTTGTCATCTTGACGGTC
Source organism: Isochrysis galbana (assembly GCA_018136815.1). Lineage (NCBI taxonomy): Eukaryota > Haptophyta > Isochrysidales > Isochrysidaceae > Isochrysis > Isochrysis galbana. Next base: position 7,862,339 of record CM030932.1, read on the forward strand.
GCCCTCGCCCGGACCCTCTCCATCTGATGCCTTGAAATGCGGTCGTGTCATCTAAGTGCCCCCGTGTTTGTTCCGGACCATGCCCAGTATCCACACTGTGTGTCTACATCGAATCCTTGTTGTTTTCTGAGACATCCACGTTCTGATGTGCTTTGTCATCATTCTGTTAACTGCAGGCGACAGCTGAAAAGCTAGCCGGCTCGACCGCTAGTTTGCTTTCAGAGCGCACCAAACTGAACGCCATGGCCAAGGAAGAACGCGAGCGCGAGCGACAATTGTTTTCCGGGAAAATCCAAGCCACCTCTAAGGCAGCGGAGGAGGCTGCTGTTGCGGCGCGGAGAGCGGCTAACCACCGCCGTGTGGCCTTGCTACTTTCGCCTTTCACTGCTCCCATGAAGTTGCTATGGCAAATTTCCGCGCTGACCGTCGCAGGTTTTCTCAAAGTGATGGCCAAACTACAAGCTTGGCTCAAGCAGTGTCTGGCCAACTCCAGAACGTCGAAGCCACATCGCTCGAACGAGCGATCGACAAGAGAGCCCATGGATCAACATGCGTCTCAATGATGAGATGTCGAGGTCACTTTGGCTATGCGATGCGCACTCCCTTGGTTGGTGCATTTGTTTTCTCAGGGGGAGTCGTTAGCCGCTAAGTACGGAACAGATGTTGCGCTTGCTTGCATTCGATGTGGTGGAGTACAATCGTGCATAGGGAGCATGACTGGGTGTGGCGGGCTGGGGTGGCTATGTGTGGTACAGGTGGTGGAAACCGAGGGGCAACTTCTTGATAGTGTTGAATACCAACTAACATAGTCAATTGCACCTAACAGACCTCTACAACCAAACCTTCGACACAGGCCTAATCCCGTACACTATGAGGGAGGGAGATATCATCCTGCTTTATAAAAAAGGAGACGCACGCGACCCTAGAAACTATAGGCCCATAACACTACTACAGAGCGACTACAAGATACTAGCCAAAATACTAACCAATAGGCTGAGCAAAGTAATTGGTAATATTATATCCGACAATCAACTAGGCTTCGTGCCTAGAAGACTGATTAGCGAAGCCACCCACCTTCTGCAACTGACAAGTGCATACCTCGACGAAACAGGAGAGCCGGGCCTCCTCCTAGCACTCGACTGGGAAAAAGCTTTTGACAGAGTCAGCTGGGAGTTCTACCACCTGACCCTCCGCCTCCTCAATTTCGGGCCCGACTTCCAGCACCTAGCAAAAGCACTTACAAGCGAGGCGGCAAGACCCGTCCGCACGATTAAAATCAACGGGGGCCGAAGCTACCCCTTCACGATAGGGAGTGGGATGCCCCAAGGATGCCCCCTCTCGCCGCTCACCTTCCTCCTTACGACGGAGGCTCTCACCCGCGCCATAAACAGTGACCCCGACATACAAGGGGTTAACCTCAACGGATACGACCTGAAGATTAGCCAGTTCGCCGACGACACGGCGCTCATCACGAGCGACTACACAAGCCTGAAGCGGGCCCTAATGTGGGTGCGGACGCACGAACGGGCCACGGGGGGCAAAACAAACGAAGCCAAATTTCAAGGAATCCGAATGGGCTCGCAAAGGCTACGCAAGCCGCCGTGGGACATGCGTAAATACAACTGGATAGAGAACGATCAATACCTCACCATACTAGGCGTCCCGCTAGGAGCCCCGGAAGCCCTCAAGCCCTTCTGGAAGAAACTCGCAGACAAAGTGGACAACAAAGCAGCCAGACTGGCGCCGATAACGCGACACATGACCATATTCGGTAGGACCAACATAGCGAACTTTATAATATACGGCACACCACGCTACTGGATGCAAACGTTGGCGCTGGGTTTATTTTACTGCGTTTTTGTCCTGCATATGGGGGTGGGAAAAAATTGGCTGATTTATGCCCCATATAAAAAAACTTTTAATATTCTCGCCTCGCCCGTGGCAATGGAAGACACTCACGAAGCCACGCTCTTTTCTCCTCCCTCTCCCTCACTCCCTGCCTTGCGGCAACTCCCCTCGTGCTCTACTTAGGGGCCCGGGTCGTTTGGGGGGTCCGAGCTAAGCGGGGTGCACCAGTCCCCAACGGTATGTTCTCGCCTCCCTCTTGTTCCGTTGAGTGACCTGTCTATACTGATTTATGCCCCATATGCTAGTGGAATCATACTGTGGAAATGAGCTCCTACTGTGCATATGAGCCCACGTTGTCTATTCATCTGTGCACTAGGCGTGCAAAATGGCGTTCACAAGTATGTCTGCGGTTTGGCAGCCAAGTGCGCAGCATACAGATGCCAGGCGATGGATGAACATGAGCGATGTGAAATATAGGTCGTTTGCCTTCATTTGGTACCCCTCGTTTCCAAATACGCGATGTGTCGGTACAAAAAAAATCTTATTGTATTTGAACAAAAACACCCACCTCACAGTGCTCAACCATGTCTATAAATGGAATGGCGAATGGCGGCTGATGATGTAGTACTCAAGCGATTGAAATGGATAACAAGAAAGATGGACTATAACTTTAAAAAATTCATCTTACCTCTCTTTCCGCCATATGGCACTTCTAAATCTGCCATGCAGGTTATTGCGGAAGCATTGGACAGCATCAGTCCGCCACCGCCGGTTGGGGTCAACCCGGGGGGGAGCAACAACTCCCTGAGGAGGCTGCTTGAGTTGAACCCACATTTGTTGACGTACACTGTCGAATGTAAGGCCTTATTCAGTTCATTCGATTTCAAGCACAATACGAACATTGAAGACACCTTACATGCCATTTGCGAGGCTGATAAATCATTCACACTGGTTTATATGATACACACTCTCTTGAGCAAGTCCACTGCGAAAACAATCATCGATATGAGTCGTGATGATCTGCTTCGTAAAATCAAAGCTGCTCACGTCGATTCGGAATTAACTCCCCACCTCCAAGAATTGCTAGAAGGTGTCGATTCGGGTTCAGCTTCCCAAGTAAAGATTGAAAACAAAAGGCCGCTTATCGATTCGGGTTCAGCTCCCGTAAAGATTGAACCCACAAGGCCCAGCAACATCAAATACAAAAAAGCTCGGTCCTATGGCACCGGGCCGAGCTCACCTGCCGAGCGAGTCCACCGCGGCAAGGGGGGGCACTGCACTCGACGTCGAGCGAGCGCACCGGGTGCGTCCACCCGACCGCCTTCAGGTCGACGTCTTCACGGCGCTTGTCTTGTGCTTGCGGGTCGTCGGCCGACGGGCCGTGGATGGTCGAGCTCACGCCTTTGGAGTGGGGCTCGGAAAAGATAGTCATTTTGCACCCCATCCTCGCAGATGCCTGCTTGGGGTCCTGGAGGTTCACCTCGTACTTTCCCGTTCCAAAGCCATTCCTATCGACGCGGGTCGCGCACAAGGGGACGGGCTACGCGGTGCTCGGCGTGGGCGTCTACCAGGCCCTCTCGGGGCGCGCCCTCATGCCGAGCCAAGGCGACGCTGTTCTCGTCGCGTACGTGGTGCTCCTGGGCCTCTCCTTCGGGGTGCTCGCGGGGGGGCTCATGGTAGGGTGAGAGTCCCCACGGAGAGGGGAAGAAACCCTGAGTGAAAGGAGACCAAATGAAGGCAAGCCGCCTATTGGTGTATAAATAACTATGGACATGTGATGGCTCCATTCGATTGATGTCCCATAATTGACGGAACGACGCCTTCTAATTGACCACCCAGACGCGCGACCGATCATTATAAGTCACAATACGATAACAAAGTAGCACACAGCAACGACGAAACCCTGCAATAATTTTATGATATAAACAGGTCACTCAGCAGCACAGGAGGAAGTTGAAAAAAAAACCTTTTAATATTCTCGCCTCGCACGTGGCACTGGGTCGCATATCCGTAGCCACGCCCATTCCCCTTCCTCTCCCTCATTTCCCGCCTTGCGGCAACTCCCCTCGTGCTCTACTTAGGGGCCCGGGTCCTGCGGGGTTCACGGGTTGGGCGGAGTGCGCCTGCCCTCAGCGGTGCGTGCACGCCTTCCTCCTATGCCGCTGAGTGACTTGCATATCCTAGATGCGCACAGGAGGAAGTTGAGAACACGCCGCTGAGGACAGGTGCACCCCGCTCCGCTCGGACCCCCCACATGACTCGAACCCCTAAGTAGAGCACGAGGGGAGTTGCCGCAAGGAGGGGAGTCAGGGTGAGGAATAAGGGAAAGGGGCGTGGCTACGAGAATATGACCCAGTGCCACGTGCGAGGCGAGAATATTAAAAGTTTTTTTTTACCGCACAGTGTCGCGGCGGCGTGCATGCAAGCAAGGGGATCGCAAGGGGACACAATGCAATCCGGGCGAGAAGACGGCCGCTTGTTTGGCGAGAGGAAGGAAAGCAAGTTACCAGTCACATAGACGACTCAAGCTGACTCACAAAGCATTGCGCAACAGCACTCATATGAATACGGGGCAGAGAGACAGAGGGCTGCGAGCTTGAGGGATAAAAAGAGATCACATGACACACTAGCAGAGGTGAAGCAGACGCCATTCAAAGCATATTGCGCTGATGCCAAGGCCATACCTTAATCATTCGCCCCTTGCTGCCGGACTCACACCGCACACCATCCGCAGAGGGTCAAGCCTATGCGAGTACGAGAATGCAAGAGACGAAAGGTCGTCCGACAAGCATTAAGAAGATACAACTGTTGTAGTGCTGACAAATCCATTGTGTTTCTGCACTTGCTGAAAAAGTTGCCGTGTTTGACTCCTCAAAGATCAGACCTACTCCGCAGCTGCACCATCGTTTACAGAGGACGTCACTGTCGGCGTCGCCTTCATCCGAGGCGGCGGGGCTCCCGACTCGAGCTTCTGAGAAAAGTAGTCACACCCGAAACGCACTATGTCATCTGGCTTGGCGCGAAGAATCTCGCGCATGAAGTCTTTGAGCATGGGCTCGAAGCCATCGGGCACTCTCATGTCTTCTGCGGAATAGCCAGACATCTTATTTTGATGGTCTACGTCCCACGTGAAACGCAGTACCTTGCACTCGCTCGCCGGTTACCTCTCCCCGCTTCTTCACCCTCGTTCGTTAACTCCGCGTCCGGCACCCAGGGATGCAACGACTTGCTCAGAGAGCGAGAGTATTAGAGTTTTCTTGTTTGTCCTGGGTTAATCCTAATGCTGGGAGTCCCTAGCGGCATAGCGATAGCGGCCCCCTGGATGGGAAATACGTATCTACCGTATTTGGCCGGAGACCAAACCGGCCAAATACATATGTATTTGGCTGTATTTGAAGCGCGTCTTAGGTTGTAGGCCTCGATTGTATTTGCAATGTATTTGGCTTCAAGCCAAATACACTACAGGCCGGTCTAACCTTCATTTATAATTATAACACTAGTCCTAGCCCCACTGAGGGTCCCAGAGGCCCACTATCGCGGTGGTGCCCATGAGGCAACCACCGCGGCTTGGGCGAGGCAGAGCGCCATCGCCGATCGCATCGCCAATCGTATATCGCCGGATAAGATTCTTACTACATTCACGCGCACGCACATTCACATAAACATAAACGCACGCGAAACTAATAGTAACAAAGTAAGAGCGCGCGGGGAAATTTCTGTGCCGCAAGAATGCCCCGCGCGGACTCGAAACGGCCGCGAGGGAGAAGTGAGAAGCAGAGACCTCAGTATAAACATAAGGCGGCTTGCCTTCATTTGGTCTCCTTTCACTCAGGGTTTCTTCCCCTCTCCGTGGGGACTCTCACCCTACCATGAGCCCCCCCGCGAGCACCCCGAAGGAGAGGCCCAGGAGCACCACGTACGCGACGAGAACAGCGTCGCCTTGGCTCGGCATGAGGGCGCGCCCCGAGAGGGCCTGGTAGACGCCCACGCCGAGCACCGCGTAGCCCGTCGCCTTGTGGGTTCAATCTTTACGGGAGCTGAACCCGAATCGATAAGCGGCCTTTTGTTTTCAATCTTTACTTGGGAAGCTGAACCCGAATCGACACCTTCTAGCAATTCTTGGAGGTGGGGAGTTAATTCCGAATCGACGTGAGCAGCTTTGATTTTACGAAGCAAATCATCACGACTCATATCGATGATTGTTTTCGCAGTGGACTTGCTCGAGAGAGTGTGTATCATATAAACCAGTGTGAATGATTTATCAGCCTCGCAAATGGCATGTAAGGTGTCTTCAATGTTCGTATTGTGCTTGAAATCGAATGAACTGAATAAGGCCTTACATTCGACAGTGTACGTCAACAAATGTGGGTTCAACTCAAGCAGCCTCCTCAGGGAGTTGTTGCTCCCCCCCGGGTTGACCCCAACCGGCGGTGGCGGACTGATGCTGTCCAATGCTTCCGCAATAACCTGCATGGCAGATTTAGAAGTGCCATATGGCGGAAAGAGAGGTAAGATGAATTTTTTAAAGTTATAGTCCATCTTTCTTGTTATCCATTTCAATCGCTTGAGTACTACATCATCAGCCGCCATTCGCCATTCCATTTATAGACATGGTTGAGCACTGTGAGGTGGGTGTTTTTGTTCAAATACAATAAGATTTTTTTTGTACCGACACATCGCGTATTTGGAAACGAGGGGTACCAAATGAAGGCAAACGACCTTACAGAGGTTAGAATGAGCATCCACGATGCATGAGATGGATGTATCCATGATAGACGATACGCATCTATGATGCACATATCACATATCATGGATGTATCCATGATACCCCCTCCTAAGCAGAGTACGGGTACGACGCTCACAACCAAACGTCGAAGAAGATTCAAATCTCGCAGAGAGTCGAAGAAGAGAAGGAATCGAGGAGTTGAAGAATCCGATGAAATTGGTTGCGCGGACATGGTTTCGTCAAAATGTCAGCAACCATCTGATGCCCTTTGACGTGCTTGAGCGTGAGGATCTCCCCCGCGTTTCTCTACCTGCTTCTGGGGGCAATCAGGTTTAATTTGCGACCTCTCCGTATCTCCCCCTTAGGCACATCGCACTTCTCTCGTCTTATTCGATAGATAGGTCTCTTGGGATCTTGGGATCCTGCGTAGCAAGATTGCAAGATTGCCCCTCGTTTCCGTTATTGCTATTGCTATGGTGCGATTCCCCTTCCAGACGAGATCGCCGACAGATCGCCCTCTGAACGTCATCCGTCGTCGTCTGATCGGAGTGTTTGGGTTTGATTTCAGACGAGTTACGTGAGAAAGTCGTGGGACGAGAGTCGGAGTGTTTTCCTGGGTGTCTGTGTCCGTCGGCTTGTCGTCAGCCGTCGTATCCGTCGCTCTAGCTCTCGTCGCTCTCGCTCTCGTAACACTCATACCCTACAATCTCTCCTCGCCTCGCCAGCCCCTGCCATCACAGCCCTCCTCTCACTCGCCCTCGCCGCTCGCCGCTCGTTCGATGTCGCTTTCGCCGCCGTTCTCGCCCTCGCCCAAGCCCGCCTGCCCGCCTTCCTCTGCAAGCCCGTCAGCACCTCCGAAGTCGTCCCCTCCGCCGCGTCTGCCGCCGGCATGCCTCCCTCCTCATTGCCCTCAGGCCCTATGGGCCATCCCAATTCGTCATACGTTTCCCCTCCCCTTCACTGGGAATAGATCCAACATTTATAACAAAACACGCTCAGTCAGAATCAAACACAAACACCCTCCCTATCTCACGATGGGGGTGTGCGCGGTTGGCGCATGGCTCGTCCGGTGTGTGTGGCTAGCTAGGGATGCTACTAGTAGCCAACCGGGAACAGAGGATCCTCTACAATGAGCGCCCTACCTACGGGCGACTCGGCTATCCCCTCCCACATTCCCACCCGCGGCAGTAAGGAGGTAGAGAGGGACGTGCACTGGATTGATTAAAGAATCCTCGGCTGGAAAGAAAACAGATTCGCCTTTTCTTTTTCTTTTTTATTCTCTGGGAACCGACTATTGTAGCAGCCACCTTTTTTCGCTATCCTCCCCCCCCCCCCCTCCCCCCCCCCCGCCCCCCCGTCTCCCTTCTCCATCTTCCTCCCCCGCCCCCCCTCCCTCCTCCCCCCCCACCTCACTCCGCGCGCTCTCTTGCTCGCTCGCTCGCTCGCGCTCCTCCCACCCTCCCTCCTCCCTCCTCCTCCCTCCTCCTCCCTCCTCCCTCCTCCCTCCTCCCTCCTCCCTCCTCCCTCGCTCGACCCGCGCTCACGCCCCCGGCCTCGTCTCCTCTCTCTTCTCCTCTCCTACCGATTCGCTAGGCGATCCCTAAGCGCCTCGCCTCTGCTCTCCTCTCCCCAGCCCACTGCCTCTGCTGTCCACACCGCCCGACCTCTCGCGCTGATGATGGACGCTCCGGGCACTCCCGGTAGCCAGCGGCTTACCCCGGGCGCTAAGGACCCCGAGAGCCCAGGTGCTCGTGTGTGCAAATCGTTCAGCCTGCACCGACTCCGTTCGATCCTCCACTCCTCTATCGGTGCTGAGCGCAGGCAGTCCAATAAGTGCTCTGGAGGTGACGGCCCGGCACTCCGCACCTCGGCAGAGGCGGAGAAGCAGGAGTCGACGGACACAGTGTCCGATTTTCTAGAGCGCTCGGCACCGCATTGGTCCTCACAACGTGCCCAGCGCTCTTTCCTTCGCGCTGATTCGGGGATGAAGACATCACTTTCGCGCAATGGAGCTGATGGAGGCCACGAGGCCCACCCTGTACCAGACGGCATCGTCACGTACGTACGCATGCTGCGCGGCTGGCCTCTTCGAAACTTCTTCATCCTTTTATGGTTTACCTTCACAATCTCTGGTGCTTCCGTTTACATGCCTCTGACTCGCATACTCAAAATCTCGGTGCGTGGATGCCACCTCCTCCGTTAGTATGCCATTGGTGTCGTTGAGCACTCCGTTCTAATCATCACTTCGTGTCGCCTTCTGGGTGGTGAAATCCCAAGCATTGAGCCCGTGACATACTCATGGGTTTCACCTGTCGGGGCTTGGGCGAGCCCCTGCGCCTTGGCGTTGACATGACTTCTCTTCCGCCTTTCGCTCAAACACCACTCTGCTCCCCATTCACTTCGCCCTCCTTGTTTGTGCAAGATTCTTGAAGACTTGGCATAGGAAGACTCCAGCACGTTGTGTGATGTGCAACATTTCATTCCATGGCCGCCCTTGATTCAGGTGGAACCGCCGTACGGATCAGAATCTGAAGCCGCAAAGATTACCTATTCGGAAAACTTCCCACCGGAGCCGGTCACGCTAGTAGCCCTGCTTTCCGCAAATGTACCCGCCGGCAGCAACGACACTTTGATCAATCCCGATGCTGCAATGTTAGTGATTGGCTCCTTCGAGGCTTGCGATGCCCGCCCAACCTACTTCACCCGACCACTTCCATCCCGCCCCTTCGCCCCCGATACCACCTCCAAAAGCTTGACGCGTGGCATGCCGTCCTGCCTTGGTGGCGAACATGGAGTGGCCTCCTTAGTCGATTCTCCTGACCTCCTTGAGAGCTCCGCCCTTTACGGCCACCCTAGGTATCCCACGTTGTATCCCCCATTTTTTGGATATGACCCTACTGGCGCGCTCACTGCTGAAACTGAGGCCATTTCGATCGATCTGAAACGGATGGTTCGGCCACATCTGAAGCGGTGCGAGTTCAATTACTACTCCTTCTTTGACATGCCCTTCGAGGTACAGATGGTTGCACACGACTTCCTCTTCCCATCTCGATGGTAAGTTGATGGTTCAAGTATTTCCGTTCCATTTTGGCGTGTCCACTCTCCTTTTTGCGCCAGTCTCAAATCGCAGAGGTCATTTTCTTCTCTACGTTCTCAGGAATGGGCGCGAGGGTATGATTGCGGTTCATTTGGTCTCTTGCGATGGCCACGCCATTTACAAGGAATGTGTGTATAAACAAGAGCCATTTTGCGAACCCGTCAAGGAGCTGCTCGAAAGTTGGGCTGCCTATCGAGACCAGAGGACCAATGCTCAGGTGATCGGACCAATCTTCGTTCTCACTTTGTCCCGACTGCCGTCGGGAATGGCGAGGCGCCGCAGGCGCGACTTAACTTCTCAGCCTCGTTGCTTCACGTGCACCTGTGCAGGTTTCGCTCACGTTCGTGTCATACCCAGTCGTGTATGAAGACATCATTCTTGGCATCGAGTGGGGCATGGCACTCTCGACGGTAGCCACAGTGCTAGCGTTCATCGTGCTCGCAGTGATGTTGAAGAATATTCGGCAGCTCTTGCTGGTGAGGTTCGCATTGTTGCGATGTACAAGCGTTCGAGGATAAAAGCTCCGTGGCGAGGTTGCACGACGCGCCTCGCCCTCATCCGCCCCACTTCACACACAATCCCAACTGCAGGTTACCGCAAATATTCTTTGTGCGATTGGGACAACGCTGCTAATCATGTACCCTATATCGTACTATGTTATGGACGTCAATGTTTGTGCTCCAGCAATGCTCGTCGCCGTTGCTTTAGCAATGTCCATTGACTACTCGTTGTTCCTCCTTACGCGATTCAACGAGGAACGAGCCAACGGGCGAAAAATCAGCAATGCGCTTGAAGTGGCACTCGCCACGCAGGTGTGACAAGCATGTTTGCTAGCACTTCAGAGCAGCTTAGCTCGCATCCTGCCTGCCCCAAACGAGACTTGAGTAAGGCCGGTACCATCACCGACTGCACTTTGATTGGTCTTGCACCCTACCTTTCCGAAGGGGCATACTATCATTGTATCTGGCGCGACACTCGCCCTTTGCTTCACCTCGATGCTCATCTTGCCTACGTCCACCATTACCTCTATGGCAGCTGGTGCTGCAACTGCTGTCTTGCAGGTTCGTCGCACCCTCTTCCCTTGAGTGTCCGCTCAACTAGAGTCGCTCACCCTGTCCCGACCCCTACTCGTTACCTTCTCAGTCGGTCCTCGTCTCACTTTCATTGACCCCGTCTCTCCTCCTCTCCTTCCCACGCTTCTTCACCTCCAACCGTATGTTTGGCCTCACGCTCGATGGAACACCTTTTGGAGGCCCGGTTAGACTATCTATCGCAAATGCGCTTGGGAATGTTGGCCCTACCCTCGCCGTTGAACCTGCCGGGCGGAAAGAGTCGCTTTGGGCAGAGTTCGGCCGGTTTGCTCAGGTGATGCGCCAATGGCAGATCATTGCGATGCCCATCGCGAGGGCGTCAGTTGCATCTAAGCCTATGCTCCTCCTTGTCCCCTTTATGGCCGTCAACACTTCCCTATTCTGATGCTTATATCCCGATAGGTGAATGCCAAGTGCATGGCGTTGCTACTTTTGGCCGTTTGCGCTCCCTTCGCGGCAGCGCTCACGCGCTTCACGTACGTCGAGGATCTGACACCACTCATGCAGACGACGCATCCTGCCACACATGCATTCATCAAGCTTGGCAACACATTCGGTCAAGACTTATCGACGCCGGTGAGGGCCTGAGTGAAGCGTGCATGTGGAGTGGCCGCTTTCACTCAAGACCATGCTTTATCTACAACACTGTCACTTCCATCCGCAAGCACGTCCATGGTTCTAATCATCCATGCCCCGTCGTCTCTTCTTAGGTGATGCTACTAATTCTCGCTCCATCCAAAGAGGCGATGGCCTCTCGCGAATGGAGTCTTGCTACTTGCCACATGCTTGGACAACTTGCCGAAGATGTCACTGTAGAGATGGCAAGGCAAGGCTACCCTGGTGAGATTTACTTCCACTCTGAACACCCACGAGCCGAGCTGCGAGTTGATGACACTAGCTCCGTAAGTTGTGCGAATTGATGGGACTATTCACCACCCTGATCTTAGGCTACAAGATGGAGCCGCAGGACTTCAACGGCTTGATGATTTTCAATGGGGGGTGCCTCGCAGACGGCCTTCACTGGGGCATCATTGACGTGATGCCGGCTGTACACATGTCGGGCGCTTATGACATGGTCGCAGACCTTCTTTCAAATAGAGAACAGACAGCTACCCAGGTACTTCACAATTCATGTCGGCTTGATTTCCTGAGCTGTGGTCACCTTGCCCACCATGCAACTTGCTCGCTTTCCCGCCCACTTGCACAGGTTGTGGTGCACTGCAAGGTGGACCTCTTCTCAGCAGAAGGCGAAGCCTGGATGCGAGCCGTCCGAACATCATTGCCGCGGCCACCCGTCATTCGCCAACCGCTAGGTTCGCGTCTGGCTGACCCGTCCGAGTTCGCGCCATACGGAGTGTACGACGGGGTGCAGGTGATAGCATATTGATAGCTTGATGGCGCCAACTGCGGCGTGCGCCACAGTCTTGAGGGCTAGTGCACATCCGAGTGGAACGCGCTGTGATGGTCGATTGTGGACTCCACATCCGCGTTGACCCAGTGTACTTTGCACGCAATAATTACGCGTAGCCCATGTTCTTGAGATACCTCACTTGGCACACCTCGTCGTTCTACTCTCGCAGATCGGCGCTCTCCATCTGTATGGTATGCCACTTGAGCAAATGGATGGCGCGCAGTATACTCTTCGGCGCATGCCGCTCGTTGCGCTGGCCATTGCTGGCATTGTATTCATCGTGCTCGGAGGCTCCTTCGGCGCATTCCTCATCCCGCTGCGCGCCGTGTTATGTATAGCATGGATGCTCATCGTCACGTTTGGAGCCTCCGTCATGGTCTATCAGTTTGGGTATCTACGCTTCCTCGGTCTCTCTGCTTTGGCGCCCTCCTCGGGACAGGTCCGTGTTCAGAGATTTTACCCGTCATGCATCTTCCACTCGCCTCCAGCGACATGGTATTTTGCTATTTACCCATGATCTGCATGTTTTAGGCGCTCTTCTGGATCTCTCCATCGGTTGCCATCGCCGTTCTCGTCGGGTTGGGGCTTGATTATGATATCTTTTTAATGGACTCCGTCATGGAACATTGGTACCATGGTAAAGGAGGACGCGCTGCTGTCATCGAGGCATTGGATCAGGCTGGCACTATCATCTCTGCCGCAGGAATCATCATGTTCCTCGCATTTGGTGCACTTGGAGCCTCAACCACGCCCGTGCTCAATCAAATCGGGTTCATGCTTTGCGTCGGTGTGTTGCTCGACTGTTTCATTACAACAAAGGTGCGTCCTCGGGCTTCTATTCAACATTTCGGGGAGCGCTTCAAGATTCCTGATGGAATCTCCAGACCAACCTCATCCTTGATCATTGTTGCGCCACGTCACACCTTGTTTTCAGATAACCATCCCCTGTTTAATGGCCCTCGTGCCCGAGGAAGCCAACTTCTGGCCGTTGATGAAGCAGCCTGCCTTAGTGACGGATCCCGAGCAGCAAGCCAGCATGCGCGACTTCGGCCTTTCGCCGGGCCGATCCACTTCAGTCCGACGATCGCTATCTTGGAGATGGAAGTACGGAGGAGCCCTCGAATTCAACGCTACTGCACCGTTTTGAGGAGAAAACATCATGCACGCTCAGCCCGCGAGCCATCTTTTCCACAAATCGATCCGCCATCTCGGACACTTGAGCTGAGAGCTTCCCCCCCCGTGCCCACCCCCGGCGCGTAGTGGAACCGCCCCGCTGAGTGCTACTATCTAACAATGAAGTACAATATTGTCGGCTGGCATTTGCACAATATGCTCTCCGTCTAGCCGGCTTCCAACTCTATTCTATGACCCTGCGTGCGTATCGCTCATCCGTGCCGGGCTCGCTTTCTCGGCTTTGGCTATGGCGACCCAACCTCTGTGTCAATGTACGTCCCCTGCTAGCATACTGATGCTTGAATCGAAGCGTGTTGACGTGCTCTCTATCTGCTCGGGAATGAAGGTTTTCCGAGGGGACACACCATCTTGTATGAATCGTGTTGTGCTTGGATCGCAATGTTGGCGCTTGGCCATGCACACGCCACATGTATATATGAGCTATACAGGGCGCCGCACGTGTCGGGAAATCACAGGACTCCTTCCTCATATTCGCTTGAAATGTGGGAACCTCGCGCAGGGATGGATTTGGGGCTGAGGAATTGGATTTTGGGGTATTTGTCGCTTATCTTTCATGCGCGTCCGTTAAGCGTGTTCCTCATTCCGAACACGGGGGTGGGGGCGGTGGGGGACATTCAAGAGCGCTCGAGTGCACCCTCGGTTGTTAATATAGTCATTTATGGCACGTTCGGTCCTACCGGCTGGGTCCGTTGGCGCGTGCGAATGACTACTCGTGATGATCGGTACTTGACTTGTACTTGTGTGGTATAATAGCGCCGCCTCCCCCACCATGCCCCCCTCCCCCACCCACTATCGCCGGCTGCTCGCCGTGTATCGTCTAGCTGACGGATCCGAGGTTACCACTGCCTCAAATGGGAACAGAAGGGACGGAAGGGAAGCGGCGAGAGGCGCGGCGGAAGTTGGGGGGTGGCCAATGACGGGCTGGACCACCTCCTCAACAGAGAAAGGCGGGAGGATGGGCTTGGGCGAGGGCGAGCGCGACGACGGAGCGGACATGGCTGGGCGGATCGGGTTGGAAGGCGAGAAGCGCTCAATCACCATCACCCACCGCATGGAAAAGCGTTCAATCACCATCAGCCTACACGTGGAACGCGCTCAATCACCATCACCCCCACCGCATGGAAAAAGCGTTCAATCACCATCAGCCTACACGTGGAACGCGTTCAATCGCCATCACCCCCACCGCATGGAAAAGCGTTCAATCGCGGAAGATCCCCGCCCGCCTCCCCCCCAACTGCCCACCCCCTAACTGCCCGCCTTGCACATGCGGCAAGTATTGTCTCTGTCCGCGAACCGGTTGTAGGTGCCTATCCTTCTGTGGGTTAGGTGCTTGAAGTGGAGGTGTGTATCTCTCACCGTCATCATCGGGGATGTATATATTGTGGCTAAGGCGCCTTGCCTTCATTCGGTGCCAGTTTTTTTTTCTGTCGTAAACGTCGGCTAGATAAAACCCGTAACGAAACGCTCGGCTGCGTGGTGGGGCTGAGGCTTACAGGACTGGAGCATTGCGCCCACTTCGTCGCCGCGCCACTTGCAGCGCAGCGGTCCTACGACTCGCGCCCCGTGGAAGCTTCGACGAAGGGCTTGGTGCGCGTGAACCCGCTGTCGGGTGGGCGCTCGGGCGAGAGGGAGTCTCCTGAGTTTGCATTCGCTGTGGATAATCGCTTGGTCACGGTACCCGTATGTCCATTTTTTTTTTCAACGTTCCGGCGTCGCGCTCGCCGTCGGCGTGGGTGCCCCCTTCTCGCACCACACGCTCGGGATCGTCGCCTTCGGAGGGTGGGGTTAGCCTTGAGTAGGCTTTCGTCTCTCGGGCGTCCATATGGCTCGATGTTTCCGCTATGTTGTCTCCCCCTACCGAGGTTTCCGTGTGGATTGTTCTTTGCGTATGCTCTCTCTCAAGTTGGTGCTTGTTGTGGTGGGCCTCCTGGGCCTGTGCCACTTGCGACGTTCGCGCGCCCGTGGCTCGCTTGTCCGTTTGGCCTTCGGGGGCGTTGGGGGGCATCCCTCCTGGTCTGCCTCCCTTTTTGCTCCTGTGCCCCGTGCTGGGGGTTCCTGACTGCTCTTTGTTCAACCCCTTGTTGTGGTGCAGCATTTCCCCATTGGGGTTCTGCTGAAGATGGTGCCGGGCCGGCCCCTCGCGCCGGAGCGCGAGGGCGGTACCGCGGTTATGTAGGGTCCCAGCCCGGAGGCCTTCCCTTTGGAAGCGTCCCACTGGTGTGGTGTGACTGGTGTGGCTGTGTGTTGTGTTGGAGGTGTGCTGTGTGCTGGCTGCTGCCAGCATGGCAGCCTTGTTCGTGGCGTTCGCGGTTGTCCGCGGGCGTGGCAGGCTGGCTCCTGTGCCCACCTGGCTGGGAGGGTCGTCCTGTCTCGGTCGCTTCGGCGACAGCGGGGTGTCACTCAAACCTTCGTCCATCTCGGCGAGGGCAGCGGCAGCGAGGGAGGGCGGCGGCGCGCGCTCCATGACCCTATCAGTTTACTGATAGTTGACGTTCGCCCTCACACGTCACACCGACCACAGCAGCTCCACACGCCCTCCCACGCGCGCTTCTCCCTCCCACCGCCGGCCCCAGACGGCCCGCACCTCCGCCCACTCCATCCACAAACCCACCAGCCACAACAACCCCAGCAGCCACAACATCAACAACAACGACCGTGGGCACCACCACCCCGAGGAGGCGGCCGCCGCGCGGCACGCAGCAGCTGGCCGGCCTCCCGCCAGCCAGAGCACTACGAGTCCGACGCGTCCGAGCCTGGCGCCCGCCACTCGCCCAGCTACCCAACCTTCTGCACACCCTACCACAACCAATGGAACCCCTCCTCCATCTCCGACGTGGAAGGCCTCGCCGGTCTCGTAACCGGGCTCTTGCGGCAAGCCCTGCAGTCCCAGAGCGAGCGGCTGGCGCGCCCAAGCCTGGACGACCAACCCGCCCGCCGGCCACCCCCTCGCCTCGGACCCAGCACCCTCCCGGTTCCCTGCCCCCTCGAACCAATGGCAACCCGACCACCGAATTTCCTCCCTCCACTCGAGACCGCCGCCGCCGCCGCCGCCGCCACAGCCCGGGCCCCCTCCTCCCGCAATGCTAGCCTACCCCCCTTTACCTACCGCCCCACTGCCGAGGCCGGCCCAGCCCGAAAGCAAGCCGCTGCCCGTCGGCACTCTGCAATCGCTCTGCACAGACCTCCATCCCAATCAGCTAGCACGCGTACTGGCTCGGGCTCGTCCGAGCGCGTTGCAGCCAACACCACCCCGCAGTACGCGACCTCCTCTCGCGCCCGCCAGGCTCCGCCCCTTATTCTGCCGACCAGACGCTGACATCTGGCTCGGCTCCGCCCTCCTCGACTGTCTCGACTACTCGGCGGGGATGCTACCCAATAAGCCGCTGCTAGAATACGTTTCTGAACGCTCTACTCTAGGCTCTACAAGACTCCAGTTCTCAACAGTGTTCTCTGCAAGACACGTCAACCCATCGAAGACAAGTGTGAAGGAACATAAAAATAATGGGAAGTGGGAGGGAAATCACTGAAACGGAGACAGCGCGAGTGCGACGACGACGCGCGGGCCGGGGCCTGGCGCCTCGGTAATGGCCGATGACAGGAAGCCCGCCATCGGTCTCAACTGGCACATCGTGGTGTACATGTATTTGGCAGGTTTCATCGTTTGCTTGGTCCTCGCACTTGTTCATTACCTCGATGCCGTCGCGCCTCTCAAGGGTGCCTGGCTTATCTTTGCGCCATTCGGACCCAGTCTACTGTATGCACTGAGGCGCGAGTGGTTGCACAAACATGCTCGCACAGCAGGTGTGAAACCAAAGGATGAATGAGCTTAGTCTAGTGGGAAATAGCAGCTCATTGCTAGGAGGCCCATGCTTCCCCACGAGTGGAAGCCTCGATGGGCTCAGCAAGTTGCTGCTCTCACAACACATCTAGCGCTGTGGGGGCACCTTGATGCTTGATGTGAATTAGTCTCCAGAGGCATCCTTCTGTGATGTGCGCACCTCTCCTATTTCTATTGTGGACGTGACATTGCCCTCATGCTGTCTGCTACTTTTCGAGCTCCACGTACGGGCAATGCCATGACGTGTACAAACGTACTGCTGCTGCATATGCATGAAGCAACCGAGGAACTACCCCAATCGCCAACCTAATCCACCCTCTTCCAGGCCCCGCACCCTCTTCAATGTTGCGGCTGGGCTTTATGTCTGCACGCTGTTACTTGTAGTCTGATTGCCGTAGGATGCCTTTGAATTGTTCGCAGTACGATTCAACACGCGCACCCCAGTGCAGCAGATGCGTCATCTCTGCCTTTGGTGGCTTCAATCAATTCATTGGCATCGGTGGCAGCCCTAGTAGGTCTGTCCTTGTTACGCAACATACCCCTAGTACTTCTACAAAACCCATGTTTAAGGTGGTTGCACTTGACTTCAGCGCCCTTGAGGCACTCAGTATATTGTGTGCCGGGAGGCATACATATACATATAGACAGGATAGAATACCATTGAATACCCAACGGAGAAAAATGTAAGGCACTCCTTCGAGCGCACCGCCTACAAGACGTGCACCACACTATGAGACAGAATCCCAACGAGGAATTCACTAGAATAATTTAATATTTATCATATTTGTATGGGTCGCGGTGCGACAAAGGGATGGGGCTAACACTCACTCAAGACGGGACTCCCTACCGCGACCGCTGCAAGCGCAAGCACCCTTCCCCCTTATGCCTTATGCCACCCAACTCTTCACTAGTCACTCACTACCTGGAGCACCCCTCCCTCCACACTCAGAAAGCCCCCCTCGCTAGGATCCTATATTGCGGTCTCGCAAGCGGAGGTGCAGCTCGCAGCTCATTAGAGAGGTGGGGGCCACAGCTCCACTCCGCACACCACAACTCCGACGAGAAGACGAGAACTCCAAGGTCAAAAATACCACATTCATTGGAGACGAGGCACGAAGCGGTCGTCGCATACCTCTCCATGGAATATATCGAGGCGGTCTTGCACACTGACACTGACTGAAGAGTCTGAAGACTGAAGAGAGAAGAGGACCCCGTGGTGCAAGTATGTAGGCGGGCGGCGGCTCAACTCTGAATTCAGGACAAGGACGCCGTCTTCAAACGCATTAAAGAGGCAGTCGCCGAGGATGCAGTGCAGGGGAAAGGATGACGAGGAAGGTGAAGCGCTGCACTGTTGTTTAATTGTAGTAGTAGTAATAGTAGTATTTGTCATTTGTCATGTAATTTTAAATAAAGTAATCTCTCCTAAAATTTCTTTCACTCTTCTCGCAGTCTTGTAGAGGGTAGAGGGGGTGAGCTGATCCGTCAATATAATGCTAAACTCATTATTTTAAATTAAACTATGGACTATGGACATTCGATGGCTCACACCGAGCCTGTCCCATATTCCATATTCGACGGAACACGACCTCAAATGGCGGGGGGAAAGGGCCCGGGCCCGGGGAGTGGGGGTGTAGCAGCAGATGCGTGAGAGTAGTGGGTACACCAACCACTATCAATTTATCAAACGCGCACTCACAGTAACACGTAGAGAACTAACATAAACGGGACATGTGCGTGGGGGGTGACAAGGAGAGGAAAGAGAAAAAGAAGCGAGTGGGTCGGTCGCCTCTCCTCACGTGAAGAGAAGTCCCGAAGTCCCACTGGGCTTAGAAAGTAAAAAGATGGCAGGAGAGAGGCAGCGGGCCATCTGTGATACTCGATACTCGGTCGGCCCCCGCCCTGCGGCTCTTCTTCGCCTGCTGCCGCACTTTCACGGTGTCTGCTTGCCGCGCGGGGTGTCCTCCCGCTAATATATCGCAAATGGGCGGTGATCTTACCTATTCGCGGGCCAGATCGTGTCGTTTTTTTGTTGTTCTTTTCCCGTCGTTCTCTCCGATCTCCTACGGGCGTGTGCTGCCTGCGCGCGCCATGGCTCCCTTTTGGGGGGGCCCTCGGGGCCCCCCAGAGGGCCAGATGGGGCAGCTCAGGGGGCAGTGGAGGCTGGGGCAGTGCCCCTGGCCTCTCCTGCCTCTCCCTCGCTCGCCTCGCTGGCCCTTGGTGCCCTCCCGGCGGCCTTGGCCTTGGTGGTCTGTGGCTCAGTGGTAGTGGGGGGGTGTCAGTACGAGCGCGGGCCAGTGCAGGCGAGTGCGTGCGGCGCGCGGCGCGCGCTTAGCGAAAGTCTGAACCAGAGTGATGTCAGCAGGGGTTGAGGTTGGTTGTGCAGGCCCACCCAGGGGGTGTCTGCGATGGCAAAAAAAGGGTGCGCGAGGCCCCCATTGCCTATTGGCCTCCTACTCATAAAAGTAGTTGAGTAGTGGGTCCAGAGCCGCGTGCGACGTGAGAAAATGATGTGACTTAATATTGCAGCATTATTTAAGGAAAAATCCAGGCATTCCATCTCCACCCATCACTCTCACCCGTGGAAAAGACAATCCGCTCACGGCTTATTGCACGCTAGCACAGCGCCGATTGAACGAGTGAGTGGCGAGGACCCACGCATCACGCAGCATGGGCAGCTTGCCCATCCGTGCGCCAGGTGGTGGCACCACCGTAACGCGGCTTTTCCCTCTCCGGCCGATATACCTTGTTGCCCGATGGATCGAGTTGGTACTTTCGCCCAGACTCACGCTCAATGTAGACTTCCTCACCTGTCCTTGTGTCGATGGTGATGGGATCCTCGCCGTCGCCGTCAAGTGAACCGCGCCGGATCCGTCCAGTTGTCAAATCACCTTGTGCAGCCGCGATCTCCTTCTCAACCACCCTTGCCACGGCTGCTGACAGAGCGGGCGCAGCACTCCCAGCTTCTCGCGCCTTGGCAGCTTTGATGTGCTTTGCGCAGAACGGCCGGCCCGAGACAGGACCAAGTGCGTAGCCGTCCTTGAGGCTTCCACCGCAGTCGGCGCAGACGAAACAGCCCGTATGGAACCTTTTGTCCTCGATGATTAGGCAGCCACCTTCGATCGGCTCGTTACAGCCTGCGCATCGGGTGCCAAAGAGCTTGAGATGACATGGCTTGTGGTACGCCTTGCCATCGTGAGGGATGAAGCTGCCATCTGCGATGGGCTTGTCACATCCCGAGCATTTGAAGCATCCTGAGTGCCAGAGCTTGCCCAGCGCGCCGAAGACATCGCGCTCTGCCGAATCGAGGATACCACAGCAGCCGGCACAGATGTCGGCTGCGCCAGGAGCATGAGATGGCTTTGGCGCATTGGCGTCCTCGGCAGTGGGGCCTTTGAGCAAGGCAAGGACCGCGGCGTTCTTAGGATCGCTGAGCGATAGCCAATCGGCACCTTCGCCCATGGCCTCGGTCCATACCGTCACATCCTCGTCTACCATGCCTGTTGTAAAAAGGTCGCGCAAGATGGAGATGCTGACAGGTCCATATGTCTCCTCGCCCTCTGAGTAGTGCCACTCGCTGTGCTCGATGTTCTTGGCGAGCTGGCGGACGAGCTTGTCGGAGTCGTCGTGTAGCTCCAACTTTGCTAGCCTGTCGCTCGCCAAGGGCTCGCACTTTGTGCATGTACCGAACGAGAGGGGTTCGGCGCACTGTGGGCAGAAGGGCATGTGTGTCTGTCGTCCCCTTTCGCCTTTCCTCGGCTCGCCGCCTTCGTTTCCCCCTCTCGCTTCATCCCCTCTCTTCTTCTTGCTGTATCTCTCCACTTTTCTTTCGTCAATCGAGGCGTGAGCGCGCGCGCGCAGTTGCCTCGTCGCGAGTGGGTGGCGAGGAAAGACGAGCGTGGAGTGAGCGCTCGCTTTTCGGAGTGTTCGCTGGCAGTGATCTGGATCTGGTGACTACAAAAAAAACTGAGGATTCAGCCAGCTTTCTGATCCACCTGACACTGGCCCACCTCCCGAGTTACCTCAGGAAATTCGCTCGTACGCTTGGAAAATGCATTGTCGCTTAAAGGCGGCGTGGGCCGCAGCTTATGATGTAACTTTAGGATCTCAAGCCGACGCACTAGCCGACACGCTACGCACTCACTCTCCCCCCATCCAATTCGCTCCAAGTGATAGGGTGGTTCGCAAAATTCCAGGACACCGCAACAAGCTCCTCTACCACTACAGCGGACCATACCGCATCGCTGAGGCGCTTGGCGCTGGCCGCTACCGACTACGCGACCAAGAAAATCGCCTCCTCTCTGAGGAGGTGCATGTGACTAACCTCCGTCCCTACTATACCCTCACAGATGAAGATCCCGTCCAAGCAGACGAGTATCTGGTTGATGCACTTCTTGAGCCCGCAAGGGTCGAGGCGATTCCAGACAGTACCTCGTCAAATGGCGTGGCTACGCGAAAGCTGCGGCCACATGTGAGCCGCTAGCCGAACTGCTTCGCCGCTGCGAGTCGCTCGTCACCGCCTATGATGATGCTCACCCCTTCCCGCCTCTTCGTAAGCCTGCTCGGCCTCTACTGGCGGCCGCGGAGGCTTCAACTGCGTCTGCTCCATGTGGGCAGGGGGGCCTCCCTCGGCAGCGGGGGGGCTGAGGCCTGAGGAGAGAAGAGCCGCGTCGGCGCGCTCCATCGCAACCAACTATAAAGTTAGTTTGACATGAGCTCGAAAGAGGGCGGAGAGGAGAAGGTGGTGGTGGCGGCGGTGGTGAGGGCACCGCATGGAGAGAACGGTGCGTCGCCTGATACTCGGTACTTGAAGGCTGGGGGACAAATTGATCGCGCGGGAGGTTTGCAATGCAGCAGTCACCAATAGAGAAAAAATCAATAGGAGCACCGCTTGCGTCTATGCGACGAGAAGCCCCACGCGCACGTCCATTGTAATCATTAGTGTGCGTCCCGGGGAGCAACAATGCCAACAACCGACCTGCATCATCCCAGCCACGCCCACAACCTGACACTGTGGGGAACGCTCAACACAGGTGGGCTCCCTTGCTACATCAATATTGATCCGTGCACACTCAACCCAGCGATGCTTTCGAGACCTGGAAGACTCCAACTAAACCTCCCAGTTGAAGCTTCTCGTTAGTCCCGACAGCCAGCCGAGCTTCAGCGTCGGCGAGAGAAGCAATGAGCAATGCCTTGGGCAAGTTCTTGGATTGGAGCCGAAGGCAATGCTCGTGCAGCTCTGTGAGCACGTCCTGAGGTGCGAGATGAGTACCAGTGAGTACGCAAGTACCTTGGGCAGGACATTTGTAGTCTGGACATACCTGCATGGCGATCCCCTTGTCCTGAAGCATTGCCCAGATGCCTTTGAAGGCGGTGGAAAAATCCTCTTCTAACAGCATGCGCAATATCTCCTCGATGTCCTAGAGACGCAGGATTGGGGCATAGGACATCGCTGAGGCTTGATCCGATATGCGGGATTGCAATGCCAAGCAATTGTAGAGCGAAGCGCGGGATGTTCAAAGCACACTAATGCGCCTGACCCGACAGGGAGATCGGTATAATCTTCGCTCACCTTGGGTGTCGGCTGCCCTGCGCACTGATAGACGTTGGCCTCTGTGACAAGTCCAAATCCCATGTGTGTGGACTGCAAGAGGTTGAGGCATCGCCGCATGTCACCGTTACCCAAACGCACGCACGCCTCTAGCCCACCTTCTGCCAGCCGGACGTTTTCAGCTTCGGCGACAACCTTGGTACGAGACCTAAAATCCACCAATGAGACGGCGCAATCCCTGAACGTGCTTGTCACGACGAATTGCATGACAACGCGACAGATTATGCAAACGAATGCAGACCGCAGGCCAAGCCCAGTCGAATGCGAGACGCTAAGCAAAGCACTTGATGCCGCACACATTGCTTGTTCTTCGCTCAATGGAGCGAAACGAAAGCGAGTCATGCGCGACTGCAGCGCAGGAATGATCTTGGAGGAATAGTTGCAGATCAAGCAAAAGCGTGCGTTGGACACGTATTTCTCGATGACCTGAATGGGGCGATTGCAACAAGTGAACGCGAGCTATCAAACAACCCGGTCAAGAGCCGGAAATCCTAATCGGTCTCGGCTAATGGTGACCGTTCACTGGACGCGTGTGCATGTCAAATGAGCAGATGCTTCGAGGGCGCTACAGTAGTTGTTGCTGCCACATGCTCTCTTGATCCAAGCAGTTGCCTCCTCAAGCACGGATCCAGTGAAGATGGAAAGCTGGATCCGATGGCCATGCATGCAATAATTTAGGCGTCAACTCGCATAGTGTCACTGCTCCGAAAGGTATCCCCAAAATAAGGGTGCGGGAAGGGCACATACCCGTCGGAGCGCAAACTGGGCAACATTGGTCATGTTGTCGGCCTCGTCCAAGATGATAAGCTTGGGAGCCGTTGTCCACATCTGGCGAGTGCCTGCCAGACCAGATGGTGGTCAGGAATATTCGCGCAAACATGGTTGATTGAAATCTATTACAAGAATTTCGACGGATGAGGCTTGAAGGCCGTGATATCAGGACAACAGCATGGACAAGGCAGTTCATCCTCGCATACGGCAGAGGGCTTTCTACGCGTGTGTTCGGAGTGGTTGATACTCAAATGACATCTCGCAAGCACGCACTCGCAAATTCTTTGATTTGGTCTCTAACAACATCAATGCCACGATCGTCAGATGCATTCAGCTCGAGCACCATCGACGAGAATCGCTTGCCATACATCTTGTGAGCACACGCGAGGATCGTTGAAGTCTTGCCCGTTCCCGGAGGGCCGTAAAGCAAGAGGTGAGGCAGCTTGCCGGCGTCGATCAGCCGTGTGATAGTACCAATGATTTCATCGTGTGAAACCAAGTCTGACCTGCAAAGAAATGTAGTCACGACGACTCAGTCAGGTAGCAGGCTTCGAGAGACACTGCTGAAACTCTTTGGAATACGCAGTAGGTGGGATCGAGCTGGTGCGTCTCTGCATGGCGATGATTTTCCTATGACCAGAGTGCAATGATATGTTGGAGTGACCGATCGCATGGACAAGCTCACTCACATCTCCTTCGGCCGATACTTTTCGACCCATGGGAGCAGCTCTGTCTGATGTGCTCGGAGCTGCTGGGCGTGGGTGAGCATGGCCGGCTCGGACATATCCATAGCCTGTGAGAACGACGGAACGGGTTGCAGCGCTAATTAATCCTCCCCTTACGATTCAATCGTGGGTGCGTCATGGTGCCTGCCTCCTGTCTGCACAGAGCTCATCCTCGCTTAGACGATTTGGGGTGCAAGAAGCATAGGTGCCCTGTGTAGGCGCCCGGCTGCTCCAGGCCTTCCCCACCCTCACCCTCACTCCTCTCCACCCACCATCCATCTCAATGATTCGAGCCACCCAACAATCCCACCCATCCCGCCCATCTCACCCAACCCATCCATCTACCTCTCGCCACCAAGCGTGCCCACCTCCCCCATCGTGGCTCCCGCCCACAGTGCCTCTCGGCCCCCGCTCTGCCCTCTGGCACCCCCCCCCCCGCCCGGCTCCGGCCTCTTGTTTTTAACGTCTCGTCAAGTTTCCCAGGATTTCCCTGACAGTCCCTCGTGATGTGCGCGCGGAGTTTTCGCGCCATTGGGCGCACAGGGCGGGGCGGGGGAACAGGCATTTTTTGATTTTTTCTTGGCCCCGAGCAGCTCGCCCTGGCCCAGATCTGTCCATTCTCCCCCCCCCCCCCCCACCCTTGGATGGCCGGCTCGGCCGAGACGGCCGAGGCGACGGCCCTGCTGAGCATCGAAATTCTTGTCTCCGACTCTTTCCTGCTCAACTGCGACGAGACGCTTCTTTGCGCCCTCGCCCGGACCTGTACTGCCCTCGAGCGCGCGTGCTCGGCCGAGTGGGTATGGGAGAACGCTGCACGCATGTGTTGGCCAGCACTCGCACACTCTGCAGCCCATATCCCAGCAGGTGGCCGCCGCGCGCTGTTCCGCCGGAGGGCCCTCCTGCCAGGGTGGCGCCGAATTTGTCCGCTACTTGACGCGTCGCTAGAGACGGTGGACTCGCGTGCCGAGGGTTGGCCCAGTGTCCTCACAGCACAGCTGCTGAGGCTGCTTGGGCTGTCACTCGTGCGCATGGATCGCTCTGGACCCGGGACTGATCTCCTCGGGGAAGCCCCTCCTGTGGTGGGAGGCAACAGAAGGGTGCATACGTTCTCTAACCTAAGCGCTATTGGCCTCTCCACGGAATTTGAGGAGGTGCATCGGTGGCGTGCGGCTCTCTTGGATGCACTCATCTCCCCCTCAAAGACGCACGCCTTTTTCTCCCGACGTCCCCGCAGCGCTGTGCTGCCTCCCCGACTAGTGGAGCTTGCTGTTTGGGCATGTTCTCTAGCAGCCGAGTTGGATTCCTTCTACAGTGGCGTGTCAACCGAAGAATTCTCACCTCCACAATGGTTATCGAGAATCACAAAGGTTCTGCGAGGCCGATCTGCTCTTCAGCTTATTTCCGACGTCATTGCTGCACCAGCTATGCTGCAGGGGCAAAGGCACTCTCTCACAAAGCCTGATGATTCGGTGAAAGGGCCACTTTGTTGCGGCACTGGAGTAGCTTCGTCGACGCTTGCCTCACTAGGGAATGATGCCAGAACGGCTCGCCCCAACTTATTATGGAGCTCAGGGCTGTGCGGGTCCGTACCGCCAACTAGTTTGGCAACGCCGGGAGTGAGCGGAGCGGATGCCCTGCAGTCCGTCCCGGGGGTGCAAGTAAATGCGGCCGGAATGGCAGCCTCAATGGCATACTTGGACGCCGATTCAGCTATGGCTAGGCCAGGACTTTGCGAAGCCCTTCAGGTGATGCACTTTAGCACCGCTTCAGATTGTGTGCGTGGTGAATCCTTCCCCGATTCGAGTTCTGAGACCGGAGATGGGACGCGTATTGGAGCATTGGATTCCACTCCCCTCGTATCATCAGCAGACCCGATTTGTGACGACAGAGAGCGACAGCTCCGTGCGAGAGAGGCATGGGACGCTTGCGACCTGCCCTTAGCTATGGAAGCAATCGACTCGAGCCTTGAGTCACTCTTCCTGGAGGGATTCAATGTGAGTGTCCCGGCCGGATGGCGTCCCTCGGCTATTCCGCGGTCCCATTCTTGGTGGTGGTGTCCGGCACCAGTTGGTAGGCACGCACAAGGATAGTGACCTAAATAAGTCTTCATCTCTGATCTTGGAATGCCCCCATCAACCTACTTTTACTATAGTAAGGGACAAGGGCAACTAAGTGCTTATGCGCATGGTTCACTCACCCTCTTGCTTGGCATGCCGCATGCCTCATGGCATACAGGTTCAGCACACCCCACTGACCCATACCCTCCATGACAGGCTCGCCTGGATTAGGGTGTTTGCTTTCATTATTGCTCATCGCCTGCAACTAAGTTTATGTTTATACTTAGTTCACATGGGGGAGGCGCCTCGTGCCCTCCCCCCGCCCGCCTCTGGGTCGAGCCTGAGCCGGTTCAGAGTCATGGTGCAGACTTTGCTACAGCAGATTGGCAGTCCCCTTACTCAGGGGGCGTAGAAAGAAGACTGGCCAAGTTTGCGCCTCGTGCTTGTGCACGAGGTCAATGCCGTGGCTGTGTAGGGGCCCAGCCCGAAGGATTTTCCTATGGGCTCTGGAATGCGGATGTTGGCCGCTCTTGTCCTGAGGCGCCTCAGGGCTCAGAAGAGGTGGCCACTACGGTGGTTGGTGGCTATGAGGAAATGTGGGGTGTGGGGTGTGTGGTCCATGTTGAACGTGCATGTTGGCCATGCGGGTCGTGCGGGTGCGTAGCTGTCTGGAGGTCGCACGGGTCATGTCTCGTGCGCACCTGGGTCGGGCGGGGGCGCCCTCTCGCGGGCGCTTCGAAGACACCGCCCAAACATCCAGGTAAAACTCTCGTAAAAGAGAGAAGAGGATGGGTTGCAACGTTGAGTCCTGCGGTCTGCCGCGCCGGCCGCCGATCCGATTCTACATTCTACACCTTATCGTCCGGACGGGTGTGGTATTCCCTGTCTCTTCGATCTTCGATCGTCGTGCACTAGTCTCTTATAGTTCATCGTTCGTCGTTCGTCGTTCGTTCTTCGATTCTCGATTCTCGTCGTTCCGCGTTCTTGCCGTTCTTCGTTTCTCGTTCTCGGTTCTCGATTCTCGCCGTTCCGCGTTTTTGTCGATCCTCGATTATTCGTATCTTCGCGTCACTCGTCACGTCTTCCGTCTTGGTTGGGCGTTTGGCGCGCAGCTCTCCATTTGAATTTATCGTTCATTCCCTCGTTCGTCGCTCATTCATTCGGTCTCGTTAAGGATGGCTCTCCCACCTTTCCACCTTTCTCGTGGCTTGTTCGGAGCTCTCCGCTATCCGTTAGGTTCTCTTCTTTTCCTCGCGGGACGCTCGATCCTAGCAGGGGGGTGTCGCATTCGCGAATCGACACTAGCTCATGAGGCTTCTCTCTTCTCTTCTCTTCAACTAAGTTTATACTTGGTTGCCCCATGGGGGGGCACGAGCCCCCCCCTCTCTCCACTCCTCCCCTGCCATGGGGGAGGAACCACCCATCCTCCTGGCACGCCTGATGGCTTGCCAGGAGGCCACTGCCCTACTGACCCACTCCCTTCCCCACAGGCTCGCCCCATTCGCCCATCCTGGCCCCTCGTGGCCAGCCCATTGCTCCAACCCCCCCTCCCCCCCTGGTCGACAGGCAGACAGGTGCAGATTGGGGTCCCAGAGGCTCAGGAGCGCCAGCGAGGGAGAGGCAGGGGAGACCAGGGCCCAGTCCCAGCCTCCTCTGCCCCCAGAGCTGGCCTCCAAGAGCCTCCAGGGGTCGCCAGCAGGCAGCTGCAGGCCTGCCGCAGGCGCGCCATCGCGCGTGCCGCAGGAGAGGGGAGAGAGAGCGCGGAGAAGGGGGTGGGCGGAGCGAGAGCTCCGCTCACCGAAAAATAGGTAAGTCCCGCACCTGTTTACAGGATAAGTCGGGGCTGAGACCGCCGCCCACTCGGAGACACAGGAGGAAGGGGGGGAATGATCACCGGGGGGGGGCGCGGGCCACCGGACCATATCTAAGCCCTTCACCCCTATCCCCCTAGTAGTGCACGGGGGGAGTCGCCTTATG
Organism: Isochrysis galbana; assembly: GCA_018136815.1. NCBI lineage: Eukaryota > Haptophyta > Isochrysidales > Isochrysidaceae > Isochrysis > Isochrysis galbana. Next base: position 7,890,682 of record CM030932.1, read on the forward strand.
GCGGGGGGAGAAGGGCCGGGGAAGTGGGGGTGTAGAAAGTTTCCTACGTGAGTAGAAAGTAGAGGGTCCACGGCCGCGTGTGCGGTGAGACTATTAAAAGGTTTAATTTAATCTCTTCTCTTCTCTTCTTCGTCGTTCGGCATTTATCGTTATAATTCTTTGCTTTCTCTCGTTCTCGGTCAAAAGCTTCGCGTGGACGCATAGGATCTTGGGTTGTGGAGCGCCCTCTCTCTTTCTCTCGAAGAGAAGCAGGGAAATTTCCCCACCTTTCTTCCTCCCAGGCGCCTCGCAAATAGGTTTAATTTGCTATCTCCCCCGCGTTTCTTTACCTGCTTCTGGGGGCAATCAGGTTTGATTTGCGACCTCTTCGTATCTCTCCCTTAGGCACATCGCATTTCTATCGTCTTATATATTAAGCTCCTTCGAATCCTGCGTAGCGAGACTGCATCTCGTTTCCGTTATGGTGCGATTCCCTTTCCAGACGAGATCGCCGACAGATCGCCCTTTGATCATCGTCCGTCGCTGTCTGATCGGAGTGTTTAGGTTTGATTTGAGTCGAGTTACCTGAGAAAAGTCGTCGGACGAGAGTCGGAGTGTTTCCTGGGTGTCTGTGTCCGTCGTCCTGTCGTCAGCCGTCATCCGTCGCTCTCGTTCTCGTCGCTCGCTCTCTCGTCTAACGCTCATACCCTACAATCTCTCCTTCCCTCGCCAGCCCCTGCCATCACAGCCCTCCTCTCACGCGCCCTCGCCTCTCGCCGCTCGCTCGATATCGCTCTCGCCGTCGTCCTCGCCCTCACCCAAGCCTGCCTGCCCGCCTTCCTCTGCTGACGGGCTTAGCCCGTCAGCACCTCCGAAGTCGTTCCCTCAGCCTTGGCTCCTTCCTCATTGCCCTCAGACCCAATGGCGGTCATCCCAATTCGTCAATAGTGAGGGAATAAGGGGGGGGGGGGGGACCGGCGTGGCTATCGAGGAAAGTCTCAATGCCGCGCGCGAGAGTTTTTAATTTAATTATTTGTTGAATCAAATGGACCTGCATCCGGCGGTAGCCCGGATGCAACCCGGCTCGCCAGGCATGCGGGCGCATGGCGCAGAATCCGGGCCTGAAAAATTGTCCAATTACCAATTAGCTAGCGGGGGTGGCTAGGTAATATCATTTTTTACGACGTATTGTGTACTCTGCATCCCCCACCCCACCCCGGGACGTCGCCTGCAACGACGCCCCTGCATCTCCCTTTGGCCCTTTGTGCGATACCTACGGCAATGAGCAATGAGCAGCATACTTTTTGACAAGCTGGTGCGTGGATGAGCCATAGCACTTCACACATCTTCGTCGCCAACACAAGCTCACGCAGCGTGAGCTCGTTTGGGGGGTGGGGGGGGAGGGGGGGAAGACCCGAGGGGGGGCTGCAGCATGTGGCTTGTGAAAGATATACAAATTCACTTATCAAGCGCCTGGGGCTATTGCGAGCAGCACTGACTCTGGAGATCATAGCCTAGCCATGCCAATGAGGGGTTTCGTCTGATGATCTATTCCCGAGCTAAGCACTTCCCGCAGCCCTTCGATGAGCTGCATTACGTGACCATGCGTATTCCATACGTGGGGCGAAACGCGGATGACTCCGAGCCGCGCCGAGACCAAAATGGATGGCGACCTCTCTGCAAGCTTCCGAACGATCGCATCGGTATCAGGCATGCCTCGAGCCGGCTTTAGCCCAATGATCGTGGGTGAGTGACGCTCCGGCACACCAAAACCAAGAGCGCGAGCCTCAGAGGCGACCATGGCTGAAAGCGGCATCACGTATGATAGGACAGACTCAATGGATAGCTCACCCAAAAGCAGTCCAAGCGACGCCTTCACCATGGGCATCACAATGTATGAGGGCCTTCCGGCCATGTCAAGTCGCCTGGCGCCCGACTGAAAGCACATTTCATATCCCGATTGCGGGTGCATCGGGAGGCATTCGACCCGATCTGCACCCTCGCGATTGCGATCATGCTGATCGAGTGGTACGGCAGAGCTCCAAAACTTTTGCGGAGAATAACAAAGACAGCAACCGTATGGGCCTAGAAGCCACTTGTGTACCGATGCAGCAACAAACGTTGCCCCTAGTTTCACATAGTCAATCGGCGCTGCTCCTCCCAAATACTGAGTGACGTCCAGGACGAGTGGCGTGTCCGAAGCATGGCACGCTGCAGCAACTTCAGACAAGTTGACAATTGAGCCATCACACCAATGGCAAGGGGGCAGAGCTGCGACGGCTATGCGCCCGCCGAGTATTGCTTCAACTATTGGCACCGTCCAGTTGTCATCCTTTGGACGCGGGATCACGCGCAATCTGCCACCCTGCGTCGCGCACAGGTGCTGCCATGGCATCACATTGGATGGGTTCTGATCCTGGAGCACGAGGACTTCGCGCTTGACGCCGCAGATGGCGCCTCGCAAATTGTGAGCCGCAAGGCTCATCGCGTAGGCGCAGCTAGGCGCGATGGACACGTCAGACGCGCTCGCGCCCCGGCCGATGAGCCTTGCAAAGAGCCGCCTCACATCCTCTGTATCTGCACTTGGACCAATGTCCCATGGTGTAGCCGACTTGCGCCGCATGGCTGCTAATCCAGCCTCAAGAGTAGGCGCAGGCAGCGCGCTGCGCGAGGCGCCATTGAGATAAATGATATGCTGCCCCGTCAGCTCAGGGAAGAGCGCACGGCCGGGGAGCTCAGGGGCGGTCATTGGCGGCGGCGCGTGGACGGGGTCGGCAGCGCCTCCCTCCTGATGAAGGACGACTCCCGGCGACAGCGACCGAACCCTCGCGGTATTATCCTTCTGTCACACGTTCCCTAAGCTTGGTTGTGCGAACGTCTGTTTCACATCTGTCACAGTCGGGAGTGCTGCTGCGCTCGCCCGTGCGTGCGTACTGCGCGCACCGTCTAGTCCTCTTCTGCATGATGGGCACACCCTCTCGCGTTGCCTCGGACACGAAAGATCTGTCGGGCTACGATGGTTCGCACGGCGCGTCCTAAGCCCACACACATTCGTTTCACCTCTGTCCCTCGCTTCACTCGAGTTGCACCGATCGCAAGAGCACACTGATGCTACGGCTGACTGCAAGTTTTCAGAGCGGAGCATGTGCCTGTTGACTGAGCTTGTGAGCAGAGGCCATGGAAATCACTGGCCCACTCAAATGCGAGCACTCCATCTCTTCATATCTCAGGGCTCTTGCATGCTGCTGCACTCAATGCAGACGTGGACCTGGTGGAGGAGTGTCTCAGGGAAGGTGCTGACCCTGCCTTCGCGGACTCAAATGGTCTGACAGCTCTGCACTTTGCCGGATTTGTGGGCGGTGAGGCAGGTCCGCTGCCACACCTCCCAAGCTGCACGTGCTGTCCTAGCAGTTCCTAGTGAACTAGGATGGTGACAACCCAGTTTGGTACCAGCCCGTCCCTGTGCGCCTCCATAGGAAAGGAGACGACCAGATTGCTACTTGCTGCTGGCGCGTCACCCGATGCAATAGCTGCCACTTTCGGCACACCGTTGCATGTAGCCGCGCGCTTCGGCGCCATCAGGTGCGTCCGGCCTTTGGACGACACACATAGATTGATGATTTGAGTTGTACTAAGATTAGTTGCGCATGACGTCTTTGCACTGCATGTATCTGTAGCTGCATGGCCCTTCTCCTTCATGGCAAGGCAAACCCAAACGCGCGTGACTTCGCCGGAAGGACTCCACTACACACTGCCACCGCCGCATGGGAGGTTGCATTGTCTTATGAAGAGCATTTTCGTTACGAAATTGAGCGAGAGGCATCATTGGAGGCAGCGCGACAACTCAACGTGCCATCAGGGGCCAGCGAGACTTTTTTGACGGACGACAAGTGGGTTGTCAGCGCGTGCGACGAGGCAGATGACGCTGCGTTGCGCGTGCCAGATAAAACCGCCCCTCCCCTCGGTAAGCGGATTGTTATGCGTGAAGCCCGGTTTTGGACTCTGGAGCTGCGTGCTGTATAGTACGATGTTGGCTGAGAGGCGAGCCCTTGCTTCCCACATTGAAGCCTTCGCTCATTGCTTCCACTTGCGATCCATCATTAATCATAGAGGAAGGAAACCAGAAGATGAAGAAGAAGGAGAAGAAGAGGGGGGGGAAGAAAGGCAAAGGCAAAGGCAAGTCAAAGGCAGCTATGGCAGAGCCGCCTTCGATTCCACCCGATGCGATAGGGCTCTCTGTGTTGCTCTTGGAAGCAGGAGCCGACCCGCGCATACAAGACACCACTGGGCAGTCGCAACCAAGATGGGTGCATGAGGTGACAAAATCCTCAGGCCATATTTTACATGCTCTTGTGCCCGTATCCTCATACACGAAACAACGTACAGTGGGCATGCAACCGGTTGCCATTCACAGCCGTCACACCTTCCTACTAATCATTTTCTTCCTTCTCCATAATTAGGTTTGGCAAGCTCTAGAAAGGCCGGGGGTGCGCTCGAGGGGAGTCGACCTCGACGAGCTCCGAGACTTTGCATGGAAGGCGGCATGCGCTCAGGTTGAAGAACTTGGTGACAGGAAAAAGGGAGGAAAGGGCAAGGGCAAAAGCAAGAAAAAGTGAGATTGCACGAGCACATACACTCTCAAGATGCACCGTAGACCCCGTCCTTCATATTTGTTCCCATGCTAAGGCCATTTTAAAAGTTTGAAATCGGCGTTAGTACCGCTACTACCATTAGCCTTGTACCAAGCCAACAAGCCACGACATACATGACCGCTCTACATTCTACATGCGGGCACCAACTATCGCACACCCGTCAACTAAGTTAAATATAAGGGGACGGGAAAGTTCATCTCAAGATGGAACACCCCTATCTAAGAGGATGGGTCCATCTCGGGATGTGAAAAGTCCATCTGCAAATGTTAATGTTCTTTATATGACACGAGCCATCTTTGAGATGCGCTGCACCTCAAATTCTCACGTGCCATCTCCAAAGATGGAGCATCTTTACAAATGGCTGATCTCCATCTTCGAGGTGCGTTTGTGCGCAAGATGTTTACTTTGGATCTAAGAGACGTACGCATCTAATAGATTGGCTTTTAGCATTGTTGAGAGAGCCTTGCCCGCAAGATGTGCCTCGGCCACCTTCGAGATGGGCGCATTTCAAGAAATGGGCGTGCAACATCTCTTCCATGCAATCACATTTGAAATGTAACTAAGCCATATCAAGGACGCGCACATCTCGATAGAAAGGCAAGTGGCATCTCTCGGATGGAACGCATCCTGATGATGAGCACGAGCCATCTTTGGTATGACAGGATCTACAGATTGGTGTTCTCTTTCTTGGAGATGTCTACATCTACATGGTGTGCCGCTACCATCTAAGAGACGTGAGCGCCACACGAGATGCGACGACTCATCTTGCGAATGCGCAGACAGTGCACGACTCCCGCTACGCACTGCTGCTACTACTGCCACGACGGTGGAGGCGTGCACACTAAGTAGATGCCCCTCCACGGCCCCTGCCTGTGTGTCCTTGCCTCCGCAGCAGCGGCAGTTAAGCGCCCACAGTCGACGATGAGGAGCCCCTCCCCAGCTGCAGGCGATGCCATTTGCAGCAGCAATGTTGTGGCCCTGCTGTGGGCGCCCACAGCCTCCGCCCGTGAGCAAGGCAAGGCATCGGGCAGATCAGCCCAATTGAGCACGGGTAGGTGCAAGTGATGCAGGGCACAATTCTTGAAGGCATCGCCCAAAGTCGCCCGGGGAAAGCCGGCCTCCGCCACAGCGCCCACACGCTGACGCTGCTGCTGCCACCACCTGCCCCCATGCACTCCTCCAACTCCCTCACACCCGTACGCGCAAGCGACCTCTCCGGCGGAACCGTCAGTTGCACCTCCCTCACCCACCGAACCCCGGGAGTGCGCAACGCTACCCCTTCGCCGTCTGAAGGAGCCTAGGCCCGAGACATGACCATTAATGCAAGCCGGGGCGCTCAGATGACCCGCCCGCCCGCCCCCGGGCTCTGCCGGGGTCTCTGCAGGGCCTGCTGGGACATCTTCACCTGCGTCTTCACCTGCGTCGGCGTGCGGCATCGGCCAGCGGCTCAGTGCAGCCGCCGATATTCCCAGTTGTAATTATTTTTTATTGAAGCATTGCGTGAAGCATTACTTTGGATGTCGTCAGAGGTTTTACCCGAACCCCTACAAAGTCTTTCCGCATCTTCAGATGCTCGCTCACAACTTTGAATTCATTGAAAGAGAGTTTCTTGGCAGTGAGTACAATATTTTTGATTGGCCAGATGAATATCTTTACACAAAAGAAAAGGGTCATGATTGGAAGGTAGTTCCACTCTATGGCTTTGGAGTTTGGAGCGCCGAGTACTCGACAACATTTCCAAAGATAATTGAATTAATCAGAACCATTCCAGGACTTCGAACTGCGATCTTTAGCAAACTCGGTCCTAGAACTAAACTAAACAAATATCGCGGATGGAGCGGATTAGCCAATGAAGCTCTTCGTTGTCATATGGGCATTGTTGTTCCAGATCCTGACACGAAAGGTAGAAGTGGAGTTGCAGTCGAGGATGAATTTCGCCAGATTACAAAGGGAGAGTGGATTGTGTTCGATGACAGCAAAGAGCATATTGGCGTGAACGATACTGACGAGAATAGGGTCGTTTTGCTTCTTGACATAGAAAGACCATGGTGGGTAAAGAAAGGAGAAAGTAAAATACACGATACTCCGGAGTTGTTAGATTTTGTCGCCAAATTTACGAGAGTCTAAGAGAATAATTCGACATCGACAAGCGCTTACGTGATTCAATCATCGACAAGCGCATTTGGTTAGCAGAGCGTTCAAGCCAAGATCATCATGTGCCGTAGACAGTGAAACTGATTGACCACGTGAGAAGGAGCATTGGCAACTTTGGCCTTGATGTTATCCCCTTCGATTGGTAGCACATTCGTCTTGATGAAGTCAAGGAGCTCAAACGCATAAGCGTTTGCACTTGCCACCTTGCGCATGCGTTCCACGACGTCTTCAAAGAGCTTCCACTCGACGCCACTGGTTTTTCCTTCATATCCCATCGTGCAGGCGTGCATGATGGCCGTGTACCCATCTGGGTCGCGCATGTCGATGTTTACGGACGAATGTTGAAGAATAAAATCAATGGCGTTGATCGAAGCACATTCACATGCGCACATCAAAGCCGTTATGCCATGCTCTGGGTGCACTTGGTTGGGGTCATCGCCCTCATCTAGGAGGCGTTTGACCTCAAAATCGTCGTCCTCACGCGCAGCATCCATGAGCGGAGTGAATTCATTTTCCCGCGGCGACGTGGACGGAAGTTAAGACTCGATTTGCAGCTTGTTGCAGAAAGTGTTTGCGGCCGACCGACTGGTAGGCACGCAGATGCACATCGACCGGCTGGTAGACACGCAGATGTCGTTGAGTGAAGAGACGCGAGCGGGGAATGGCCACTTACCAGCACGAAGTGACAGAGTGCAAGACCAGGGATCTCAATCTGTGTGCATGGGCGACGGGGCAAAGTATTGGCTGGGCAGGCCCGAGCCCCCTCATCGCCAAGCATGTTGCCGTCGAGGTGGAGCGCGCGCAACGACGAGCCCTCGGCCAGCGCCCGCATGAGCGCCTCGGCGCTGTAGGCGAGGAGTCGCACTCGTTGCAGGCATCGTGGTCGGAGGCATAGTGCTTGCCATCTGTTTGATTCTTCTCTTGTTGAAATTCCTCTTCAAGCGACCCACCGAAAACAATCCAAAGTGAAAGGTGCACCACCGCCCCATCCTTGAAAGTGTAGGTGATCCTGCAATTTCGTACTTTAAAGAGGGGGTCGAACTTATACCACATATAGGGGGGGGGTTGCTGAAAAAACAACCAAACCTGAGGTTGCACCCTCTTGCAACCCACCTTCGGGTCCCAAGGTGGCCTGCAGGGGCCTCGGAGCACAGCTCGGGGGGCAGGTAAGGCTGGGGCTTGCCCCTCATGGCCCCTATTGCCTCTCCCTCGCTGCCCCTCCGCGCCCCTGGAGGTCGACTGGAGCTGGCTGGGGCTCCTGATCAGGGGGGGCCAGGTGGAGGAGGGGCTAGTCAGAGAGATGGGCCGGCCAGCGTGGGCCGGGGCGTGCGTTTTGTGCCCAGCTGCCTCAAGGAGAGTCTAGGCAGTCTGGATGAGTCCCCCCTGCATGCCAAGAGGCAGCGAAGGGGGGTGGATGGTTCTGGCCCCCCATGAGGGGAGTTGAGAGAGTGGGGGGGGGGGCGCGAGGCGCCCCTCCATGGCGACCAATCATAAGATTATTGTCGAGCTGCCGTTTAATAGATAAGCCCCACCGGACCCTTACCCCGTCCCTTAGAGCCCAAGGTTAAAATAAAATCAACCGGTGCGTACGCGATAGCGCCGCGAGGGGCGCCATGGCCAGCCATCGAGGGGTACAATTTCATGGATTTGGGTCACCAAGGGGGTACATTCAAGCACAAATCATGTTAAACGATCACCATCACCATGTGCCGCCCGCTTCCCACCACGGCGTGACCACAGGCGGCGCCTGAGGGCTGCGATGGGCATCGGACACGTACGTAGCGCTCTTAAGTCCCGGGCCACCCTTATCCTCCGGCGGAGTGCTGCTTTGCCGCTCGCGCCATAATGTGTAACCGAGAGCCATTCGGTCATTTTCTGCCACGTCGCATCCAGAGGAGAGACACCGCCGAAACGATTGAGTGCGCGAGGATGGCATTTCCTTTGCTGATCGAGATCTCTTTTCAGTGGCGTCGCTCGCCGCACAACCAATAGAATGCATAACATGCTCGAGTCCGGCGATAGGAGTTGAGCCAGAAGTCGTGGCACTTGCAGCAATTGGACATGCGGTGGCCGAACAGCGGATAGGACCCAAAGCAAGAGAGGCAGTGGAGAGGCACACATTTGCATATGCTGGAGTAACCTGGAACCAAGCGAGGGAAGCGGGAGGCATAAGCTCGAGCATGCGGAAGGCCACAGATATGGTATGGAGCCGAGCATGAAAATCTGTTGCAAATCCGTTCAACTTCTGCTTACCTCAGTAAGTGCTGGATCAAAGATTCTGAACCATAGACGTTCATACGCCATCGCCAGATCCATGCCATTGGCACCGAGCCTATTGTCTGGGGCTTTGACATCCGGTGGGGGCAGTGGCCCGAGGTCCACAACGTATGGGCCAAAATTGGCCCACCTTGAAACCAAGGACCAAAAAGGGATGGGGCAATCCCGGAAGCAGTGAAAGCTGATTCAAGAAGAGGCACCATTCACCAACCAATCAATACTTGTTCGCGCTCGCAGGGGGGAGGTGGAAAAGACTGCACGTTTGTGGCATGACACACTTGGCTTTCCTTGTGTAGTCTTTGTCAGAATCTTGTTCATGTCGAGGAAACAAGTGTTTGATTGGCGAAGGAAGGGATGTGAGCTCAGCATTGTACCTACGTGTGGAGAAAGCATTTCAGAAAGCGTTGAGGACCGTCGTGAAAGAGCGTCGAGGAGTGTCGCGTGGAGCTTTGGAGGTTGTGGCCTCAATTGCAACAGGACAATGTCAACCTTCCCACGGGAAGGTCAATCTCATTGGCATTCGTCGATCGAGCCTGCTTGCAATCTTCTGTTGCTCGCACCTCCACCATTGCCTTGTCCTCAATCGAATCGCGTCCCGTGGCACTGCGAATTGTGCATGGCGTGGCCAAGCAATTTTCCGTGGGAATGGCGGTGGTAGGTTTAAAACGACCGACGAGCTGGCTCCACGTGATGCACGGCCACCACTTGAGTCTGCGTTACCCGACACGTTGTTACTGTGCACGCTAGCAAAAGGATGCAAGAAGGACCGCAACCACCAATGCATTGGTCGGTACACGCCATATCGGCGGGGCGTAAACCCCCGCTCCACATCAATTAAGCATGGGCAAGGCCCGAGCTCCCATCTGTGCACGGCAGCCCATGCGCAGAGGTGTAAGCGGTGATGGATGCTTGGCAGGGGAGGCGTTTGACCAAGCGCGCAGCATGTGTAGCAAAGCATGCTTACGGAATGGTTTCGTTGTAGGGATCGATGACATTGGCCATGGCAGCTGCGCGGCGGGCCTCGAAAGCAGCCTTTAGGCAAAGGTTGGTAAGTGAAGGTGTCGATGTTGGCGATGCATGAGCCAGATAGTATTGATGCAAGAGGAGCTAGCAGAATTAAGGGCTCGAGCAGGACGGTGATTATTGGGAACAGGACGCCGGTGGCATGACACCTGCAGCTCGTGTGCCCACTCCACTGATCCTACAGCTCCCGCCGCAGGGGCTGACTTTGGTCCGGGTCGCAGTAAGAAATTGACTTCAGGGTCGTCCTAAATGGGTGGGGTGGGGGGGCAAAGGGCATGTGTGGTGGGCAAAGGAGATAATACTTCCTACGTGCCTCTGCAAGAATGGCCAGGAGGGCAGGGCATGCGCACGTCGGTATCCTTACATGAGCAGGTCCTGCCCATGTACGCTTAGCGTATGTTTGGATTATTGCACAAGGCGCCTTCAGGCACTCGAGTGCGGACACCTGCTTGGAGACATCGGGCGCATTGCGAAGTACGGCCTCACCTGTGTAAAGACTATCGACTGCGGAAGGTTGTTGTAAAACTCCTCCGCGAATCGCAGTACGGTGTGTGCCTCGCGCGCTCCCAAATTTGGCCCGTCGATGCATGCAGCACGGCCAGTTGCCACCTGTGATCCAGGTCGGGAGTGGAACACTCTCGTTCAATGCCACAGTCGAGCTTGTCTACTGGCAGCATCTAAAGGTTATGCTTGGCGGTCGACCATCGGCAGCAGCTCCGAACAGAACGCGCGATGCTACGGCAGCATCTTATTGATCCCGCGGCTACTCGCGCACCCACGCATTGAGGTCTACAGTCAGCTGCGAACAAGATGCCCCACGAGCATAGACCTGCGACACCAACCAAGGTGCCATCGTATGAGGGTATGTGTAGCAACGACAGCCTCCAACCAGTGCATGGGAGCCATAGAACCCAACATCCAGAAATGTCAGCAGAAAAGGCGCTGCAACACCAACCAAGGTGCCATCGGATGAGGGTATGTGAGGCAACGACAGCCTCCAAACAGTGCATGGGAGCCATAGACCCCAACATCCAGAAACGTCAGCACAAAAGGCGCTCCGCACTCGCCGCCGCACCTGCATCGCAACTTCTTCGCGATTGCTGTACAGTGAGCTCATCTCCTTCATCCCGCCAAATCGCGCCCGCCGCCGGTCGCGCGCTTCGCGTGACCCGAGAGACCTGCATCGCGCCACACATGTAAGGTCGGATAACGGGCCTGGAGAAGGTGCGAGGGGCCGACCATGTGTCCCCGCGCCGGCACCCACAGGGATTCACTCGTCTGAGCGGCAGAAGAGCACCGCTTCCACTCACCAAGTGACGACAAACCCGAGCTGTGCTTGACTGAACCGGCGCAGCACCTCATGCAAGCAACGGTCTCCAACGAGAGCCTCAGAGATCGCGCTGGAGGAAACGTGCAACCGCCTCGCGCCCGAGAGGGTGGCGCAAGGCCGCGACGACATGGCCGAGAGCGGTGTCGGCGCCCTTCTCTCGCTCACTCAGAAGCTCCTCGCCATGCAGCTTCTCACGCTGCCGCTGGTCTCTTTCATCATCAATGGAACGAGGCTTCACAGTGAGATTATTCGCGGCGCGCCCCGCCTCCAAGCTTGTCCACGAATCCGCTGCGCGCGCGCCTCCCTCCCGTGTTTTGTCTTGTACTCTCCCGCTCTTATCTACCCTCACAGATCTTTCATAGAGAGAGAGAGAGAGAGCGAGCGAGCGAGGGAGAGAGATAGAGCGAGGGAGAGAGATAGAGCGAAGGAGAGAGAGAGTGAGAGAGAGGGAGGGAGGGAGAGGGAGAGAGGGAGAGGGAGAGAGGGAGAGGGCGAGAGGGAGAGGGGGAGAGAGGGGGGAGGGAGGGAGGGAGGGAGAGGGAGGGAGGGAGGGAGGGAGGGAGAGCGAGGGAGGGAGGGAGAGCGAGGGAGGGAGGGAGAGAGAGGGAGGGAGGGAGAGAGGGAGGGAGGCGCCGCCTCGCCCTTCTTTCCACCATCTATCTGTCTCTCTCTTCTCTGCGTGTCTTGTGGTCCTCAATCAGCAGAGCCGCGGGGCGGGGATGACGCGCGCAAGCGTCGCATCATTGAGACTGGCGCTCCTGGCGGCGGCAGTGGTCGCAGATGATTACACGGTGCAGTTCATCATCCAGATCGATGAAATGCGCCGCGAAGAGGTGCTCGTCACCGTGCGCGAGGCGAAGGCTCCCATTGGCGCACAACGGTTCCGCGAGCTCGTCAACTCGCACTTTTTTGACGGCTGTGCGCTCTACCGAGTGAGCCCTGGCTTTATCTTGCAGTTCGGTCTGTCGAGCAACGTGACACTTCAGCGATACTGGGACATGCTTGGCCCTATCCGTGATGATACACTGATCGAGCATCCTGACTGGAACATCCGTGGTTCTCTGGCATTCTACACATCTGGCCCGTCCTCGCGCGGGACGCAGGTCATTATAAACTACGACGATAACCACCAGCTTGACGCCAAGGGGTTTGTGCCATTCGGTCGAGTGGTAAAGGGTATGCCAGCCTTGACTTCGGTGTACAGCGGCTATAGGGAGCGCCCGCAGGCATCGGAAATCCGCTCGCAAGGAGGCGCCTACTTGCAACATGAGTTCCCACATCTCTCCTACATTGTCTCAGCGAGGCAAGTCGCTTTTGTGGAGGAGCCCGTCGTTCTATCCAAGAATTTCACCGGACTCCTCATCACGGGGGGCATGGTCATTGCTGCCCTCTTATGTTGTGTATGCACGCGTGTCATGTCCACGCGGATCGGCCCAATGATTGCTGAGGGCCGAGGGTACGCAAAACCACCGCGGCGCGGCCATTCAGCCCCAATGGGGGCTGACGATGACGACGACGACGACTCACCACCCACATCTCCTGCATAGCGTCAGCCTCCGTCTCTTTTATGCCCTATGGGCGAGACTGCCACATGAAATATGGACTACGAAGCAGAACATGGGTGGAGATTTCTATGTTTGATTGTTTACATGCGGAGGGTTATTGTAGATTGCAGCGCCCAAGTTACTCAGGTGCCCATGAGCCACGGCCTGTGTCGCCCCTAGACGGCCATGCACCAACATGGCTGCATGGCCTACAAGAACCCCAACACCCTCCACCCAAGGATTAGGATTAGGATTAGGATTAGGGCGGTCAAACAGTGTTTTCAGTAAGGGTAAAAAATGACCATCTCAGAATTGAGGACAATAATAATAATAATAATAATACTAATCTAACTGAGCATTAGTACCACTACTCTCACTAGCCCGGTACTAACACGACAGCCCTCAGCGCACCTGCCCGTACACCTTGGCGCGTGTTGTTGCCACAGATACATACACCTATGCACCCCTCCACATCTCCCCCCTCGCAAGCCCCCGGCTCCCATTCTAACTCCCCACAAGTTAAAATGAGGGAAAACCCATTGAGGCGCACCGACCTACGTCGGGCGACTCTCCGGGAAAAAGCACCGGGGGAGGGGGGGGAGGGGGAGGCACCTCTCGTCAACAAAGAGGAACGGCCCTTCCAGCTCGCGCCGTGAGCAGTTCTCGAGAAATAAACGACTGCGAGTCGAGTAGCTTGTGCCACCTTCAGGATACTCTCCTCGATCTTGAGCCACTCCCTTCTCTCTCCCGCCTGTCGCCGGCCGCCCCCTACCCGTTTGCTAACGCAAACGGGGCCTGCTGTTTCTAACCGCACTCCATCGGGGGGGGGTGCAAATCCCCCCCTCTCCCTCGTTCCATTCTCTTCCGCCCCGGTCCCTGCGGCGCATCGCCATGCGGCGCGCCACGGCCTGCTCTCAGAAGTCCTTCAGGGGCGCCCAGAGGGCCAGCAGGGGCAGCTCAGGGGGCAGTGGAGGCTGGGGCTCAGCCCCTGGCCCCCCCTGCCTCTCCCTCGCTCGCCTCGCTGGCCTTGGGTGCCGCCCTGAGTCCCCTGTCTGAGCCCCTGGCCCCCCCGCCTCTCCCTCGCTCGCCTCGCTTGCCTTGGGTGCCGCTCTGAGTCCCCTGTCTGCCTGGCGACTGTCGCATTCATCCTAGATGATGCGATTTCCAGGCTCTTATTTCCAGGTCCTTTGCCGTGCGGCCACACGGTGAAGCTCAGGTACATCTAGGTTGGTAGGGTTCGTCCCTAGCGATCTAGAATTCGAGTTCTCGTTTCGTTCCTTCTAGCCTGTTTGTCAGGTCTAGATTCTAGGTTTCCTCCTTTCGGGCAATCTTGACCCAAAGGAGCCAGGTCGCCTGTCGCTCGCTGCGCGCTTGTCTCAGGCTCTCGGGTTACCTTCAGGCTTCAGGTGGCTTGTTTAGCTTCTTGCAAGGCTTGTCGTTTCTTGTTGGGTTCCGGTTCTCTCTTGGGACCTGCTAACGTTCGTTGTCGTCCAGGCCCACTACCAACCTTCTGGAAAGAAGCCCTCGTAAACTTCAGGGAACTAGATATACAGCCCTCGTTTCTCACGCGCGAAGGCGCCCTCTCACAACCCATATGGCACAACCCACACTTCTCCCCCCCCGCTCTCCGAGCGTCTTGGGCGCGAATGTGGGAGACCTTACACACAAACGTGGTACACAACATATTCAAAGACGGCGCCTTCACGACGCCATACAGCAGTGAGGAATGCGCGACCTATGTCGAGCACCTCCCAGAGGTCTTCAAACACGAAGGACGCACAATCAAAAAAGCAGAATTCCTGAGCTCTTGGGGCCCAACCTAACCCCCCCCGCAACCTGGGCCCCAAGTAGTGCACGAGGGGAGTTGCCGCAAGGCGGGAAGCGAGGGAGAGGAAGGGAAATGGGCGTGGCTACAGTAGCTAAACCCGTGGCCGCGCGCAAGGCGAGAACATTAAAAGGTTTTTTTTTTCGTTGTCGTCCAGGCCTGTTCTTCACAGGTTCTGCTTGGCTTGGTTAGGGTTTCGTTGCCTTCCGGCATTTGGCGTTCGCGTTGGCGTTCGGAAATTTCCTCTCACATTCCCTAGGTCCAGTACCCTTGGCTTGCAGGTCCTTGCTTCTTTCTTCTCGGTCAAGGTTTTTGGCGAGCGAGTCGGTTGCTCTATCCGCTCGAGATTTGAGGTTTAATTTGCCATCTCCCCTTGGAGACGGGCGCGGAGACGGGCCAAAGAACACCATGAAGCGAACGAGCAAACGCGACCGACAAAAACTTCACAACATATCCTGGGCCGCGCGCATATCACAAACGATATCAGAACAAAAAAGGACACGAATGAAACTCCCAACAGGCCTGCCTCGAACACGCATCCACAACCGGGCCCATGGTAGTGCACCAGGGCCGCACCCCCGACACCAAAGACAAAGGAAAGAGGGGGGGAAGGCGAGGAGGCGATGGGAAGGGATGGAAGGGCGTTGTATAGTATACGGTGGAAGGTACCGACTAGTAATAGGTGTGTAGCCCTGAATCTTCAGACTATTTGTTTTTTTTAGATACTATGCCGACAAAGGGCTGTTAGCCGAGAATCTCTTCAGATCTTTTTTTTAGTGAGCGGAAGCTGGCCGGTGCTTCCTTCTAGAATGTGGGTAGTGATGGCTTGCCGTCAGGACGCCGCAACGCAAATGAACTGCAACAAACATGTGGTAGTGCTATTGTACAGGATCCTATCAATCTATATCAATCATTTATTCATTCGAATGCAGACAGCTTTGGAGCTATCTTGCCGTCCTCGAGGGCCCAATGCACTCCTCGAGAGGAGATCACATGCTGCGATGGCTCGTGATGGCCTGTCAGCCCGTGATTTGAAGGGCTTGATGGTGTTCCCTTCGAAACAACATATTCCTCACGGTAGTCGAGAGCAATTTGATGGCTTGCGGCATCATGAGAGTGAGGACAGTAGACCACTTTAGGTTGAGGCGGCTTGGTGCCGGCCGTCATGAAGTAGACCACATACTTTTCGCGCATAACCTGAGCAAGCGTGATGGAGAGGGTTGTTAGTTTCATGAGGTCGCTACAATGGTTTTACAATGAAGTCCACATCGATGGATTCATTCCAATCGGATGAGCATCTTCGGCTCATATCTTACTGATTTCTCTCCTTGTTAGGACCGGTGGTGTGGTGACGCGGTGGTCATACCTGATACAACGGGATGAGCTTAATCCGGCCACCATCAGTCCCAAGACCTTCGAACTCGAGTGTCGCTGTCGAGTTTCTACGAATAAATGATGCAGGCTCGGATTTGAAGACTTCTCCTTGGGGTACAAAGACGTCTGAGCTTAGGTGAACCCCTGCCAAGACTAACGGCCCGTACATGAAGGCAAGGGTGGCATTGTGCTCTGGATGGCGGTCGTTCAGAGGGTTCGTCCAAAGGATAGGTGGGAACGAGAGGGTGACTGAATCTTCGTCAGCCCATGCTCGCTCGATTTCCAAATAGCTGCCATGCTTGATCTTGCAATCAAGCTTTTCACCATTGACTCTCACCAAGTTCGATCCGGAGACGGCCCACTGTGGCACACGCACATTCAGAGCAAAAACAACGGCCTTGTCGGTGGGCACGCGGATAGTTATGACGGAGGTCTCGATTGGGTGGATCGGGAAGCGAGAGGACTGCTCGACCTTGACACCACGAGCCTCCCAGTTCAGCGTCGCATTGACAAATTGGTTGACAAAAAGCTTAAGCCCATCGCCGGATGAGAAGAATATGGAGTCGCCTAGCTTGGCAAATGACTCTGACAACGTACCCCAGCAGCATGGAAATCCGTGGTCGGATTTACCCCACGGTTTGTACTGTGCTCCGCCGAGGGGAAGCATGTAGATGTATGAGGTCGCTCCACTAATGTCCTCGCGATTCTGATTTCCAAGGATTCCGTTCCATAAGGCACGCTCGTAGAAGTCGGCGAACCTCGCGTCACCCTCCCAGAGAAAACTCTGCCGCGCTAGCTTGAGCACATTGTACTGTGTACAGCTCTCCTGAGTTTGAGCTGAAAGAAAATTACCTAAGTCGCGAGGTTGTTGCCAGCACTCGCCAGAGCTCGAGCCACCGGTAGCGTAAGAATGGTTCGACACTAATGCGGAAAAGAACGTGGAGGCAATGGCTCGATCCGTCGCATTAGAACTCAGAGCGTAGGCGCGTGCATTGCCAACAACTTCCGGGAGGTGAAAATTGGCATGTGGGAAAGGCTGGTCTGCCAAATCATCGATCCCTGCTGCAAGCGGAGTGGAAAAAATAAAGCTATTGAACCGCCGGGCAGTGGCGAGATGTAGTGGGTCACCAGTAATGGAATAGAGGTTGAACAGTACGTCGTTCATCCCGCCCCATTCAGTGAGTAGCACGCGTTGCCACAATACCATGCCACCGTTGGCAATTGTGCGTTCGACGACGCGATGTACCCAGCCCGCCATCTTGGTGACAAGGTCGAGTGCAAGGTCCGAATTGGCAAAAATATGCTGGTCAAGCAAGCCCGCCATGAGCTTATGGAGGGTGTAGAACGGCACCGAGTAATACGGCCCCGCGCCATGCCCTGAGAGTAATTTGCCGAAGACGAGTGGATCATATGGGAACAAGTATCCGTCGTATCCATACTTCTGTTTCCATGCAGACATCACGACCGCAAGAACCATGATGGCCGAATTAGCAATGCGGAGCACCGTTGAATTTCCTGTTGCGTTGATCAAGAAGGCTGTAGCCGAAAGCCAATGACCCTGGTAGTGACCATAGTAGCCACCCAGACCCATCTCGCCGGGGAGCGGCTCGCACACAGGCATTGTTGCACCACCCGCAGCCACGCAGTTGGAGTGAGATGGAATGAGCCGCAAAGTCGTCTTGAGGAAGCACTCCACAGGTGTGGCTGGCTCAGGCTCGACGGACTTGAAGCAAAAGCCACGGCAATCAAGCGCCTGCGCGCAAGCTTTCCTACACTGGGAGTACGTAGCAACGGTCGGCCAGTCGGGCAGATCGTCTCCAGCCTGGAGAAAGCCTCTGCTGTGTGAGAATTTGCTTCCATCGCCCGCCTTTAGGTACGTCTGCCACTCAAAAGCAGAGGTGGTTTCGCAACGGGTGAGATTGGCGGTCGTCGTGAAGTGACACGCCCATTGACTCATATTAAGTGACATAAGTACCTCGCGATTGCGTCGCTGCGCCTCGCCCCAGTCGCCGGACAGGTGCACCGATGACAGGGGGAACGGCTTCACGGAGGCTGAACCCACTGCTGCATGTGCAGAGGCAAACGGAAGACCGGAACTGCTGACCACGCCGCTATGTGTTGCATCTGCGCACATTAGGAGCCCAGCCAGCACGCAGAGGTGAAGCGCTGCTCCCATACTTTTGGCGCACCGACGAGAGGGCAGAAGGAATGGATGGGGGGGGGGGGACGGCAGCCCCCTCCGCCGGACGGAAGAGAGAGCGGATGGGGAGGGGGGGGGGGGTCAGAGTTTTCTTGTTGCGGTAGTATCTCTAGAGGCTGCCGCTTCATGGGCATGCCCCATTTCTATGGGTGAAAATGAAAATCGGCCCGTTGACAACTAGAGGTGGCTGCCACTGGATAAAAGGTGCCCCTAGGCATGCTGTGCGCCGACATGTGCTTTTTTTTCTGATTGATGCACATGGTGACTCACAATGACATTTTACATACGCACGCGCACGGAACCAGGAGCCTCATGGACAGGCCCCAACGTCGGAGGCGGCGCCGGAGGCACAAACACCACTCTCAAGGCCCACAACGAGGGCACTAGCCACTGAAACGGGACTCTTGCGCCACTTCACACACTCTCTCTTCTTGCACCACCCTTTCTTCAAGTTCCCACAGTTGTCACATAACATGAACCCCTCCCACGGACACGGAACAATCGCACACATGCACACATCCTTGCGCGCTACGAAGGCGTCACGCCGAACACGAGACCGCTCCTCATCTTCGGCGCGCTTCTCCAGCCGCGCGGCCTTCTTTCTTTGAGCTGCATCCTCTACCTTTGCTGCCTCTTGCTGCCTCTTTTGCTTCTCTCCCCACATGTCCCTAAGAGTGAAAGATCCGGACAATTGCACCAGCCAACAAATGTTTTGCACACCACTTAGCCATAGCTAGGCCTTGTGTTCACGACACACATGAAGCCTTGCATGAAGCCTTGCGCTTCTCACCCCCCCTTGACCTGATCCCCTGGAGAAGGGCAACAAATGAGGGATTCGCAAGGCAGCAAGATCTCAAATGCGAACCATGATCAGCCCACGGAACTTGGTGAACTTGTTCGCAGCTAAGGGCTTCGTCATCATGTCGGCCACATTGAGCTCGGTCTGCACGTGGTAGACACGTAACACATTCTTCTGCGTGAGCTCACGCACGTAGAGCTCACGACGATGGATGTGACGGGCCAAACCCTTCATGATGGGATTGTCCGCGAGTGCCTTTGCACCCTTGCTGTCGGACAAGAGCGGACTTGGCTCCGCTTGCTTCCAACCGAGATCCGCGAGCGTGTTACGGAAGTTCTCGATACGTTGCGAAGCAAGGGAGGCCGCCATCGTTTCCGCTTCATTGGCCGACAAGGAGATGCTGTTTTGGCGCTTGCTGCCATACGCGAACACGAGGCCGGAGAAGACGTCGTAGAACACGTCCACGTACTTGTAGCCCGTGAGCACGCTGCGGCAAGGCATAGTGAGGATGTCGTTGGTGATGACGTCGCCAAACGCGTAGATTGAGCCATGCATCTTGCCGTATTGGTCGGTCTTGTCAATGGGGATCTCACCCCGGCTTCCTTGTCCTTGTCGGCGTCATCGACGCTTTCCGTCTTGTTCTTGAGCATCGCGGTCAACACCGAAGACAAGGCTGAAGACAAGAAGATGGAGTATGACACACTCAAGATGACCAACCTCCAGGAGTTCCCCTCAAGGGAGGAGGTCACCAACCGCTTTGACAACATGTTTGGCATCTTCCAAGGACTCAAGGGCACCGCGCGCGAAGTCTCCGTGGCCGAGTTGTGCCTCGACATGAAAGCGAGCTTCATTGGATGTGGAGAAGGAGTCCTTCGTGAAGTGGACAAGGCATGGGGCTCCTTGGAAGTTGAGCACCGCAAGAGGCCTGATATGGTGCACAAGAACCTTGTGGAGGCTGCGGCCATCGCCCATAAGCATGAGGCGGTGCGCTCCACGGTGCGTCCGGGCCAACGTGCAATGCAAGCGAGCAAGACCGAGGATTGAGAAGCGCAAGGCTTCATACAAGGCTTCATGCAAGGCTTAATGTGCGTCGTGAACCCAAGGCCTAGCTATGGCTAGGTGGTGTGCAAAGCATTTGTTCTTGTTGGGGTTTTGTTTTTGTGTCGGTTACGTGACCGGCGGTTGAGTCGGTTACGGCGGTTGAGTCGGTTACGGCGGTTGAGTCGTTTGAACGGACAACGGACCGTGCAAGGGTAGAGACCCCTAAGAGACAAGTAACAAGAAAGCTTTCGCCACTCATCTGGTACCCCCGCCGAGAGACAAAGAGACATGGACAAGAACAATGACAAGATCTTCTTCTACAACAAGGATGGTGCTGAATGGAGAGCATTCAGGCCCAAGTTGCTCGCGATGGCCGGCAAGAACGGTTGCCGACGTGCGATGCTCAAGAACAAGACGGAAAGCGTCGATGACGCCAACAAGGACAAGGAAGCCACCCAGGTGGAACTCAACAAGGCATATGACCTCCTCATCATGTGCATCAAGGATGACAAGCTTGTGGCCACCTTGGATGTGCTCTACACGGATGAGGAGGAAGAGAAGTACGACGGCCACCGTGCGTTCAAACACATCGACGAGTTGCACGTGGCGGTCAACACCGAAGACAAGGCTGAAGACAAGAAGATGGAGTATGACACACTCAAGATGACCAACCTCCAGGAGTTCCCCTCAAGGGAGGAGGTCACCAACCGCTTTGACAACATGTTTGGCATCTTCCAAGGACTCAAGGGCACCGCGCGCGAAGTCTCCGTCGCCGAGTTGTGCCTCGACATGAAAGCGAGCTTCATTGGATGTGGAGAAGGAGTCCTTCGTGAAGTGGACAAGGCATGGGGCTCCTTGGAAGTTGAGCACCGCAAGAGGCCTGATATGGTGCACAAGAACCTTGTGGAAGCTGCGGCCATCGCCCATAAGCATGAGGCGGTGCGCTCCACGGTGCGTCCGGGCCAACGTGCAATGCAAGCGACCAAGACCGAGGATGACACGGATGCCATCAAGAAGGCCTATGAGGCGGGCTTCAAGGCTGGCCAAGGTGGGCGTGGAGGTGGTAGGAGCAACAACAACAAGGACAAGAAGCCTTGCTCCCACTGCGACCGCATGCACACGGGCATCTGCTGGTCCAACGCCTTCAAGCAAGGAAGGCGGAAGACGTCAACGAGGTCGCGCTCAAGGCCAATGCGCAACGTCGACCCGGAGGCGGAGGAGGAGGACCATGGATGACAAGCGCCGTTGGGGACGTTATCACCAACGACATCCTCACTATGCCTTGCCGCAGCGTGCTCACGGGCTACAAGTACGTGGACGTGTTCTACGACGTCTTCTCCGGCCTCGTGTTCGCGTATCCCATGCGCTTCAAGTCGGAGCATCCAACGATGTTGCAGCGCTTCTTGGCGGACACGCAAGGGTTCTTCATCGTGAAGCGCTTGCACTCGGACAATGAGCCCGTGCTCAAGAGCGACAAGGTGCAAGAGATTTGCGATAGCAACTTGATCCGCAAGCAAGAGAGCAACCCGTACGAGCCGTGGGGCAACCCTGCGGAAATCGCGGTCAAGTTGCTCGAGCGCACCATGCGTCCATTGCTCCTGGGGTGCAATGCCCCCCAAGAGTATTGGGAGTTTGCGCTCTATCCCGCGATGGTGATCATCAACCGCATCCCCGGCGCCAAAGACACTGCTCCTCCTCTAGTGCGTGCCGGCATCCGCCACACGGTCAACCTGAGCATGCTCAAGGTGTTCGGTTGCAAGGCCATCGTGCAGAAGCCCAAGGCGTACCGCGACAACAACTTGTCGGAGCAAGCACAAGAGTGCATCTACTTGGGCCCGGCACGCTACCACACGGGCAACATCTTCATGTCGCTCGAGACGGGCAAGGTGTTTGTGAGCGGTGTGCACGCCACCTTCATGGAGTCCGAGTTCCCGTGGAAAACCACGAGGGGGGTGAGATCCCCATTGACAAGACCGACCAATACGGCAAGATGCATGGCTCAATCTACGCGTTTGGCATCCCGGAGGACCACGAGGATCCGGACTACACGCCCTCGGAGCATTCCTACTCGGGCCCCATCACGGAGGTGGAAGAGGACAATAGCGACAATGCCTCCGACACCACGTCGCCTATCCGAGCTCCTCAACGTCACCGCCGCATCATCGAGTCCGATGAGGAGGATAACGATACGCTTACGCCAAGTGGCGAAGTGCAACGCGGGCCATTCGAGTCGGAAGATGGCAAGGAGGACACCGCACCACGCCGCTCAAGCCGCATCGCGGGAGAGGAGCTCCCGTACACGGTGATGGACTACTCCACCTTGGGCAACGACAACACTGTCTTTGGCGACGAGAGTGCAAGCGAGTACTCGGCGTCGATGTGCCACAAGATCTTGATGGCGACTGAGGTGTGCGACGACGCCATCTACATCGGCTTCCCAAAGCCCTTTAAGCCGCACCAACTCAAGTACCTACCACAAGATGAACAAGACTTGTGGGAGGAGGCGCGCATGAAGGAGTACAACACCTTGGTGACCAACAAGACCTTCATCGACGAGAAGCCAATCAAGGAAGTGGGACGCGCCATCCCACTAGGTGAGACCCTCCGCTACAAGCGCGACGGCATCCGCAAGTCGCGCATGTACGTGCAAGGGTTCCGCCAAGTCCCGGGCATTGACTTTGACCTCTCGTACTCGCCAACCATCTCCCATGGCGGCTTTCGACTGTTCTGCGTCATCTCCGTCATCATGTGCACGTACAAGGGCGCCGCCGATGCCATCTCCGCGTACACGCAGAGCGAGTTGCCCCCCAACGAGCGCGTTTGGGTACGCATGCCCAAGAACTACCGCAAGTACGATGAACACGGACAAGAGCTAGCGGCCCTCTTGGGACAATCGCTCTATGGCTTGGTGCAATCCGGCCGCAATTGGTGGCTCAAGTTGTCCATGTGGCTTGAGGCATTTGGCTTCATCGTGGCGTTCAGCGAGCCATGCCTCTACGTGCTCCGTGATGAGGATTCCTTCATGGTCATGGCCACGTACGTGGACGACATGCCGTGGGGCTCCAATGACATGAAGCTCGTGCGCAAGGTGTTTGAGGCCATGGAGAAGGATGGCTTTAAGCTCACTTGGCATGAAGGTCTCGATGAAGTACTTGGAGCCCAACTCAAGGAAGTGAGTGATGGAATCATTCTTCACCAAGGAGACTACATCAACAAGTTGGTGGGCGCGCACCTCGAAGAGATGACCAAGTACGAGGACACGCTGCGCAACACCGTCGACACGCCATGCAACTCGTACCTCGGCAAGGACGTCATCGAGGCGCAAGACGAGAAAGAGCGGATCAAGGCGGAGCTCGATCCCAAGTTTGGCACCAAGTACCGCGGCCTCGTCGGTAGTCTCCTCTACGCCGCCGTGGTGAGCAACCCCGATATCTCGTACACGGTGGGCCAACTTTGCCGCGCGATGTCGTTCCCCACCGTGAACCTTTGGCACGCGGCGCTGCATTGCCTTCTCTACCTCAAGAACCGTGGCACCATGGGCCTCAAGTACTACAAGAACAATGGCGATAGCCCCATCATCGGCCTCTTTCGTCAAGGTGAAGGCATGGTACGCGGCATGGTCGACGCATCGTGGGACGTAGTACGTTCGACGAGCGGCTGGCTCATCTTCATCAATGGCAGCCTCGTCGATTGGGGCAGCAAGCGCCAAAACAGCATTTCCTTGTCGGCCAACGAAGCGGAAACGATGGCGGCCTCCCTCGCTTCGCAGCGTATCGAGAACTTCCGCAACACGCTCGCGGATCTCGGTTGGAAGCAAGCGGAACCAAGCCCGCTCTTGTCCGACAGCAAGGGTGCAAAGGCACTCGCGGACAATCCCATCATGAAGGGTTTGGCCCGTCACATCCATCGTCGTGAGCTCTACGTGCGTGAGCTCACGCAGAAGAATGTGTTACGTGTCTACCACGTTCAGACCGAGCTCAATGTGGCCGACATGATGACGAAGCCCTTAGCGGCGAACAAGTTCACCAAGTTCCGTGGGCTGATCATGGTTCGCATCTGAGATCTTGCTGCCTTGCGAATCCCTCATTTGTTGCCCTTCTCCGGGGGATCAGGTCAAGGGGGGGTGAGAAGCGCAAGG
Source organism: Isochrysis galbana (assembly GCA_018136815.1). Classification (NCBI taxonomy): domain Eukaryota; phylum Haptophyta; order Isochrysidales; family Isochrysidaceae; genus Isochrysis; species Isochrysis galbana. The sequence continues at coordinate 7,915,018 of CM030932.1, forward strand.
CTTCATACAAGGCTTCATGCAAGGCTTAATGTGCGTCGTGAACCCAAGGCCTAGCTATGGCTAGGTGGTGTGCAAAGCATTTGTTCTTGTTGGGGTTTTGTTTTTGTGTCGGTTACGTGACCGGCGGTTGAGTCGGTTACGGCGGTTGAGTCGGTTACGGCGGTTGAGTCGTTTGAACGGACAACGGACCGTGCAAGGGTAGAGACCCCTAAGAGACAAGTAACAAGAAAGCTTTCGCCAC
>CM030932.1:7915358-7940358 GCA_018136815.1 Isochrysis galbana
AGTGGGAGAGTGGGTCAGCAGGGCAGTGGCCTCCTGGCAAGCCATCAGGCATGCCAGGAGGATGGGTGGTTCCTCCCCCACGGCAGGGGAGGAGTGGAGAGAGGGGGGGGCTCGTGCCCCCCCATGGGCGAACCAAGTATAAACTTAGTTGAGAGGCGCGCATGAAGGCCATCGGTAAAATAATACCGGAGGGGGGCCTGACATATATTTCCGCACGGCCGTCAGAGGCCTGAAATCGGGTATTTTTCGAAAATTTTGCCGGAAGACCCCCGGTTTTTTTTGCTGATCTCCCATACCGGAACCTATAGGGAGCTTATTTAGGCCTTCGTTTGCCCATTACAGATGGTGCCCTTCGCACCCCCCTAGTGAGTGACCGGGCTATCACAAGGGGATACAGATACACGCCCGCGATTTACACATAATTATAATTGGGGGGGGTCGGTTTTTGGTCGATTTTAGGGCGTCGTTTTTGGTTCGGGGGGGGGGGGGGGGTCGGCTTTTCGGGGGGGTGGCTAGGTGGTTCGGGGGGGTTGGCTTTATCTGGTATGGGCGTAGCTATTTGGTTCGCAGATCGAGGAGCGCGTTGGCAAGCGGGGAGAGAGAGGAGAGACAGAGAGAGCGAGAGTGAGGAAAAAGAGAGCAGAGAGAAGAGCTAGAGAGAGGGGAATGGGGGTATTCAACACATGTTATGCTGGTTTTTATCGACTTTTATGAGAATATTTGACGCGTGGGGGGGGGGGGGGGGTCATTTTTGAGATTACATCCTTTGTTTTGGTTCGGGGGGGGGGTCGGGTTTCTCACGGTATGGTGCCGTTTTACGCTTCGCTTGGGGGTCGCATTTACCCCCTGTTTACGAGAATCGGGGGTCGAGGTCGAATTTTATTTAAATCGCGGACTTGTAGTAGAAAGAACAGCGAGGGACAAACGGCCAAGATGACGACGACCACAACGATAGCGACGGCGATGATCATCACGACGACAATGTCCCAAGGCAAGGGGGCGAGTAAGAGCGAAGTCGCTGGAGGCGAGGGAGGTGGTGGCGGCAGCAACGGCGTAGAGGGTGTGGCTGGTGGGGGCGGTAAGCGGCGCGTGCTCGGTGGAGGAGAGGGGGGTGAGGGTGGCAGTGATGAGGGCATCGGGAAGGGTGGCAGCAGTGAGGAATTGTGCGGCGGATTGTGCAGCGGTGGATGCATCTGGGGGGGTGACAGCGGTGAGGGTCTGCGCGATGGACTGGGTGGTGGACTAGGCGGCGGACTGGGTGGCAGTGAAGGCGCCCGGGGGGGTGGCAGCGGTGAGGGGGTGCGCGATGGACTGGGAGGCGGTGAGGGCGCCGGGGAGGGTGGCAGCGGAGAGGGGGTGCGCGGTGGACGGGGAGGCGGTGAGGGCGCCGGGGAGGGTGGCAGCGGAGAGGGGGTGCGCGGTGGACGGGGAGGCGGTGAGGGCGCCGGGGAGGGTGGCAGCGGAGAGGGGGTGCGCGGTGGACGGGGAGGCGGTGAGGGCGCCGGGAACGGTGGCAGGGGTGAGGGGCTAAGTGGCGGGCTGGGTGGCGGTGAGGGCGCCGGGAACCGTGGCAGGGGTGAGGGGCTAAGTGGCGGGCTGGGTGGTGGTGAGGATGGTGCCGGGGACGGTGGCAGGGGTGAGGGGCTGCGCGGCGGACTCGGCGACTTGGGCGGAGGAGTAGATGGCGGGCTAGGTGTCGCTGGTAGAGTGTAAACTTCACTCACACCACCACGAGTATAGGAAAAGCCGCCAAGAACTGCAAGCAAGGGTCATGGCCATTCACAACCGATGAAGAGAGGGTGGAGGGGATGGGGAGGCAGAAAACAGATTGGTCTCGCCTTTCGCTGACTAGAGCATGCAGAACGTACAAGACTGAAGTTTCCCCATTACATGCAAGTACCCGCCATGGGCCAAGGGCTTCATACCGTACAGTCCAGCATCAAAGACCGCTACAGCAGGCTGAATGAGCCCCCACGGCATATCCGGAGCGGATGCCCACGCAGAGCCGTCGAAAGCGATGACATTCGAGGAGCCGACCGAGATCTCATTGGCTTCTCCATAGTAGTATTCATATTGGTACTTTTGATAAGCACCATCCATGCCGTCGTCGGATGAAAGCCCACCGATCACTGCAACGATTTAGAAAGAGAGTAATACGTGAGAATGCACCGCTACCTCAAAAAGGGCGCCCATCGCATGCCAACCCGTCCCAGAGATGTGGCCAGATCGTGATGTTCACAAGGTTCACGATTATCTCAGAGGAACACGCAGGATTAGGAGAGTAACACGATCTTGCTATTATCGGCCAGTGGCCATCCTCACAGCCCGGCTCGCCAAATAGTGTGCGCACTGGCATCGCAGGGCATTGCGCACCATAGATTTTGGAGTCGAAGACAGTCACGCCCGGGACCAAGACGCCGCTTGGCAGAGCAGGTGCAGGCGACCAACTTGTACCGTCGAATTGCTCCACACTGCTGAAGAGTTTTTCTGGCATAGCGCCTCCATCCTCGCCACCTAGGGCTGCGTAGGTGACCAATAGCATCAGAACTGGAGCACCGTAACTGACGCGGCGAGGTCGTATAGTATGATCAATTGGAGCGCTTCTGTGCAACGTGCAAGCGCACACCGAAAAGCTTCGAATTGAATGACACCAGACCGTAATTTCCCCGGGCTGTCGGCATGGAGGGAGCGCTGGACGACCACTGAACGCCGTTGTAGGTGTGTACCGTGGTCGTTGACTGTGATGTCACATTTTTACCACCAACGACTGAGGGATCATGGATGGCATGAGCATAAGACGAGTCGCAGCATTATTCCGCTGTCGTGAGGGGACGGGGTGCAAGCAATTCGGCGAGCGCGTCCCCCACGCCAACCAACTTCGCCTCCATCGGCCCGTCATTATCGTCTGTGACGCAAACACATGGAGCTGATGGCCAGAACTCGTTCGCGCGGTCAGAATGCCTGTGGATGCGGAAGGCCGCCAGCGCACCATAAAGTTTAGACTGAAACACTGCCACGCCCATGCCACCAAGGCGCTCAGGCAGCGACGCCTCGGTCACCCACGAGGAGCTAGGGTTACCATCGAACGAGTGGACGGCGTCTGTCATATCTGATTCTGTGTAGCCCAGAGCGCCGCCGATGACTATGACCACACGGGGCCGGCAAAATTAGTCTCTGATACCGCACATCTTAATGCAAGTGCGTGCGTGATTGTCATCCATCAGTTGTGCTTGCATTGACGGGCAAGAAGTGAACGCATTCACGCAGCCGTTTTGAGACGCGCTGCGAGAATTGAAGCTGCGCTGCCCGGATACGGTGGGATGTAGCACGCACTGTAGAGTTTATCATCAAATGTCACTAAACCATGCCTGTAAATGGGCGTAGGCAAGGATGGGCCTTGTGACCAGGTTCCAACCGGATCGACGAGTGTGAAGACGTCAGCACTAAGACGCTCGTATGCGCCCCTGCTATCAATCACCGCACCACCAGCAACTGCAGCGGGGGGTGACGGGGGGACAATGGACTCAATGAGTGGCCTTTGTAGGTTGAACTTACACATGATAGTAGCGTAGCGATGCGATGTGACACTGCGCTTGTACCCATGGCCCATGAAGAGCCAAAAGCACGCAGTCGACGACTGGATCATCGGGCTGCGACACATCTAGAAGTCGTCAAGGTTCAGCTGTAGAGGCGCGTACCGTACAGCGTCGAGCCAAGCGTGGCCGCACCCGAGAAACTGAGAGACACTGGCAGCGACGCGGCTTGTGACCACGGAGATGTCCATTCCGATCGCAGCACGTAGATGTCGTTCACCGCAGAGTTCGACATGTCCAAGCCGCCGATGACTATGAGCAATTGCACGGGCGGAGGCTTACTCGATGTCATACGTGTGTGCAGTCGATAGAGCCATACCGGGGTCATCTTGTCTGATCGCACCTCGAGTACTGCCATGCGAATGAATCTCCGCACACCAAGCTTGCCCCCCCCACCCTATCTAAAGGTAACCTTGCGCATTTTCTTTACCGTAGATGCCGGACCCGAACACAGCGGAAGCCACACTTGAGAGACTCGCCGGCATATCTGGAGCGGATGACCACGAGATGCCATCGTATGCGACAACGTGTGCAGTCTTGCCTTGATCACCTTCGCCCCCGATCACTATGAGACGATGTGGGAGGAGCGCCTTATGATTGATGAGCGTTTTGGCGTGTCATGGCGCGTGCCTCGTCTTTCAGCAAGGTAGTCGCAGAGTCGCATGCCGCGCTATGATTCACGCTCCTTGCCCAAGACTACGACAATATTCACACCCACAAGCGAGCTTGTCGCATAGCGGGATGGCTGCCATGGATTTGCTTCGCACACCGTAAAATTTGGAGTCATAGACCGCCACGCCTGCGGAGTAGATGCCCCCTGGCAGCGCAGGTGCTGAGAACCAGATGGAACCGTTGAAATGGACAACACTGTCGTCAATGACTTGATCCGCGTTGACTCCACCGACAACTAATGAATAGATGGACAGAACGGTAAGTGGAGATAAGGAGCAGCATTTAGAAAACGTCGGATCGCTGCAACTGCCGCTGCAGGTTGCGAGCGGGACGGAACGGGCGCGATCCCTGTCATGTTCGTGGGCAGCTTAGGTTCGCAGAGGGTGCTCAGAGTGCGTGTTGCGAGCGCACCAAAGAGCCCCGCTTGGAACGACACCAGGCCGTGAAATACGCGGGCTTTCGGTAAGGGGGGCGAGTTGGACGACCACTCGATGCCGTTGAACGTGTAGACTGCGGCCGTCGAGCCCATTTCGTCGTTGATACCACCCACAGCTGAGAGCGACAGCAGGGGGCATAAGGGCGTTCGCCTGTGCGGACCGGCAACGTTCCGTGGAGCTGATGGGATTGGCCGCGAACGGATGCGAGTGACGGGCTACATGCATCAATCGCACTGACATTCACATCTGCTTCTTCCCATCCTTGTGCGCGATGCGCACACGATGAGCAAGAAGCAAGAAACTCAAGCAAGGCATGCATAGGCCCACTGAGCCAACTCAGCGACGCGTATACGTACCGTAAAGCTTGGACTGGAACACCGTCACTCCCAGTGCGGCAAGGGGGATTGGCAGTGGCGCTTCAGTCACCCACGAGGAGCTCAGATTACCATCGAACGAGTGCACTGCAGCCGTTGGTGTACAACTGCCGCAGGTGATCCCTCCGACGGCTGCCATCGGAGATGATAGCGGAACGCAGGGACTAGCTTAGGATGGCACTCATCAGCGCCTCCAGGTGTGAATTGCACACTTGCTGACGTCCAAGTGTAATGTGAAGTGGACGAGCAAGGCGGTGCAAGAATAAGCAGCGGGCAGGGCGCACCTTTTGGAGTTGAAAGCCGCCACGCCATGGAAAGCTAGTCCCACGGGCAGCGAACGGTATGAAAGTGGCACCGGTTTCCATGCATTCTCTCTAAAGGCGAAGACTTGGTCAGTCGCGTTGTCCGAGGAATCAACCATTCCACCCGTCACTGAGAAGGTGCGCGGGTGGGCAAGAAGTGAATGGGCATTCATCCGCTGATCGCTGCGTTTGGCGTGATCGTGGACGCGCAGATGGACAGCTCGTGTATCGGAAGTGGTCTCGGTGAGATTCTGGCGATGACGCGATGGGTTGCGCATGCATTTAGAATGGCTAGACCAGGACAAGAAGCTTTTTTACTCAAGCATCAACCGAGCAACGTATTGACTCATGAACAGGCCGTCTAGCAGCGGACACAGCTAACCAAGCGGCCTTCGGTGAATAGACATATCCGTTCACGTACCATAGAGCATCGTCCCGAGTGTGGCCGCGGCCGCCCCAAACCGCGGTTCTCGCCCAATGTCCATTGGCCATGTCGTCCATGGAACAGTCGCATGCATGATGGGGTTGGCGCGCACAGAGGGCGAGCGAGTTGCGCGAGGAGTCGGATGCTTCAGATAGTGTAGAAGCGATGCGCTTGATTCACCGAGAGCAGGCGTAGTCATCGCCAACATCCACGTGACCCTCATCGGGAAGGAGAGAGAGGATAAGAGCAAGGAGAGTGGCCGAGGGTGTTCCACTACACCAAACCCGTCGCACGCAGCAAAGGCTCAACACCCGCAAGCAAAAGGACAAGACCAGAGACCAGAGACAGACAAAGAGAAAATAGAAAAGAAGGGTTGAGAAGAAGGGTTGGACCTCCCTACTCCCCACGTTGTGCATAGAAACCGAGAGGAGAAAGACAGAGAAGGATCAGTGACGGGTCTTTCGGGCGAGCAGGATGATTCTTTGGTACTTGTCTCTCCTCTGGCAGCATCAACCCTCATCTGCTCCTACAAAATCCCATGAAAGGATTTTTGCCCGGAGCACACGTACCCGTCCCGTAATGGATTGGACTCGATCAATGAAAAATGCCCGCCCTCCGAGAGAAAGAAACTACCGTTGTGATGGAGCTGGAGAAAGGGACAGCACGCCGCATGCCAGTGACGATCTGCCGGGCAGCAAGCAAGTGAGAAATAAATGAGCCATCGAATGTTCCCCACCCATCGTCCATCGTGTTGTTTTGTTTTTACCCGCCGATATGTGGCCCACGTGCCACAAGCCATAAGTAGTTTTTTTAGACCGAACGTTTTGTCCTGATAAATGACTGAGACTGAGACGCCCATCTCGCTCGCCGTCGCCGTGCTGCATTCAGATGTTTTATTTTAGACACACCGAAATTTACAAATTAGTGCCGCTACTGCCAAAAGCCAGTAGCCATGGGCATGGCCGCCAACACGCCAACACGCCAAGCCATGACCACGACACACATGACCGCACCCAAGGCATAGAACATACATAGCAACTAACAACTAAGCACCTGATTTTACCTCCCCGGTTTGTAGGCCCCCGGCTCTTGTTAGAACTCCCCACAAGTTGCAAGTTGCAAGTTACAAGTTATTTGGGTGAACCTAGGAATACAACGGCCAGAGGCGACGGACTGCACACTGCACGCGGAGGGAAAGAACCTGGCGCGGGGGGGGGGGGGGGGGACGAGGGGCCGAGGGCCGAGGGCGCGGCGGGGCAGCGTGGGAGGGCGCGTGGCCGATCTCGGAGCGCAGATCGCATCCTTTCCCTTTCCCTCGCGGAGCGCGGAGAGCGGAGAGACCACCCACCACCCACAGAATATCCTGGGACCAGCAGAGAATGTTTTGGGCGAAACTTCCTTCCGTCGGCCGAGGAGAGGAGGACGATGGTGGGGTACTGTGGGGGAAAAGTTGCTATGCGCACGCGCCTTGCAACTCAATGCTAAAATAACATTCTAAGCGAAAACAAAACTATCACCTGGCCCTCTTTTGACGGAACGCGAGTTACCAAGCCCAAATGTCCAATGTCAAAAGGTGCCGCCCCAGAAGCCAGAAGCCCAATTTGTCGCCCCTGCGGCTTCGGCGCACGTCTTTGCGGTGAAAGCGGAGGTGAGAGGTGAACACGCCACACACCAGCACTCAAGATTTCGGATCAACAGTTGGCGCGAACGCGTGGGGCCGGGCCAGGAGGCTTTGGGGGGCTTAAGGCAGGTCCTGAATGGCCCGGTCGCGACCGGCCCGCCGCGCCGCACGGTCACTTGAGGAGTTGTACCTCCAGGCGTCCGAATGAGCGCTTGTCGACGTCAATTGGGCCGTGGCTCTGGGCGTCGGGCCGGATCGAATCGAGGCATTCCTGCGGTGCGAGGGGCTAAGATGGGTTAGTACGAGTGTGTGCGACCCTCAAGAACCAGCGTGCGAGCTACTAGTGACCCCCCACCCTGCTCGCGAGAGCTCTGGGCTCTGCATGGCCACCACCTCCAGGCCATTCTTCGGCCGATCGCGGGCGATCGGACGTCGCGGAAGCTCCGCGTTTCTAATAGTGATGCGCCCCACATTCACCACTCTGATTCACTCCCGTGAGCTCCCGCCTCAATCTCCCAAAATAGCCCGCCACCCGCGGGGGAAGGGAGGGGAGTCACTCACCGACGCCATTGCCCTTCGTGGGGCTGGAGGGGGTCGTTCGGAGGGGGGAGGCGGCTGGCGGGGCAGGTAAGGGGGGGACCCTGAGGAATCCTTGGACACCCAGGGCAGGTGGGAAATAGTGGTAGTGGTTAAAATGAGTGAGTGACCGGGCTAACCATGGATCATGGATGCGCATTGTGTTTTTCAGTGCATCAACCGAGCGATGACCGAATGCTAGGGTGAAGAAGATGTGCCACCTCCTCATTCTTGTGCGACGCACGAGCGCGGGGCTTCGATGGGATGCTGGGCGCAGACATCGCCGGCAGACCGGCAGAGGGGAGGCTCCGGGCTCCGGGGAGGGGCGGAAGGGTGTCCTATTCGGTTGGATTTTATCGGTTCTACCCTTCTACCCTTCTGCGGCGCGCGCGGGTGTGTGTGCGTGGTGGTCGCGGGGCCGCCGCCGCCGCCAGCTCGGCCGCTAACCATCCCGTGCTCACCCTTCCGGCGGAGGGCGAAGCGGCGCTGCGAGGCAGTGGGAGCTGGGATGAATGAGCTTCACCTCGCGCTGCGTGACGACGCCCAAGACGAGGCCAAGCTCCTCGCGCTCATCGAGGCCAAGCCGCAGCTGCTGCAGCAGGAGGACGACTCGTGGGAAGGCTGGATGCCACTGCACAACGCGGCGCGATGGGGTGCGCCCAAGGCGGCAGTTATCGCCGCACTCGAGGCATTCCCCGATGCTGCGAAGATTGGGTCCCGCGGTGGCTACGAGCCCTTGCATTTGGCCGCGATGGGCGGACATCTGCATGTGTGCGAGGCGCTCGTCGCTGTGTACCCAGAGGGCGCCTTCAAGAAGGACAACAATGGACGGACGCCGCTCGCCGAGGCGCGTGAGGGCGGACACACGCAGATTGTAGAACTCATTCTGTCTCTCCCCGGGGCACGCGAGATAGACGAAGCCGAGCAGGCGATGCGTGCAGCTCAGATAGAGGAGCTAATGCGGCCAGATGGGGACGAGGTGATCAGCACACATGCATCCGATCAGCACACATGCATCCTTGCGAAAGTCTACGGTCATGAGGGTTCTTACCTGTGGCGGTATCATGGCTGTCCGGTCTGTAGCAGCGTGTGTGTGGTTGTTTGTGCTGTCCGTTGTTGCGCTCGAATCGGTTGCAGAAGCCAGCTCAACCTAGCCAGGGATTGCCTGCCCCACATAGGATGGAGGTGGCAACTGTGATGACCTCGTGAATGTTGAGGGCAGCGAAATCGAGAGCGATGACGACGATGATTCTCCTGATAGCTCGTCTATAGGACCAGCCAGGTCCCTAGCGTCAAGACTTGTGCGTGCCGCATCCAATGCGCTTTGGAGGCGGGACGAGACCGAGGGCGTCAACTCTGTAAACAAACAGGTGCGAGATGCCAAAGACCTAACGACGTGCATCTTCAACTCGTAGTCATTCTGGAACCCGGCACAGCCCCAAACTTACCTCCGTGAGCAATCTCACTGTCTGTCTTTCGTAGGCAGTTGCTCATTACTTCCTCGAGAGGGCCAAGTACATCCCGCTCCGACTCGAGCTTCGCGAACGCAAGAGTCTTCGGCTGATCGAGAGCCTTCTGTCGGTCTCACAATACACCGACATTGTCGATGCACCAGGCGTGGCTGGTACGGCAAAGAGGTCGCAGTTCATCATGAGGGAGGTGCGACCTCACGCCTTAGTCCCCAACAATGCATCACGATTGATGGTCGTGCAGGCCGTATGCTGACTTTACCGCGCCCCTTCCGCAGCTGGATGCGCTCCTCTCTGGCCTCATACTCTCTTGCGATTATGAGCAAGGGCAGCAGCTAGTCGCCAAAGAGACTGCGTACGCAGACCATTCAACCCTGTTCCAGCGGATCTTTGAAACGGTGATTCGTCGGCAAAGTCTGCTGTCTTACGGCCGACTCCCGGCAGCATCAGCCGTCCGCACGCCTTGGGTTGCGGCGTTTCCCATTCGGCTACTCAATGTGACTTATCACTTATTACATGCAGGTCCGTCGATACAAGATCATGAACCCCGAGAAACTGCGTGACACCTATGGCAAGCTCATTTACATGTTGCAGGACGCCAACGCCCCGTGGGCTCTGGAGAACTTCGAGTTCTCCCTCGTGCTGCCCATTCGCACGGTGTGCGCCTCGACAGTTGCTGGCAACACCACGCGACCCCACTTCTCTCGCACGCATGCGGCACACGAGTTGAGACAAGGAAGACTCTACGACGCGCTTGCCTCTCACGCAATCGTGTGGGTCTTCGCTGCGATACATCCTGTGCATTTCAGTCTGTCCTCGACCACGTGCCCCACGCACTGCCCAGCTTTGGCAAGAGTATAATCGAACATCGCCGAGGCTCGGCGAAAATACTCGCCACCACTCTATTTTGGACAAGCTTGTCTGCATGTGACATTTTGCGTCCTCAGTGTCAGACTGCTTGTCGCCTTCGCAGGTGCACTCCCGCCTGAAGGAAGCGGGCGCACTCGCGCTGCTTCAGGATGACCTTATCGCCACAGCTACTCAGGTAGATTGTCGCGCCACTTCCATTCCTGCACGTGCTTGATCACAAGCACATCACAAGCCACACCTGCCCTTCCCTCATGTCCACAACGGTCGTGTAGGTCATCGCGCCTGAACCCGGCAAGTCGCGCTACACCATCGAACGTGAAATCAAGGCGAAAGAGCATGCTATCGAGACGCTCGCTCGACGGTACTCCAATCAGGATCTCCCCCCCGAGGATCTCAAACAATGCATTTACTCGATCGGAGACAACCATGCATACCTGTACCAGGTGGCTGTAGTTCTTCCCCATTTGGCCGCAATTTGGCTCTCTATTCGACGCCCTCCGTGCAAAATTGTTGAACTCCTGGATACACATGGACGTCAGTGATGCTCACACAGTTAGGAAAGCAGCGTCTGCGGACAGGTGGTCTCGCTGTTGTGCTCTGTCGCGTCCTTGACCCTAGACCTACCGATCTCACATTTCGGTTTGTATTGGCCTCCTGCATGTAGGCTCGCGATCCCATCGACCGGATGATCACTCTTCTCACCACGCATTTTGGTGCCGAGGCTCCTCCAGCTGACACTCCCGCCGCAATCTCTCTTGCTATCACATCCGGGGCAGCCGGTGCACGTCTCACGCACTCTCACGAGCGGCAGTATGCTTTCGTGTTGCAATCTTTAACTTTGTGGCGCGAGATCGCAAACGACATGTTCCGTCTGTGGTGTCTCGCGGAAGACGACTTACTGCGTTCGGGAAACGCATACGAGCAGAGAGACACTGGGCAGGGGCTGCAGAGAGTCCAAGAAGCTCCCAGGACGAAGAGGGCGATGGCGCAGCTGCTACATATGACGCAGGTGTGCATGGTAGCCTTGGTGGTTTGACGGTTTTGGTGGTTTGACGGGGATGTTGGATGTTGGATTGTACCGGGGCTGCCCTAGGGATATCTTTTGCCAACCGGGCGCTCTTTATGCTGCAGGTGAAGAGTGGCGGGTGGGTTGGATCCTCTCTCATCCATCTCGGCGACTCCAATGTTCCCAATGCTCTCATGTTCATCGACAAATACTCTCAAGTACGGCACCATAGGACTTTGCCGATTTTCACCGTCGCCCCTATCGCACATGCCGCTTGCGGTCATCACGCATGCGTGCGCATCTCATTGCACACCCCACAGTCAGGCGGCTGCTAAGCGTTATGGTTCCACACTGAGCTGCTAAGCGCTACGATTCCACACTTATGAATCAACCCCTACAGGTCGAGCATATCCTCAACCCGATCCTCGCCACACTCGACGCTTTGCCGAAGTTGCACTCCTCGGACGCGCATATTGGAGCTTGGATTGACTCTACGTTCGGGGGACCGAATGCCCTCACAAAATCTATTCTTGCCGACTTCTTCAAGTCCGTGCCCCGCCTGAATCAGTGGACGGCACGGCACTAGCGCTGCGCCCCACAGTCCACATGGGCGCATCAAGCACACGTGACCTCGATTCCTTTTGATTGCATCCTGCCTTTCACAACACCTTGGACCCCTCACGCTTCTAGCCCTTGCATTTAAGTACTTGGTTTGCAAAAGCTTTGCCCCCCATACTGCCTTTGCGATTCTTTCGGGAGGTAATCGTCTTCACACGTTGTCCCTGCTCATTAGGTTTGGCTTCGACGGCTCTGGCGCGGACAACTTTTTCGATGCCGGCTCTTGTATTGACGGCCGCCTCACATCTGCATGGCACTGGTGCTCGCAACTGCCAACCAAGCCCTTTTATGTCGTGTTCAAGCTGGCTGGGTTTACTTCCTTTGACGGCCAATTTCAAACATGAGAACCATGATATGGGCTGATCGGGCTGAGCTTGCGAAGATTTTGTTCATCGCCTACAAACCGTCTGGTTCACAACCTCAGACAACGAATCCCACACGGCCATCATCTCGTCCGGCGTCAAGGATATGAGTAGGTGTACGCGTGCGTTGCCCTTGCCCTTTGAATCGAAGTGGCAGCGAGTCGTGGGCATATTCATGCCATGCCGAACGGGATGCGCGACTCGGGCGCGAGCATTCTCGCTTAGCGGATGCTGGTTTATGACTCTCAATTCCGATGTAGATCTGGAAGAAGCACCGCGGATTCGGTCTCAGCAACACTTCATCTTGGCGAGCAGCAATCTTAAAAACGTCGATTGGCTCGTTGGCCGTATGCCCGCACACGACACAACCCTAAGCCACTTGCGAAACAATCGACTAGGGAGTGAGCATGGTCTAATGCGAGGGTGAGCTCCATGCGCGATATGGTCAAATCCTTCAATTCAAAACATCGGCTTCAGAACATCGGCCGCCCCAAGCAAGACAAAGCGGCGAAATGCGAGATGGTTGCCTTCATATAGGTCTCGAGTTAGTTTGAGTGCTACTTTGGGAAGCGCATGCCTGCATACGTGCCACCACAACCACAAGATAAGAAGAGCGGTGTGGGTCGAAAGGCCCTCCCTTTCGCGCGTTGTTGGGGAAAATATTCAACAAATTAGTGTTCAGAATTGCTAGCTTTTGGCATTCCTAGCGCCCCGGTTTTAGACTTAACGTCCCCACATCTTCATCTTGCCCTTGGGTTGAGGTATGTGCGGAGGGGGCGGCCGTTGTCCGTTGTGGCAAATAATAACAACAACGCTAAGAGTTTATGCCGCTATTGCCACTGCAGCCCGGTAGGCGCAAGGACATGGCAAGGCGAAGGCGCCCACGACGTACATACCCGCACGCCGCTGGATCGGGCTGCTGAAGCGCAGCGGCACGCAAACGAACGCAAGCCAAGGATATGGCAAGGCGCCCACGACATACGTACTTGATACCTGCACGCCGCTGGACTGGGGTGCTGAAACGCAGCGGCAGCGGCACGCAAACGAACGCAAACGTTTATAACTTCCCCCAAAGCAAGCCCCCAGCTCTCATATGAACAAAAGTCTGTCTGAAGGCTCTAGGCCTATAATAATCCATACTAGATACTAAACTTCATAATATATACTACCTCCGTTCCATTACTCAGATGTCAAGGAGGCTTTAAACAATAACTGTCAGCTAGACACTAATATTGGGGCCCCGCCAAAGATGTTAGAGGGGAGAGGGTACATTGGGGCTTAACATGAACATTTTGTTTCATCTCAATAGTGTGATTCGCACCTACGGACAAAGTCACAAAGAAAGGAATTCTAATCAGTGTCAGTGTCCTCGAGCACATCACAGATCACGGCGGTGCGGCAAATCATACTCATTCGATCCCTCCACCTCAACGATGCGCGCCAACACCAGGCTTTAGTTATTGAAGAGAGCACTAAATTCTTCAGGGGGTGTATTCATGCTGAATGCTTGCTCACAATTGCACAGTGGCAAGGCCACCAGCACCCTTGCGGCATGCCGGCAGACGTTCCGCCTCAGCCAGCCGCCAGCTGATGATGTTCGGCTGACCTCAGTCGGATAGCGCGGGCCAACATGATACTTCTCCCACAATGCCGCGTGCGCTCGCTGCCACTCCTTCCCATGCTTCGGCTCGGCCAGCCGCTCGCGCTCGTATGCTCGTATGCCACAGCAATTGCCGCCTGGCAGTTCGGCGTCAACGACCACTGCCACTTCTTGGACGGTGGGGCCGCATCCTCCTTGGGCGTGCTGGGCGGCTCAGGAGGCTGCTCGGGAGAAGCAGGACGGCAGCGCCTCACAAAGTCGCCACCGGTGCGCCTCCCATGCTGCTGGGGCTCGACCACCTTCAGGCGCGCCATGCGGCCCGGCTCTCGCGAGAGAGGCGGAGCGGCGAGAGCTTTCGTGGCAAGGCGATCGGCCGTGTAGCTAGGGGGCGCCAAAATCGTGTTTGATCAATACTGAAAATATAATATTCGGACGCCCTTGGTGGCTTTGGGTGCCAGATTTTTTGGTGGTCTTTCGCCCCAGTGTACCCGCTATTCCCCTCTCCACACGAATTTCTTTTATGTCAACTTTACTGTCCCTATTTTGGCGATGCGGTTCAGTAATGGAACGGAGGTAGTAATATTCTTTTAACATCGAGACAAGCCCTAAAAACAAAATTCGTTCGCACTATCGAGTATCGAATTCGCTTTGAGTATAGAGATACTCTGGATTCGACAATCTTCAGATTTTTTTGTCGTTCGTTTCCCGTCGTTCTCTTCGTTCTCGCCTGCGGGCGTGTGCTGCTTGCGTGCGCCATGGCCCCCCTCGGTGGGGCCCCTCGGGCCCCCCCATAGGACGAGCTGGGGCAGCTCAGTCAGGACTCCCACATTCCACTCTCTCTTCGTCCTCTCCTGCGAAGCATGCCGATGGTGCGCGCCTCGACTTGCTCTCAGGGGTCCTGAGGGGGCTCCAGAGGGCCAGCCAGGCAGCTTAGGGGTCCGGGGGCAGTGGAGGCTGGGGCTCAGCCCCTGGCCTCTCCTACCTCTCCCACGCGTGCCTCGCTGACCCTGGGCGCCCTGATCAGTCTCCTGTCTCTGTCTGCCTGGTGACCAGGAGGGGGGGGGAGGTCAGTACGAGTGCTGGCCGTCATGTGGGCCAAGGAGTGCGCCTCCTGCCTCCTGACCCGCGCCCACTGGGGGTCCGGGTCGGGATGGTGATTGCTACAGCTCATGCCAGAAGGCGGAGTGTGAGGGAGAGAGGGAAGGAGAGACGAGGCGAGAAATGGGAAAGAGGGACGTGAGGGGACGATCCTATCGGGAGCGGGCGGGAAAGGTGAGCGTGATACGGAACTAGACAACGAAGGGGAGTCACGCGAGGAAACCTAATGATTATTAGCCTAATGGCGGGAAAGATGCGAAGAGGTATGAACAACCCCCCCTACCCGCAACACAACCCCTCCTCCCTCTGGGCCCCCCTGATCAGGACCCCCCAGCCAGCTCCAGTCGACTGGCAGGGGCTCGAGAGCCAGCGATGGAGAGGCAGGAGGGGCCAGGGCCATGCCCCAGCCTCACCTACCCCCTGAGCTGCGCTCCCAGGCCCCTGGCCCCTGCTGGCCTCCTGGGGACCTGAAGAGGGGCCGCAGGCGCGCGCCATGGCCAGAGCCGCAGGGAAGAGAGGAGGAAGAGGGAAGAGGGAAGAGGGAGGGGAGGGGGGAGTGGCGGCTCTCCCCTCCGTCCGGCGTTTACGAGTCTTCTCACCCAGTTTGGGTAAGAGAAGACGGGGGCGCCAGAGCCAGGAGGGAAGGGCCGCGGCTCGCCGCGGCCACTCGCTTAGGCGAGGCAAGGAGAGATTAGCGTTTCTGGGCTCCTATTCACGAGTGCCCCCCCCCCCCTCTCCCCCCCCGCGTTGCTTTTACCCGAAAGGGGTTTTCCCCCAGCGTGGACTCGAGGAGAGGGCGTGCTGGGGTGCGCGGGGTCGGTGCGTGCACTGGGGGGAGGACGAATATCGAGGGGAGGGGGCAGTGCCCCCTCCCCCCGGTAGCCGGTAGCACTCGGACACCCGGCTCGTCAGGCATGGCGGGATTCCGGGACGGAAAAGTTGTGTCCAATTAGCTAGTGGGGTTGGCTAGGATATAACATTAATTTTTATTTTAGTTTAGTTTTGGGGAATTCTTGGATAGTCCGGTAGTGACATATATCCCCAAAGACATAACCCCAAAGACATCCCCAAAGACATGCAAGAGCATTACACGAGCATGGGGCCCCGACCAACAAACAATGAAGGACAGAAAGACATAGAACATGATTGCACTCAAGAAATGATCAAGATTGTTTTATGCTGGCCCGTACCATCGAAATCACGCCACAACTTCATCCTCCACCAACACGTTCGCTCTTCAAAAGCAAAAGTGGCAATATGGATTGGAAATTCAGTTTCGTACCCGTCTCGAAAGCTTCCGACGGAAAGTGAGCGATGTGCATGCACATGCATGCATGCAGGTTTCCTATCCATGTAGCTTGCAAAAAGCATGAGGCGGGACTGAGCGCACAAATTGAGCCGAGCAGGCGGTGCTAGCAGGTTGATAGCAGGCCGACAAAAGGTGAAGGCTTCTCATGTATGTGAGACTCTTCATCCTCAGCCGATGAGATATGGCGTCTCTCCCGGCCGATGTACGTGGCCGCGCCCATGGTTGGCAGTCAACACGCGGTCGGAACTTCCCCACCCCAAAGAGAGCGATGAGTGGCCGCCAGGAGGCGCAGCAACGCGCGTAGAGGCACGTCCACGCATGACTCCGCCCTCGCCGCAGTATAGCATCTCCGAGGCCGGCATGGGCGCCTGGCTGGTCCCCGACGAATTCGGCGGGGAAGGTAGCTGCGAGCTGCCCTGTGAGTTGTTGCGAGATCGCACTTCAGCGACATGCTGACTGAGGGAATCCCCCTCATATCCATAGGGCTGCAGTGGACCACTTGGCGCATATGCCTGTTGAGGAGGCGGACCGCGCGGCTCTGAGTGGTGCGCGAACGAAAATGACGAGTGCCCGCCTGGCGGAGCGGCCACGCGCGTGGAAGATCGGCCCTGGTGGACACCTCCTTCATTGCAATACAGCGGTGCGATAGGCGCCGCCTGCGGCGCGAGATGGGGTACAGGCGCAGCTGACGGATAGTAGCCTTGTTGGGGCTGCCCACTGCCATAGGGCTGCTGCTGCCCGTAGTGCGGCTGCCGGCCGTAGCCAGCCTGCTGCACATGTTGAGTTGCCTGCTGTCTGTACTGAGGAGGCTGCTGTCCATGGTGTTGCTGCTGGTAAGGGGCGTAGCTCAGCTGGCTGTATGGGTCCTGCGTCGTAGAACAGTGGCTGCCCTCGAAGGGTCGCTGCGCCACGTAGTGCGCTGGTGGCTGGTTGGAGGACGGCGGGTAGCGGCTGTGTGCGGATGGCGCGTTGGCTCGGCCCCCAAATTGTGCAGTGCCCGAGCCATCGGCAAGCGAGAGGCTAGAGTGGCCACCAGGCGCAGCGTGTACGCGAGTCGAGCTGCGCTCCATCACACCATCGTGCTCACTTCGGCTCATCACTCGCTGGCCAAAAGCGTCGGGCGCGGCGCGGAAAGGCGGAGCCGATTGATAGGTCGGCGCTCGCGCCTGGTACCCCATCGAAGGCTGGCGAGACGAGCCGTCGTCGAAGCGGAAGGTGGAGTTGCCGCCCGGCGGCTGCATGGCCCCGCCTGGCGGGGGGGCGCAGGTTGGGGGTTGGGGGGGGGAGGCCGACGCACACGTTGATCGCAGAGAGGGGGCGGTTTCAGGTTTCTCGGCTTCTCAGTTTCTCCCCGCGGTTGTGAACTGTAGTAGACTTGTAGACTTGTAGAGTAAGGTATCTTGTTGGCTACAATACTATTCCCAGATTCCCAGCCAGATACTTTACGCCGGACGAGCGATGCACCAACCGCGCACATAGGGATATGGATAGGGCGGTTAACACTATTTTATCTTCTAAGGGTGTAAACATGAAAAAGTCAGGATAGAGGAAATTCACCAAAGTAAAGCGGCAGAAATCCCGGAAAACACCCGTCTAGCGTCTAGCAAATCTCAAATCTTAAATCTTTGATGCTTTGATTGATGCCCTTTGCCCTTTGGACCCCAGACCCAGACCCCCCGGAGCCCGGAGCCCTTGGCCTTGGCATACGACGCCAAAGTTTTGATCTTGAGCATCCTCCAAATTTTGAGTTTTGAGGTCAAAATTTGCTGCAAAGGCAAAGGCTTTGCAAAGGCACGCAAATTTTGGGCAAAATTTTGATTTGGGGGGGGGAGGCGTGCGTATATATAGCCTCCGAATCAGCTCACCCAACACCAACACCTAACACCCCACATCCCACATCCCACATCTCCATACCCCAACCCCAACCCCAACCAATCAACCAACAACCAACCCCTCCATTTTGCTACCACCATCCTTCCCGAACCCCGACCGATGACGTCGCTTTCCCGAACCCGCACCTCGCATCTTCCCACGAACGAGTCCCCGACGGACCCACAACCACAACCCCAACCTGTCGGAGCGAAGCTCGTTTCCTCTTTGGGAACGAGTCGCGAAGGCGCACCACCGGCGGCTAGCGCGGCGCACGGTTCATCCGGGGAGCACGGAACGGGCTCATCGGGAGAACGGGGAAGGCCAATGACGGGCATGTGAAATGGACAGGAAAGGGGCACGGAACGCGGCGTGGAGGGACGGAGAGCGCGAGAAAGGGCGCGGCGAGCATCGAGCAGATGCCGCTTGTTTGGGATTCGTAGGGACTCGTAGACTCGTAGACTCGAAAGGATTACTCGGAAGACTCGGGGCTTGGGGGTTACTCCCCTCGTGCATGAGCACGAGGGCGGTATCGCGGCTGTGTAGGGCTCCATCAAGGCCCGGGGATCTTCCCTATTGGAGCGTCCGGCTGGTGTGGTGTGTCTAGTGTGGCTGTGGGTGGTGGTTTGGGTGTGCTGCATTCTGGCTGCTGCCATCAACTAAGTTTATACTTAGACGCGATGGAGCGCGCCGCCGCGACTCCCCTCCCCTTCGGGCCCCCCGCCGAGGGCGCCCCCCCAGTGCCCATGGAGCAGCCGCTGTCGAAGCGGCCGCGTCCGCCCACCGAGGCCGAGCAGGTGCGTGCGACTCCGGTCGCGCCACACGGCCCGTGGCCCCGGCCACACTATCCATGGCAGCCATGCTGGCCTCCCCCATGGGGGGCAGCAGGCTGCTGGCAGTACCCCATCAATGCCAGGCTCAAACAGTCACCATTCCATTGGGCATGCCTTATGGCAGAGGCCCCTCTCGCCCTGGCAAGGGCCGCGCTGCTCCGGCAGCGCGGCCCACGGCCGGGTGGCCCTTATGGGCACAACAACACACACCCCATTGCTGCAAGCAACATACACTTCAAAGGCACCTCCTCAGACACACTCCACCGCACGCACAAAACACACGCTCACGCCCCCCTTGGGGACAGCAACAACAACGCGCCCCCACCCTATGCCTATGCCCCCACGCTCGCAACTCTGACTACTATCATCCCCGCCCACGCCTCAACTAAGTTTATACTTGGTTGACCCATGGGGGGGCACGAGCCCCCCCCTCTCTCCACTCCTCCCCTGCCATGGGGGAGGAACCACCCATCCTCCTGGCATGCCTGATGGCTTGCCAGGAGGCCACTGCCCTACTAACCCACTCCCTTCCCCACAGGCTCGCCCCATTCGCCCATCCTGGCCCCTCGTGACCAGCCCATTGCTCCAACCCCCCTCCCCCCCTGGTCGACAGGCAGACAGGTGCAGACTGGGGGCCCCAGAGGCTCGGGAGCGCCAGCGAGGGAGAGGCAGGGGAGGCCAGGGCCCAGCCCCAGCCTCCTCTGCCCCTGAGCTGGCCTCCAGGAGCCTCCAGGGGCCGCCAGAGGGCAGCTGGAGGCCTGCCGCAGGCGCGCCATCGCGCGTGCCGCAGGAGAGGGGAGAGAGAGCGCGGAAAAGGGGGTGGGCGCGAGCGAGAGCTCCGCCCACCGGAAAATCGGTAAGTCTCGCGCCTGTTTACAGGATAAGACGAGACAGAGTGGGCCGCCCACTCGGAGACACAGGAGGAAGGAGGGGAAAGATCACCGGGGGGTGGCGCGGGCCACCGGACCATATCTAAGCCCTCCACCCCAATCCCCCTAGTAGTGTACGGGGGGAGCCGCCTGATGGCGGGGGGAGAAGGGCCGGGGAATGGGGGTGTAGAGAGTATGCTACGTGCTACTTGTAGTGGGTAGTGGTTCCATTCGCCGCGAGTGCGGTAAGAATATTAAAAGGTTTTTTTTTCCCGCCCACGCCTCACAGGACCAAGATTCAGACAATGAAAACGACATCACAGACTCTGACGCCACTTTCGAACTCTCGTTCCATCAAACCGGAGACATCATCCTCCAGGACACGACGGCGTACGCCGCCATCGTCGAGCTACTCCTTGAACTCGAGGGCGTAGACCCCGAGCCAGACTTCTGGGCCCGCTCAGCGAGGGGCCCGTGGCACATAGCGGTCAACGAAGATTGCGCTCAACAATTCCAGGCCAAATACGGGGACCACACCACCATCCGCGTCCTAGCCCAAGATCTCCCCGTGCGCATCCGCATCGAATCCATCGACGAGAAGATCAACAAAAAGGGCACCTCCTCACGCAAGGCCCTCTACGAGGCGCTTCAAGATGTCGCAGCCCACATCGTAGTCGAGGCGGAAGGCCTCGCGCAAGCCTCGAAAATCACCTTGAGCGCGCTCGTCAAAGCGGTCGAGTCGCAAGGCCTCACCTTCCTGAAGGGAAACCGGGAGCGCATGAAACTTGAAGGCGAGTCGGGCACCTTTGTATCGAAAGTAGCCCACTCAACCCGCTGGCACCTATACGTCTCCGCGGCGCAAGGAACCTTCTTGTCGGGCAACTTTCCACGTAAAATCGTGCTCAACATTGACAACAAAACGGTGCCTGTTAACTACGCCGTCCGAGCATGCAAACCGATCGCCATGCCCCCGAACATCCAATCCCCCCACAAGCTCATGATCCACGGGAGCAGCAAAGGGTGCAAGGGCTGGCGCCCGGAGGTAGCCCTTGGCCTCTCGCCGATACACCGCATCTGCGAGTGCGACGCCGAAGCAGCTAAACGCAGGGAGCGCAACGAGTCGCGTAAGATTACTCCCCGCCCGAAGTCGGCACACGAGGCACTTGGCAAAGCCCCTCCCAAACCGTGCGCCCGCTTTTCGCAAGGCCTTTGCCTGCGCAACAAGCGCGGGGTGCGCTGCAACCTTTCGCACGAAATTCCTGGCGCATGGATAGACAACAAGTGCACGATTCGCTGCCATCTCCACCGAAGTAGCGAAACCGGGAGAGGAGACACTTTACCACGCACCGGCCAAATGGGAAAACGGGCTAAAAGGCCCAAAGCACTTGGAATACCCGCTAGCGGAAGAATACACACTAGACGGCAAAAAACAACTAGACCAGATCACCGTATCAGACATAACGCGAGAATACCTTAAAAATGGCCCTGAAGCCAAGCCCCAGCCAGCCCGAGAAGCGTGGGCACAGAAACTCGAACTGACCCAAGGGGAGTGGACGAGCGTGGCAAAACTCTACACCCACCCCCTTCTCAAACACACGGACAAGCACCCCCACTTCAAACATATCACCCATAGAAGGTTAGGCACGCGCAACCGGTTCGCCGCGGCGCCTACCACGAGGTGCAGACTATGCGGGAAACACCGCGAGAACTCGACGCACCTGGCCAGATGCCCCTCCACGCAACAAATATTCCAGGCCATAGAAGCTGTGGCAGGGTACACGCCGGAAAAAAACAGGACAACGGCCCAGAAAATCAAAGATAGGCTATTCGCATACCCCAGCACACCGACGCCGGACAGCCTCAAAGCCCTCTACCTTATATCATGGCGATATATAATAAGCGACTTCTACAGAGTAGAGTTCGACAACTACACATTCCACCACGTGCCGGTCATTGAGAGGACCCTTGCCAGATTCACGACCCTAGCCAGAGGCCTTGAACCCCCGGACAGGACCTCGACCGCACGCACCAGCAAAGCCTCCCAAGGGAGAAAGCCGAAGCTCAAGTCCCCGCGCGAGCTTTGCGCCCCTGTCTTTACGATCAACGACAAAGACACCTTAGTGATGGGCACAAATCTGACCGCGATAGCACAAGCGCTCAATATGGCCAGTAGACTCGCTTAATCGCACGTGAATCACCGCCGCGTCTCACCCTCCTACCCGTCCCCAGCCCTCAGACCCGATGAGACACACCCACTCGCCACCTTAACTCGAAACGGACAACGCTCAAACCGGTAGCCCGATGGCACAGGAGGAAGTGGAGAAAAACCTATCGGGGACCGGAACACGCCGCCTGCTACAGGAAACCCCACACACCCAGCCCCCAGGTAGCGCACGAGGGACGAGCCGCAAGGCAGGTGGAGGGGGAGTGAAGGCAGCGGGCGTGGCTGCATAGTTATGATGCAGAGTCGCGCGCGCGGCGAGGATATTAAGAAGTTTTTTTTTTCTGGCTGCTGCCAGCATGCGTGCTGCTGTCTCGCTGTTCGTGGTGATGCGCGGGCGTGGCGCGGTGGCTCTTGCGCCCACCTGGCTGGGTGGGTCGTCCTGTTGTGGTCGCTTTGGCGACATTGGTGTGTCCCTTACTTCCTTACTTAGGCTTAGGACTTCGTCCAACGCGGCGGGGGAGGGAGGCCGGCGCGCGCTCCATGACCCTATCATTTTAACGATAGTTGGTAGTTGGAGCGAAGGGAAATGAAGGGCAGTGGCGGCGAACGGTAGTAGATGCCGGGCGTCGAGTAGGTGTGTAGCCCAGAACCTTCAGATATTTTTTTCAAGCAACGCAAGATGCAAGCGCCTACGTGTGTAAGCTTTACGTGAGCACTAATAATGGGAAAATGACTACACACTTGTGGCTTCAGTTGGACGTACGAAGAGAAATGCAGCCACAGCTTGATCGACGTACACATTCCCTTGATGTGGAAAGGCGCCGCATCTTGATTGACGGCGTGGGCGTGGATGAAGCCTTCGTGAACCATGACCAGGACACAGCACGCGGAGGCCGGCGCTGAAAACGTCAATTGTCTCGAACTTGTACGGGGGAGCCGTAGTCGCTCTTGCTCTTGATGTCTACCGTGGGCTATGAAGAGGTCGCTGGATTTTGATATGATCAAAGGCAAGGTGTGAGCTGAAGGCATCGCATGCGGTCAGCAAGCACAGATCACGGCACTCCAACCACAAGGCTAAGCAGAGCCTGGACATGATCTTCGACATCCAACCTGTGAACGAGCTTGGACTTGCCACACACCGCCATGACTCGCAGCGACTAGCCACAAAAAGTACGTCTAAGCCACTCTTCAAGTATCGTTTAGGTGCAGGGCAACAACATTTTGTACCACAAAAATCTCTGTCACCGTGCTCATCTCCGAGACTTCCAGATGAGACATCCTTGGATCCGGTGGCGTGGAGTCAGTCGTCGCAGCCTAACACTCATCGCGGCCTACATCATCGTCCCGTGCCGATAGAGGCAAGGGTCCAACTCGGCATTTTCGATCACTCGAATGAGCCGCTACATGCTCTCGGGCTCTTCACCTATCATTTCCTTGCAGGCCGCCTCAAGTGCAGCCTCGAAGGCACGACCGGCTTCCTTTGTATCCTCGCATGAGGGGGCATTGCTTCCCGTGGGGGATTCAGTCGCCTCGGGTGAGCCGGAGCTGGGTTTGAGCTCGGGCAAACCCTCGGGCTCCGGGTCGACGGTGATAGCAGTGACCGGGGGCCTAGTTGACGCCTCGGGGCTGATGTAGGCTGCAAGCCATTGCAGACGCTCCTTGGCACCGGACGGCAAGTAGTCGCATGAACGGAAGGCGAGGTCTGCAAGAAGACTGCGCGCCTTGATCGTGACAGATAGCAGGCGCTCAAGGACGGGCACATCGGTCAGGAGGTCACCGGGTTTGGCGAGAGCCGTCTTTATGGCCTCCGCTGAGCGCTCGATCTCGGCAGAGAGGATAGTTGCCTTGTTTTGCAGCGTTGTCATGCCCTTTTCAGCTGCTGAGCGTGCAAGCGCAGGCAGATCTTCTTGCACAAGGCGGCGCGTATCGGCGGCGAACGCCTCGGATTGGACGTACTCGCGATACTCGGCAAGCTTCTCATACTTGATCAAATCAAGAGCGGTAGCCTTGAGCGATGCGGCCGTCTCGGCCGGGTGCTGGCGCGCCTCCTTGAGAGCATCCAGCGCCCGCACGAGGCGCTTGTCTGCCAGGATGGCATCTTTCTTCTCGAGGATAGCCGCCTTCTTCTCGGCCAACTTTTGGATGTATGGCGCGGCCTTCTCCTTCGCAGGGCTAACAATGCGCGCCTCGGCCAACTCTTTGCCTTCAGCGAGGAGCTCACGACGGCCATCAGCATCACGTGCGAGCGCAACTTTGGATGCCATCACGTCCTTGGCCTCTATCACAACGGGGGCGTACTTCTCGTAGCGCTCGATGGTTTTCTCGTAGAGATCGGTGCCCTTACCGTATAGCTTGGGACAGTAGATCGGCCCCACCTCCTGCGCCTTCTCGACCAGCCCAGCAGCGGTCGCGCAGTTGGCGAAGTCAGAGACCTGCTTCTCACTCAGGTACTTGTCGGCGCCGAAGGCCTTGAGGCCGGAAGCGACGAGCTCGACCCGCGTCTCGGGGTCGTACGCCTTGGCGTACAGCTCGTACAGCTGCTCCTTACTCGGGATAGTCTGGAGGATCGCCACCATCGCTGGTCTGTGTAAGATGCGGTGGGGGGAGGGAGAGGAAGTGCGGGGGGCCGGGCGGGCGGGGGGGGGGGGCGGGGGGGGGGGGGGGGGGGCGGTCTGGAGAGAATCCTCCTCTGGTCTCTCACGGGCCCCGGACGCTTCCCCCGCGCGGGGAGAGAGGGGCGGGGGGGCGGGGGCCGGGGGGGCGAGAGAGACCCTCTCCTCCCCCCCCCCGGGCCCTCTCTCCCCCCCCCGCCCCCGCCCCCCCGCCCCCCCCCCCCCGAGAGTGGCTCCAGTCCTGCCCCCACCGTCCTTGGTGGCGCGGATATTCTTGGGACTCGGGAGGATCACAGGACCACACACACAAGAAAAGTACATC